>LLEY01000125.1:0-182748 GCA_001414485.1 Calycina herbarum
CTCAGTCTTACATTTTATAACTTTTATATTTATATAGTAATGAAATCAAAGTTTTAATTTTGAAATTTTTAATCAACAATTCGTAAAGATATTAAAATGTCAAAATCGCGATTTTAGGTGTGTTTTCAGTTGGCCGGTTCGCTTGTTTGGCCGGTTCGCTATACATGCACGTTAATAGTTAAGTTAAGTAAAAGAAGTTGAGAGCTCTTTAGATATATTTACTATAAGCTACTAGCTAAAATAATATAAGAACGCCCAGAATAAATATCTTATTTACCGCAAGCTCGGCAAAAACAACACCAGTAAAATTTAGAAATGTTAACTAGCTAGACTTTTTCAAAAAGGTTCTTGGGTGCCTAATATAATAACTAGCCTCTTTCTGTAAAAAGAATTCGTGACTTCGGCCACTATCTCGTCAACAGAGATTTTCCAAAGTAATGTTAGAACACGAAGTTTACCGACTTCATTGCAATCCTCGAGACCATCTCGACGCTCTTGCTATCGTGTGAGGTGGCGGTATCTGAAGAAGCCACAAGTCATCAGGGGTGTCACAAGTCAAGCTTGTAGTTCTGAGACATTGCCTTGACCTCTTACCACCACCACCCGTAGTTGGGGTAGTTATCTACAGGAACCGGTTCCAAGGTGTCGCTTCTATCAATCTCCCAACAACAAATGCTACACTACTTTTAAACTTCTAAATAAATCCCATCTCCCTCATGAATTTATTCAGATCTTGGTATATATCTCAACAGAAGTAGTCAACTCACTAGTTGGTGAGTAAAGCGTAGGAGACCCGGGCATGGCTCTGCGTACATTTAGTTTCCATTGCATTGTGCGAAACAGCGAGTGATAATTGAAAGTGCTGTGAATGTTTAAAAGAACTGGCAATTCTCCTCTTTAATTATCCCAAATACTCTTGGACAATATTATTCATGCCCCTAGAACTCTTTCGCACGAAACACGTAGAGCAAGGCCCGGATCTTTTACCAGCTTAAGAGAGTTTTTGAGCCCTCATCCAGGGACGCCTTGTATGTAGAATGACGCATCATACGATTATGGAAAACCCAAGTGAAGATGAGGGCAAGGATTATTTATGACAGCAGCAACACTAAGAAATCTAGAAGAATGTTGATACAGTATTCAGAATTACCACTAGCCACTAGAATACAAACCCGTCATAACAAGCTTTGCTCATACCGGAGTAGCTCCACTACATTTCCCCTTCACAAGGCTGGAATTTACCCCCACCAAGCCATCAAAATAGGCGAGCAGAGTCTCCACGGGAATCATATCCATCAAGCCCAAACTCGGATTCGAACTTCTGAGGCTTTGTCCTTTCCATAGGACACGAACGAAATAGCCACCACGAGCTGCTGCGGTCGAATCCTTTTTGTAAAGTTCAAAGACGACTTCGGAGCCCATTCCCGGCCATACCATCACATCCAATTGAAGCATGGAAAGTAGTCGGGATATTGAGCCGTCATGGGCAACGTTGTGCCGATAAATTACACTGCTCGTCCCGTTCATGGCGTCTCTGATATGAGCCATGAGCTCACCAGCCCAGACTCCGTAGGAAGTGACGCTGGCTGCTAAGCTGCGAGAATCGTCACGGTAGATGTGAGAGTATTCATAATTTCCCAATCGGAAAACATCATCTGCGATGACTTGTGTGATACAGGTCGTCGAGTTGACTCCATCAACAAGCTTGCATGGTAAGGGTTTATTGTGACATTGTCGAGCTGAGAGGTTGTCATAGTAATGGTCGAAACTGGCGTGGAATCCTGAATCAGTTAGAGAAACACCGGAGATATCGTCCAGAGTGGCATAGAGAGAGGACGCAGCAGTCAAATGTTCGGTCCAGTTCGAGCCAGATTTGATAGCTGAGGATAGACTTGCTCCAACTGCGCACGTGTATTGTGGCTCCAAAGAATCTACACCCGCTGGCTTGAGAATAATTAGTCCTTGAAACTTGGAGAAAGCCGGAAATGCTTACTTGAATTGCCAATGGGTAGTCTGATTCGGTTCCAAACATTCCGTTGATAACCATCCCTACAATTTCAGGTTAGTCTATTTTTCTGAGAGAAAAACACCAAAAATCTTATTAAAAAAAAGGGATCTCTTACCCGCTACCTCGCTTGTAATCACATTCTGGGTGACTCTGAACGCAACCTTATCACTGGTATCATCTGGAAGAAACTCCAACAGATCATGATAAACTCCGTATAAGTCTTTACCATGTTGCCAAGAATCCTCCAGCCCTTCGGCCGTAATCTGCGGGAATTGGCAGCTCCCAAGGAACCCAGAAGGTACGAATGGATTTTGGGGCGAAAGAAATCCCTCCCAATACGCATGAGCCGATTTCTTCCCATTCTCCGGTTGTCCATAATAAAACAATCCTTCATCCCCACAATCCCAACCATATGATTCGACAGGGAAAGAATTCGCGGCGTATACGGTTCGTTTATGGTGACGATGAATCTGCAATGCGTTAGGAGAAGAGACAGGTTCAATTGGGTGGGGGAAGCTTACCACTTCCACGTATTGGAGACTGTATTCCGGAGATGCCTTCTTATACTCCGTCGCACGAACATGAGGCATATTACACCAATTGTAATCGCCATACTGTTCTGCGGGAGTCACAGAGCTGTTGTAGATAAACCCATAGACCCCACTCCCTTCAATGACCTGGGTCAAATTGTTGATAGCTGTCGCATTGGGCGCATACCAATTAAGGTCGACGTCTACGGTTTGGCCATTCTGTGCAAGCCCAGTAACAAGAGCCCCGATAAACCCAGTCCTAGTTTTGGAATTCATACTAGCAGATTCCTGGCTAAGGAGCTGGAAGAGAAAGATGATGCCGGCGATAGGAATGAGCTTGAGGATCCAATGGCCACCCAAGAATGGCGACTGGCGTCGAGGGGTGTCCATCCATACTTATGCTGGCTTGCTTTTGAGCTCGAAAGCTCTTCCAAAGCTCCCACGTGTGTTGCCCACGTTTTCGGAAGGTCCAACGGGGTTCGATGGTTGTGCTACTCAAGTTTCTCTAGAGTGGGATGCAGCCAAATTAGAAGGGAAGCGCTCTGCCATATAATTTTGCGAGCAATCAGATATTGCGGAGAGCTGACTATATATCTATCAATTGATATGTTGACAACCGAGATGGCTTCAAGCTGGTGACAATAGCTTACGAGTAGGGCAGGTGTGGTTGTCGTCTCGAACCACGTGCTGGAAACGAGCCAATCAGAGCAAGCCCGGGAAGGTTTTTAAAGAGCTTCACCCCAAATGTGCATCTTACTTCAACGAGAATTAAATTTGATTGGTAACAGGATTTATGAGATCTCTTGTATATTCTACTTTTTCCAATGGCTCAATATTCTATGGTGTCCCTCTTTGGCCGTTGTTCTGGGACCATTGGGGTGTTGTGAATTCCTTCCCGCACATTTTCAAGGACAATAAATGGCAGGTTTAATACTCTGAATAGGGTCAGTCGTCCCTTCCCTTCTCAACTTTGGTTGGAAACTTAACCAGGGCCAAACCAGTCTCAAGGCGAGGAAGGACCAAGACCACGACCATGGCCTACCTAGACTCATTGCCCCAATCAATTCAAATCCTCAAAACCCCCGCGCTCCCCCCTCTCTCCAACAACTAGACTTTTCCCTGTCATCAACGCAACCCACCTTATTTAAATAACCCTAAGACCCCTCTATCGATACAGAGAAATATCCCACCATCTTTGAAATCCTTTCACAAGGTCGCTGTAGAGCTTTGGTTTGTTTTGTGAGGCGCTTTGGGTTTTATGAGGTTGAAGACTCTGTCTTCAACTGACTTTTCTTTCTTTTCCGGTTGCTGGATTTTTATGGCTTTAAGTGGTGGGGGCAGGTGAGAAAGAAGCTCCAGTAAGAGGTTCACAACCATGGGTTCTTTTACTAACAAGAGAAGTAGTTGGGTCCTTCATTTCCTGTCCATCTTTTGCTCTCTTGATGCGGGCTCGCGGTGGACAAGAAAGTGGCAGTAAATACCCGCTCGGTCGCAACATCAAAATCTTCCCTCGTCTTTCGTACTTGGTACGAACAACAAAATACATATGGATAGAACAATATCGACACTCACGATATATTGCCTTTTCTCTATCGGGTCGTATTTTTGGTATGTTTTTCCGATTTTTATTGCCGGGGTGGTAGGTGCTGCAACATAGGGTGTAATTAGTGATAAGGTCACTATTTACTACCACTTAACTTGTCTCTATCCGAGCGGAAAAAACTTCCTTCTTTGCACGTCTCCAAAATCACATCCAAAATTAGTTTTCAGCAATATTGCGGAATTACACAACAGCTACGCATTGAAAATATCACAGAGTTTCTACAATTATTAATAACTTACTTCAAAGTTAGCCAGTATTTTTTAGATATTTTTCTCACATCTGTGGAGTTGTTCAAGTTCCATTTTAGTACGGGGTGTACGGATTACAAAAAGAGAAGTTTTTTCCGTCCCGGAAGAGACTTGTTCACCGCGAGGGAGTTTTCTCACTGTCTAGGTACGACACTTCTCTATTTATTCAATCCTAGTAATTTTCGACGTGGGCGGGAGACATTTCTCCTGTTTGCAAAGGAAAATCACATTCTAGCCAAATATTCTTAGTTCGCAAATTTCGAATACTGGGTTGTAAGTCGGGTTATTCAATTAAATGAATATTATTCAGATATAGACTTTATAAGATACATCTTTATATTCAAAAAAAACATGATTGAAACCACTAAAATTCACAGAGGTAACAACTTAGTTCTCTAAAGCAGTAACATAATTGGTCAATTCTATAATTAGTACATAAAATATACCAGAGCTAGTAGTTTTTGATTCTGCATTGTGACGAAATAGTAAGCTAGCTATCTAGGCCTGTAAGTTTTTCCTATGGATGCCGTACACTTAGACTGGATAGAATGGCATTTTCTCATAATTGTAAATAACACCATTGTACCAGCCTGTTTCCGAGCAAGAACAAGTTATATGACTTGCCCTTTTACGAGGTAGAGTATTTCTAACAGGTAGAGAGGGCCTGTCAAAATATTCCAGCATTTTTTGTCCAATGTGCTCAAAATCGACATCCCGGATAATCTGAAAGCTCTTCAGAGGCACGCCAATTTTGTGAATGCCTACCCCCACCGCTAACAACAAGTTATCACTCTTTCTATCGCCTCTTTCGTCTGTTTCTATCCCCTCCTCAATATTGCACCACAACTCTAGCTTCAGATGCTCCAATATCGCAAATTTACAAAGTATAGAGTTCACGTATTCTTCTGCCTGACATTCTGTTAGTTGGAGAAGTGAAGAACGGATTTGGTCTAGCTTACATCAAAACTCTCAATTCTAATCTCCAGTACTCGAATATTCGGGCAACTCTGTTGTATTTTCTTCAATTCGACGGACTTGATGCATGAGTAGGAATTTATATGTCTGAGATCCAAATCTCTCAAGGAAGTGCCGATTTTCAGAACCGCGGGAATTATCGTTTTAGGATTAAATGTGTCGAGGCTTAGGTATGTGAGACTACCCAGACGTGATACAAAGCTTGTCAAGATTTCGGGATGATTCAGTAATTGGAACTTTTCATAATTATCTTCGTTGGCGAACTTTAGTCCAGTTATGTTGGGAAAGTCCTTCGCTGCGACCAGGTTGAGAAAGGATCCCAGTCGATATGATGTAGTTATCAATTCCAACCTTTCCAGTCGTGAAAAGTCCCAGATTTTCCAGTTCTCAGGTGTAGTGCTGTCGAATTGGTAATGCGAAAGTTTGAGTTTCTTAAGAGGAGGGAGCTTCTCCGTCAAAGATCCGGTGGAGTCGCGATGAAAATGAGATGGGAAGTCTAGGACCAATACCTCCAGTTGTTGTGAGGCAATAATGAACTCCTTCACTCTTGACATCGTCCATAAATTATGATTTTTAAGAGGTGGATGGCGGGAAAGTTTCAAGGAACTGATACTAGGCGCAACAAAAAAACATTGCTGTTTTGGTGCCACGTAAAAGAAACGCCTATTTATGTATTGAATTAGGAAAGTACTTTGATGTAGGAAAGCAACAAACGGATGCCCACTTACCACCCATCTCTCAAATGGCTGCCCGTTTCTTCTTCTCCCAGATCAAGCTTCACCTTTCCACGCCAATTGAAAAGAGCGTCGCGCAGTTGTTTCGGGATATGCATAATCGGGACGTTCTCTGGGTTGTCGACTTGTCCGAAATAACCTGCTTCGCCGATTTGAATTGGTTTGGGAAAATCGAATCTATCACGAATGTCAGACACTCTTTCAATACGACACGCAAACTCTTTCTTACTTGATTTTATTGAGCTTCCTGCATTCTCGCAGAAGCTTTACAAGTTGCTTCCAATTCTTGACGTTTCCCCCATCAATAGTAGCGATCTGCATATTCTCTCTGAGATATCCCTGAATTGCTGATATTGCTGGGTCCGAAGGGGCTTTCGAGAGGATTCCGCATCGTGCCACGAGTGGATTCAAGTCGACATCGCGAAATTGGATTAAAATAGTTGCGGCATTCCAGTCTCTGCAGACAAATCTCAGGCGACCGAAGGAGGGTTCGGCGTTGTCTGTGCTGTTTCCATCATGGGCTTTTCCTTTCTGCTTTAATATCTTCTCAAATGGGGTGCGTTGATCCGCGACCTTTATACTAAACATCAGCATTATTTTTACTTATTCTTGACGTGAATGTTGGATGCGTACCTCTTCAAAGATGAGCAAGAGAATATCTGTACACAAGGGATTCGGAACAGTCGGTTTTGGAAGTGCAGGTCTGTTCTTAAGCTCTTTGAGCTTTGCCTTCTTGTGTTGTCGGCTCAACATTGCGGTGGCAGAGGAGGTTGATGTAACAATTTCAAAAACTATCTCGTGTTGACTGGTTTATTTGGGGCAGAAAGAATCGTGCGCACAGGTCACATAGGTGCAAAATCTGCTTCAAACCTGAAGTCGGCTAATTCACTATTGACATGAAGTGGATATGTGAAGTACGTGAAAATATCAAAAGAATGGGACAACCTGGCCTACAGCCAAAGATAATGATAAAGATAAAGAGTAATAGAGAGTATTTAATATATATTATAATATTCTAGATAAAGAGGAGTGGTAGTAGAGAGGTAGGAGTGGATTTTTAAGAAAGGTATAGCCTTTTTAAAACTTTTCTTAGCTTTTCTCAGCTTTTTTGAACTAGGAAAGCTTAATTCGCAACTCACTGTACTTGTCCTGTCGAACCTGAAAATTAATAAAAAAAATTAGGTTCGAAGAACACGAAAATTACATCGCAGAATTCACAAAGTATTCACAACAATCAAATCATACCATAACATGCAGAACTCTCAAGTACAATCCAACACCAGTCCAAAAGCCATCCAGTTGTAGGAGTCATCTCGCACTGGTAAGTACGCAAACTCAAAGATTCAAGAAATCTTTTCATCAGTAACTTCTCAGAGATATTCTCTACTCTCCCGGGATTTCAGAACCGTGAAACTCCAAAAAGCATCCACCGGAGTTGCCCAACTCAAGGTTCTTCCCATCCCTACTACAGCTCAAGATCTCAGTATCAAACCTCTCTATCCCAAGATCTGCAAGGTCAACAAGAATATCGCCTGACGAGTACCAAAAACACCAAATAAGTAACTCACAACTAAACACCCACAGTGTTCACAACATGTGGGCAGCTTGCGGAAACGTGACCTGGTCAGACTCTATTGGGAGGTCACAGAGAATTGCTTGAAACTTCGCATCCTTGAATAAAGCTACCTCGGGCCCCTTAGATATGTCCCTACATCATCCTTTGTCTCTACTCCTTCTATATTAACACATTTTACAATACGCTGAGAATAATGAGATAAAAAAGCGAAACTTACTCCAAGGTCGAGGAAAATGGAAATTCACCCTCCCAAACAGTTCAAAGTCATGTCCAAGAGTCCGAGTCATCCTTCATCCTATAGTTACTAAATTAACACAAGTATCCAACAAGGCCAATGTAAATAAAACGAAACTTGGAACTTACAAAAGCCCACGATAAAATGGAAATCGATCCCTCTAAACTGTCTCAAGTTACTATGTTTGAACAAACTATTTATCTAGAAGTTTTAGGATAATGATATCTAATGGATGATGTTAAGTTGTATTGTGAATGATAGCACAAAGTCTCGAGAAGCACAGAAGGGAAATACATAGGTATTCCAGACGATCCTTGATTTCAACATGAGTATATGCACCTGTGATTGGTCCATTTGTCAGACTGAGGGGGCATTTCGAACTTGTATCTGAAAGGCGATTTTGAAATATCTTCGGAGCTTGTCAGTATGGCTACTTCGAGGCTATGGGTTGCTTCATAATGATACCAATCATATGGACCACCCCAGTACGTGTCTACTCTCATGAACAAGGCTGAAGTAGAAACATATTTGGGATATCACGATTCGTGAGCGTAGATCCAGCGATCCCCCAGATGTAGAGCCGGCCTCCGATAAACAATTTCCAAACCACGAAGTCCAATAATTTCCCTCAGTTCGTCAATAGCACACGCCTCATACTCTTTCGTCATCATTTTCTTCAAAGGATGTGCATACTTCTTGCGATCCCTTAGAGGCGAGAACTGTATGTGTATTTTCCGTAGTGAGGATTTGCCAGCAACCATATACCCTGCGAACAGCTTCAACCAATGGGCTTCCCGTGGACTGAAATCGTATCGCCAGGAATCATGAGGTCGTCCCCGTTTCCATTTTCGATTTTTATCCGCGGAGTTGAATTTTAAAATTGGTGCCAGTCCCCAGTCTCCTGGCCAGTCTTCAGATTTTGCGAAATGCCATGTTAGTGTGAGGAGCTTGGGGGCAGTGAGGAAAATGGAAGCGGCTTTCTCTGGTGTAGTGTCTATACTCCGGGAGATGATCTTGATCGATTCTAGGTTTTTGAATAACGAGAAATCCACACCGTGTAGACATGTCTCGCCGGGGAGTATGCCGATTTCGAGAGTCTTCAGTACTGAACAGTGAGGTGTCAGGTAATTCAAGACGTTTTTCAGGGTCCAATCTGATTGTGTCTGCTCTCCGAGATATCCTAGGAAGACAACGTCCTCGATTCTGGTCGTCCATTTGATAAGATTGGAAAGTCCATCAGGTCCTTCACCAAAGTCGTGAAGATTGAGGCTTGTGAAGCTCGCCACACTTTCTGAATCCTAGAGTTGAAATTAGTACTTAATCAAGAGGATTGAAGCTGCCTTGCCAAGTAGAAAAGGCATTCATACCTCAGAGGGCCATATTGAAGGATCCCGTGGTTGTGTCATAATGCCTGACAGGGTGAGTTTCTTGAGAAACGGAAAGTCCATGGCTCTGAAAATGGGGGCCAATAGGAGTCCGACTGATCCTCGTTTGAGATGAAGTTCTTCAAGCTGTCTCATGCTCTGCACAGCGAGCTTAACAACTCCGTAGGTTTGAACACTCTGGGTGATGCCACCAGAAATATGTAAATACTTCACATTGTTGAGAAGCGGGACTGCCTCCCCAATCAATCTTTCCACTGGATTGGCCACACAGACTTCATCGGAGAATTCGATGTATAGCTTTCTGCAGAAAGCCCTTAACGTCGAGTTTTGCCGGAGGGTTTCATGGAGGAGAATCTCGGACGTGTAAGTTACGGATTCTGGATGACTTGAGATACTCAAGGTGCGGTAAAGCATGGGTGTTGCAAGACGATTGAAATGTTTACAAACAAGGCACAATGCCCAAGGCGTGTGTGCCGATATTTTCTTGTTGGATAGTTTCCCAGTGCGCTGGAAGACGGCCAGTTCATCCAAAGCAGGGACGATCAGGGTAAATATCTCATGGAGAACCTCATACGGGAGTTTGAAGATCGGCTGGTCTTGTATGTGGGAGTTTAAGGGCGGTACACAAGGCGGCGGGGGACCATCCTCAACAGGGTTTGGAGTGCCGATAAGAGAGGGTTCGTAGTCTGCCATATTGTGGTGATGTCCCTTCAGAGACGGAAGCACTTGGAAGTTAGAAAATAGGAACCAGAGTCAGAGGACGACAAACCTTTTATCGTGTTACCACCTTCCAGCTGAGCGGCAAAAGGAGTTCCTCCGGTGCTGCTCCGTACCAATCCGGTGTGATATCGTGCCACGTGACCGGCCGATAGTCGCAGGGACTGTCCCATATACGCGCTATTAGCCAAAATGATACCGTTCGGTAGTTATTTTGGGCGAACTTTTACGTTATAACGTCCCTGGCGTAATAGTTTACCTTGTGTATTACGCGGACTAATAGCCGGTAATATAACACCGGACTTGCATGAATGTCACACGTTACCGTGAATCGGATTTATTTGGAAGGAATCATAATGTAATGGCGGGCATTTTGTTGGAAGCAAAGCAGATGGCCGCGTTCCAGTCAGGGTGGAGATTGCCTACGCTCCTTGCAAAAATGAAGCTATTTCGGTGCCCTAATTTGAAGGAGTTGAGGTGAAGTTGAGATGGAGTCGTTCTCTTTCAGGTCTTCGGGTAGTTGTCGGACCTATGGTACGTGTTAGCGCCTTGGCATACATCCAGCGCGTCTCCTTTCCTCCTGCCCAAACAAAATGTACAACACCACCTTGAATACAACAAACAGTCTCACCACCCACGACGACAATGTGCACCCCAAACTCGATATTCCCCATGAACCTCGCACCTCGATGATTTCTTCAAAATGGCAGCCCTCGATATTGGCCAGACGGTGCAGCTCTCCGATGGTCGATACGCGGTAGTTCGTTACGTAGGGCAACCAGACTTTGCAGCTGGCGACTGGATTGGAGTGGAACTCGAGGATGACACCGGCAAAAACGATGGAAGTGTTAAAGGACAGCGGTACTTCGACTGCAAGATGGGACGGGGAATGTTTCTCAGGCCGACAGCTGTCAAAATCGTGGAGCAACCACCCCCCAAAATGAAGCCTCCGCCAGCGAAAAGACCATCGAGGCCAAGCAGTGTAGCAGCACCCCCTACGGGAAGACGTATGAGCTCTGTACCCGACCCTGCCGCTGGAAAACGAATGAGCATGAATGCTGCCAGCCCTAGTCCAGCAAATCGAACGTCTCGCCCTTCTAGCATGATCAGAGTACGCTATATAAGAGGATGTGGTTGCAATTTCGCTAACTGTTATAGTCTCCCACCAAATCCCCCACGAAGCAATTATCTGGAGCCTCGTCAACAGTGCCCACTCCTAGAACAGGCACGCCTTCAAATACCCGAACTACGTCGACGTCAATGGCAAAGCCCCCACCAGGAGTCCGCCCAAATCGAACTTCTATGGGCCCACCACCTGCCCCGGCTGCACGGAATACTCGGCCATCATTATCGGGTGGTCCTGGCGTGGGTAACAGAACAACGGTTCCTGCCATTCGGACGGTGAGTAACCGAACGTCGTTTGCTCCAAAACCGAAGCTTCGCCCCGCAGCCGAACGAGTTGGATCAATTGGGAGTCAATTGAGTGGCGGGCAGACTAGTGATGATAGCCCAACGGGGGAAGACGGAACCGAATCGCCTGTCAAAAGTGATAGTCTTTCTCCGAAAGTCACTAGTCCTTTGTTGACTAGAGTATCTGCTACTGAACGCCAAAATGGCTCTCCAGTATCTTCTCGAAGTACCGGTTCTCCAGCCACCCAACGAGCTGCAGGCGCAACCACAGCAGCTACCCGGGAAATCGAAAGTTTGAAGACCAAGCTTCGAGTGATGGAAAGCAAACGACTAGAGGACAGGGAAAAGTTGAAGACGATGGAAAAAGTACAAGCCGACAGGGACAAGTATGAGAATATATTCCTGAAGTTCCAGTCAAAGCTTCAAGAAGCGCAGCAAGAAAATGCGGAACTTCGTCGACAAGCAA
Organism: Calycina herbarum; assembly: GCA_001414485.1. Taxonomy (NCBI): domain Eukaryota; kingdom Fungi; phylum Ascomycota; class Leotiomycetes; order Helotiales; family Pezizellaceae; genus Calycina; species Calycina herbarum. The sequence goes on from LLEY01000125.1 coordinate 11,888, forward strand.
AGGACTCGGTAGGAGTGTCCGAAGAACTGGAGAATATAAAGGCGGAGCACGATATCGCCCTTGAGAATGCTACGCTCGACAGAGAGATGGCAGAGGAAATGCAAGATGTCTTGAGATCAGAGTTGGAAGCTTTGAAGGAAAAGACAGAGGAATTGCAACTACAAGTCGATATTCTGGAAGCCGATAACAAAGAACTGTCAAGTGAGATGAGTCCTGAGGAGAAATCCAGCAAAGGATGGTTACAGTTACAGACGAAGCTTGAGCATCTCACGGAGGCCCTTTTTGTCTTACGCGATAGGAACGCAGAAGAAAAAGCCGATTCCACTGCCCATATCAATGAATTAAAGAAAGAGGTTGACGAGCTTACCTCGGTCAAGGCCAACTACGAAACAACCAAGGAAAAGCTCGATCGCGCAGAAAGTGTCATTGAGGATTTGCGACAACAGCTGGATAATGCCCTTGGGGCTGAAGACATGATTGAAGAATTGACAGAGAAGAATATGCTTATGAGTGAGAAGATCGACGAGTTGAAGGCAGCAATCGAGGACCTTGAAAGTTTAATAGAAGTCAACGACGAACTTGAGATTACCCACGTGGAAGCCGAAAAAGATATGCAAAACGAGATCGATTTCAAGGACAGTGTAATTAGCGAGCACATTCGCCGGGCTTTACAACAAGACGAGGCATTGGAGGATATGGAGTACACATTATCACGATTCCGTGAGCTTGTCACCAGCTTACAAAGCGACCTCGAAGATATGCGAGCATCACACGCCATGACCGAAACAGAATCGGAGCAGTTGAATAGCAGATCTCGCGCAATGATGGATCTGAATATGAAGCTACAGGTTTCGGCTGCCAAGACCCAGGTTAAAACCATCGACCTTGAACTACGACGACTCGATGCTCAAGAGGCCTCCGAACATCTTGCTATTGTACAACTTTTCCTCCCAGAAGCATACCATACAGAAAAGGATTCCGTTCTGGCATTGTTACGATTCAAGCGAGTTGGATTCAAGGCAAACCTGTTACATGGGTTTGTTAAGGAAAGAATCAATGGCCAACCGCCCGTTGGGCACGAAGAAACCATATTCTCAGCTTGCGAGGTGCTTGACAAACTTGCTTGGGTTGTGGCTATGTGTGACCGCTTTGTCAATGCTTTGAATCATTGTTCTACCGAGGAATTTGCAAAGTTCGAAGGTGCCTTGTATGAGCTTGAGCCAGTTGAACGGGCCCTTAATGGTTGGATCGATGGACTCCGTCGCGATGAACTGAAGGAAAGTCAATGCGCGAGCGAACTCCAACGTACCATTGCATTAATGTCACATCTTGGAGAAGTTCACATCCCTAGCGGGTTAGCAAGCTACGCTGACGATGTTCACATGCGAACCTTGATCATGCAAAGTCACTTGGAGAATGCGGCTGCCGCAATCTCAGCAGCAAGATCAATGGTGCAAACAGCCATTCCAGTTCAAGGTGACGATGATGAACATGGTCAACATTTTGCTCGAAAGACCGAATCAGTCATCAGTACCACACGCAGTGCTAAAGTTATTATCGGTAAGGCCGTGAGAGCCCTCGAAGATCTCAAGACCCGGTCATTATCGTTGACTCCAGATACTATCCAAACTTTTGAGCAATGCGAGACCTCCACGGAAGAGCTAGCAAATTTTACCCGTCATGTAGGATTCGACCTTTGCAAGCTGCTCCATGAGGAGGGCAGGACCGAGCCATTTACCTACCTCGAGGTTCAGAGTTCTGTCCATCGAACCACAACATCAATCTTTGCCTCAAGCGAATCGGATTTGTTCTCAACGTACTCTAATAAGCTTCGAACATTAACGACTTCGCTTGTTGACCTTGCAGCTTTAGCGTCAGATTTGGAAATGACTCAAGAATTCGAGCGAGCAGCAGCTCCATGGGTGCTACGTTCTCAACAATTGAAAACGTCGAAGACCATCACGATTGATGCCGAGGAAGAAATGCGCCGCTTGAAGGATGATCACCATGAACGCCTCCGGGTGATCGCATTACGAGACCAAACTTTAGAGGAAGCGGCTGTCAAGATTGAACTCCTCGAAAGTCGCATGCGGGATGCCACGAAGAAGAATGAGAAGATCACGGAATTGGAGAAGAAAATCGAGGATGCCAAAAGACGTGAGGTTGAGTTGGCAGAATCGCTGGACTCCCAAAACAAGGAGATTACATCTCTCGATGCAGATAGAGAGAAGTGGAGGAAGGTCGCCGAAGATGCCAAAGCTCTTGGTATTGCAGCACCAGGCTCCAAAGCAGGCAAAGAACGCGCCGTTGCCACTGCCCGGGAAATGGATGCTCTCAAGACAGAAATTGAGAGTTTGCAAGCCGCCGTTCGTTTCCTACGCGAGGATAACAGACGTGCTCGTCTCACAGATCCACAGTCTCATGACTGGCTTGAGGCACCATTGACCAAACCAAAATCAAAGGAAGAGCAACGTCGGGCACTTGTTGTCTCGGAAGGTCAGGATGTACTTAATGAATTACTAAACCTGGCCTCCACGGCCAAGGTTTATGATCTCAGCGCTATGCCTGAGAATCGACTCGCATGGCGCCCGGCGAAAACAACACCCCAATACCACGTGGCGAAGCAGAGAGAGGACTATGTTGCTTGGGGTGGTTGGAAAGCAAATGTTGTCAAGAAAGCTCGTGTTCTTGCTGAGCGGGATGTCAATCGTCAGAGCGAGAAGAAGACGAGAGGGAACATGGTCGCGAAAGTGGCGCTTAGGCTCCCGGAATGGGATGCTAAAGGTATTAATAGAGGGAGAGAGGTGGAGATCGTGAACCCGGATGACTTTGAGGAATTCAGAGGGAATCTTGGGTTTGTATAATTCTGTTTCATGATAGCGTTTATACCCCGGATAAGTTTAGTTGTGTTTATTACTTTTTTCTTCTACAGCTAGGCTTCCAATATTAGTTGTATTTTTATGGAGTGGATTTGGTTTCTTTTTTGTGACTTTTTCGTGGTGTGTGAAGGGTACACTCCATCACCCTCTCGGCATGGTAGACCGAGAGGGAAGGAGCGACCCCGTCTTCTGTGCTGTGGGGTTGAGACCAAGTTGAGGTCAAGTGTGGGAAGGAACGACCTCGAGGCTCGACTTTTTTTTCTGTTCGACCCACCAACAGCTTCCAGTCGCGACTGCCTCTTCAGACGCGAAGAATCGACCTCGACTTAGGTAGACCTCGGCAGGACTTTCCAAGTGGATCCTGATCTAACACATAGTTGAGAATCAAGGCCATGTCAAAGAAGGAACGACCTTGACCCCGAGACAGAACGGGGGTGGTTTGGGCTGTATACCTGTGTTGTGGTCATGTAGCACAGTTTAATAAAGCCCTTGAAAATCCCTTTAGTGGAATACGACAAGGCTAATCGATTGGGGGCAAGGAGATGAATACGGCAGAATGATATCGTATTATCACATTGCGGCAGTTACCAGTTATTGAACTTCATAAGCTCGACGTTTTCCCGCGGTCGTGAAGTCCCCTCCAAAAAGCGTCTTGAATCCCAAATAAAACCATAACACAACATTTCAAATGGATGAGCTTTGATTCTATTATTAATTAGCTATCAGAGGTTTGTTCTATATTTTATGTATATTTTTCTTGTCTCTTTCTAGACTCCGTGTTGGCCCTTTGGTAGGTGTAGGGTATAGCGCAGGAACGAAATAGGACGTTTTTTCTGTCCCCAGACCTTAGCGTCGACAAGTTAGTCCAAGTTTTCTCCAGCCGGTTTGAGAGACGAGCCCAAGTCAGAGGAGGAGCGACCTGCTTTGTGAGAGTCTGGGTGGGCTATTCTAATTCTACTGTGGTCATTTTACTTCGTCGTAGGCAAAACAATTACTGCAGATAGGCCAGGGCAAGGAAACCTGGCTTTGGTGCGATTTACAGCCAAAGTAAAACACCTAACTCGCGTCTGCAGTAATTGCTATGCCTAAGGTAGGACGAAGGATTTGGATGGCTTACCTTCAATGGAGTGCAACTCAATGAAGCCCACCGAGAAGAATAAGAGCAATGACTCTGTTATTTTTCTTGGTAAAATAATATCGAATTTTTTCGGTACCCATGTATACCATCGGCGTTAAAAGAATTCCGGTGATGGCCTACCATAAATGCAGTTTTGTTAATCACCCGAAGATATCTTGTCGAAAAAGAAATAGTATATCTTGGCAAGCAAAATGTCGAAAGATGATTTCAAGATTGAGGGTATGTTACCAAAAGTGACCCCTGACTATGAGCTTTCAGCTAACGTGCCTGTATTTAGCTGGAACACCAAGTCCACATTCAGGGGAAGAGGAAGAAAGTTACAGCAAAACAAATGTGCTGGGAGTTGTTGAAGCCAATGTTCTACAAGAACGAACGATTGGCCTGTTCGGGGCCATCTCACTCATTGTAAACAAGATCATCGGTGCAGGGTCAGATATCGCCTCGAATCGCACATATCACAATTAGCTGATAAAAATAGAATTTTCTCGACACCAAGCACCATCTTCAAGCTTTCTGGAAGTGTTGGAATGGCTTTGATGTGTTGGGTGATTGGATCTATCATTTCGACATGTGGTGTTTGCGTGATGATGGAGCTCGGAATGGCATTCCACCCTTGCTTGATGCAGATCTGCATCTATATCTTCTACTGCATTTTTCTCCGTAAGTCACTTTCTTGCCTTTCTGCATATTAGTGGAGCTCTGAGCTAATTTGAATTCACAAAAAAGTGGTGTCTGCACGTAATGCTATCACTTTCTCCTCTTATATCCTGGTGGCTGCCGGTGTCGATTCAGCAATCTGGAAGCTTCGTGGAATTTCCATAGTAGCAGCCGTGTTTTCAGTTGGAATACACATCGCTGTTCCACGAATTGGGCGTAGTTTGCAAGATGCACTTTCGATTATGAAACTCTTTACCCTATTTTTCATCGTCTGCTGTGGGTTTGCTGCATTGGGAGGTCATCTCAAAGTACCAAATTTTCACAACTTTTCCAACGCATTTGAGGGAACATCAAACAATGGGTACAGCATTGGAACTGCAGTCATCACGTTAACGTCAATGCTGTAAATGATGATCCCCTTTCTGACAAAATATATTTCACGAAGTTGCTAACCATTTGAAGGTTTTATCAGAAGTCTGCAATCCTCAGAAAACCCTCCGTAGAGCTCCTCCGATATCAATGGCTGTCATGAGTGACCTTTATCTCTTGGCAGATGTCGCATACGTATGGCATCACTTATTCATATTTTCGAATTTGCCAGACTAGCTCTTCTGCAGTTTGCTGGCGAGGTAAAGATACAGTGAGTTGCGAGTTAAGCTTGAATTTGCCCACTTTTTTGTAATCCAAGCTTTTTGAAAAACCCTTGATTTCCCCCCTTTTTAGGCACTCTTTTACCTATTAATTAACAACAACATATGATATACTATTTATAAGAACAAGAAAGAAGAGGCTATATCTCCCCTTATACTCTATAAACTTTATAAGACAAAAATAGACAATTTCATATCTATCTTAATTTTTGTAGGGTCTTAGTATAGCTTATCGACCTTACAGGGGTAGTTAAAAAAAATATCAAGAAAAGGGGTTATTTTAAGAATTATTTATCTTTTAGTTTACTTTTATTATACTTACTTTATATTAATAAATTATATAGAAGAGAGATAATTAGATATAGCGCTTCTTTCTAGCTAGGCCTCATCTCTTTTAGAATACTTTTATTTTCTGTCTTCTAAAGAAAAGAGGGAGAAAGCCTTAATAAAAAAAAAGCTCGGATTATAAAAAAAGTGAGCAAATTCAAGCTTAACTCGCAACTCACTGTAGCCATAAAGGATTGAAATGTGTAAGGTGATGAAAGTAGTAACGGAGAAAAAACCAAAAGTCTAGCCGGCCGTATTATCGCTTTCTTGAACTGCTCCGATGGTGACAGTCCGGTATCAAATTTCGACTTTAGTAACTGATTTCCTGTTGACTTCCGAAGAGATTTCGCTTTTTTTTCTAAGATAGAAACTTTATAGGTCTCTCTGAAGAAGAGTAAAAACCCAACTTCAGTAACACCAGTCAGAATCACGACAATCCAAAATGCCCACCGCCAACCCGCTGCTTCTGTGAGATATCCTCCAATTATGGGACCTGATATAATACCTAACATCGGACTGAATCCCCTGAATGCCATAGCACTTCCTCGCTCCTCCGGAACAAACATGTCACCAACAATTCCCGGGTTGAGGGTAAAACAAGCGACACTCAATCCAGTCAAGCAGCGAAAAGTAACCAACATACCTATTGAGGTGCTCACAGCTCCCCCAATGGAGAAAATAACGAAAAGTATATTTGCGGTCTGATAGACTATATGTCTGCCATATAACTCTGAGAGTGGTGCAATGAGAAGAGGGCCAAAAATTTCCCCAAGTTCCCAGATGGAAACAATAAGTCGTCGGGACCACTAAAGTCCACAACATTTTCATCGGTGGTGATATTCCTAGGTTCTCGCTTGGAATCATGATCTTCTGAAGCAATTGCATCGGAGTCAACTGAGTGTGGTGCATCCTCGTCCTCGACTGTTTCTTGATGTGCCATCGCGGCAGATTTTCAAGTACCGTGCCGTGTGTGGAAAAGGCGTTCCTACTTTGCTAGGAGCAACACTCTAACTGGTCAGTTTAATAACGCCCACCTGTACCTCTGTACGTGTGCACCTTGCCGCCGCTGAAGTGAGAGTTACGTACCAGAAGCAGAGACAAGCAGAATATGAATAGTTTCTCATCACGTCAGAAAGATTATTCAAGCTACTTCTCAGACACCGTGGAATCCGTTATTTACCATTTCATAAGCATTGGTGGAATACACTCTAGAGCAGCAGACTGACTAGGAAGTTTGCAAAACCAAATCTTTTGGTGCTGAATGTAACGGTAGTTCGGTGGCCAATAACGTAGTTTCTATCCTTGTCCTTTGTTGGTATCCAAATTACTGCAACCAGAATCGCACATAGATAACAGCGGCATACGCCCACCACACAACTCCAACTTGGGAAGTTCAGATAAGCAATCGAAGCTTTCAGGCCAAGAATTGGCAAAGTATCTGAGGGAATTGATAACAAAAGGTGTGGTAGGCCACCAAGGCCTGTAGCCTCCGATTTTCTTTACGAGATGATCGAGATCAATGAAATTCCTCGGGGGTTTTCTTCTCCTAGGGAAGTTGTGCATTCGCTATTTTTTTGTATTACATGTACCTCCATGGGGTAGCAGCGTCTGTGAGAAACAGCCCTGAAGAACTCCTTGCGCGGTAGCCCTTCCACGTAGACTTGAAAGTCCCAATTTTCATCCTAATCAAGGTGTTTCTAATATTTCTGAATCTTACAAATGTCCAGAGCAGAAATACAACATGTGTTTTACAATGAGTCATTTCTGAACTTTACAGCCTCAAAGATATCGCAAAAATCTGAAATAAACACAGAAAGATGCGTTGAGGTCGAATACAGAATTTTAGTTAGCTTTGTGCCCTCCACTATTCGTATTATAACTTTATTTTATCCTTTCTAGCGAAATCTTAAAGAAATATCTGGGCATTTTAACATGCCCACAGAGATACTCAAATAGCCATCCCATCGTCAATAGCCTACTTAGTTACAAATATGCAGTAAATTGAATAAAATTGAAGTGGATTGTCAGCTTCTAGCTATATAATCTAGCATCCCAACAACTCGCGCCCCTCATTCTCCCTGGCTCGCTTATATTGGTTTGACTCCCCCCCCAATGTTCAATTGGTCAAGTGGTAATAATAAAGTTTCGAAAAGTAAAGCATACTTCGTAACTCCCTAAGTCTCGCTGTTCCAAACTTCTAGAGTATTTCAAGAAATGTCTGAAAAACTTAGAACAATTTAGAAGATGAACCTAGCTTTTTGGAACAGCCAGTTGCGATTATTCTGTACCAGGGTTAATACTGATCATGGAGAAATATTTATTGCCGCTTTTATTGTCCATGGAAAGAGGAGGGAAGAGGTATATCGGCCCGAAAACATCACTGCACATGTAAGGGGAAATCTTTCCGGCTAAATTTATTTCAAACCAAAAGCCCCCCTTTTTTTCTATGTACAACTCTTCCCCTCACTCTCCTCACTACTCGATGTAACTAGCAAAACACGCCCCCCTTCTGACACAGTGGCATTCGCAACAAGCGGAATGCCATTTGTGATGATATATATAGAACCTCGATCTAATGGTGTTCTTCCAAAAGCCGCACTAGTTGGACCCGGAGTTTCCGCCGAGTTGACTCCTCCAAGCAGCGTCGACGCGATTCCATCAGGGGTAACTTGAAAGACAGTGCTCACTGGGTTTCCACTGATAAAAGCAGTTCCATCAGCTGCTACAACGAAATCATCACCTCAGCCGGAGCTGGCAACCACTTTCCATTCCGAAGCTGCGGAAATTGATGGAAGACTTGTGTTGGCATAGTCGATGGACAACTCGATAGATCCGAATGTGCCACTGATTGTGCTGGTATAATAAAGAGTGTTGGTGTTGGGCAGGAATTTGATTCCATTAACACCGGGATTGAGAGAAGCTGGTCGCGCTGTGCCAGTAGCATTGGACTTGAGAATGCTTTCTTGTGCGCCTGTTGTTGGATCTATGTGGTAGATTTGACCCAAAATGGTGTCCGTGACGAGAATAGTGGCATTTACAAGTCCTGCGGATGGCGATGTCGGGATTCTTGTCATGCCGTTCAAAAATCTAGCACTGGGCATATCGAGAATTTTGGATAGAACGGGTTGGGAATCCGTTTGATTGCATCCACACTCTCCTAAATCAAGTGCCCATATGGAGAATGAGTTTGCGACCGCTGATGTACTTTTGGAATAATTTCCAGCTGTGATGGCGAAGAGATCCGGGAAGATTTCGACGATTCCGAACAAGGAGTTGACATTTGGAATCTGTGCAATGGCAACGGGTGCTTCTTCAGTACGAGGGTTGAATTGGTGAAGTGTTGCACTGTTTATTCCTGTCAGGAGAAGTTTGCCGTTTGAGCGTACAGCGATGTTCTCAAGTTCTATGCCTGCGTCGACTTGGGCAAGTGTCCGTACTTCCACGGAGGCAGAATGAGAAACTGCAGTGAGGAGAGAACAAGAAAGCAACAGGGTTGAGAGGAAAGTCATTTTTGCGATTTGGTTTTCGTCCCGGTGGATGGAATGGGAGTCAATGAGAACAGTTCCGTAACTCCCGGAGTTCTGTTCTCTTTATATCGCCTTTCCCACTCCTCAAATTACTTTCAAGTTGAGAATAACATAATTGTTTCCCTGGAATTGTTTGTTTATACGCCTCCGACCGGTTCGCCATTCGGGCTCGTCATATATTTATTTTACCTTGGCATTGCGTGGAAACAAATCATTAGATGAACGATTGTGGAAAGCATAAAATCCATAAATGGGGTTCATCCTTTAAATTTGCTTGCTCCATCCCAGTCAGCGATCCGTGTTTCTCGAGCTGGAGGCGTGTGTGGTTGGTGTACGGGACCTTCGGACGAGCCTTTACACGTGCACATGGGGCGAGGGAGAACAAGAGGAACGGAGAAGAAGACATCGCTCGAAACATGGTGAGAATTGAAGGGCACCAAACACCTCGAATCGATGTAAGATGTCGAGGGAGAATCGAAGGAGAGAAGAGAAGTAAGAAACCAAGAAGCAAGCAATCAATCCCCACGTCTGATGAGGTTGATAGCGCAGATCCCCCAGACTGAGTTTGTACCCCTACGTACTTCGAAGTACTAACCATTTCTCTGTAGTATAATTCCAAGCAATTTATATGGTTTTCCAGCTTGGCATCCATTTCTTGTATCGGTAACCCCTGGGTTTGGCCATAAAAGCCACCCAAGCGGGGTAATTGGCCAATTGAATGAGCTCAAATCTAGGGGTGACTGCCGAGCAAAGAAAATATGAATTGGCGTTCTGCTCAATAAATCTGCAGGCAGTTCGATGCTGCTAATTCAAAATCCGAGGTCTATCATTTAACCCTTAATCAAGATTGTCCGAATCAACCCTCTGTTGGAGTCCGATCTGGGTATACCGGATTTTCATAAGTAAGTCGGTTCCGGACCTCAATCAATCCATCCTGTTCACACTCGCTCAACAGTTCTCACTACCACACACTCTTTACCTAGTTTCACAATCACAGAATGTTCTCTTCAACTACCCTCACTCTTGCGTTTGCTGCGCTTGCGGCTTCGGCACCTTCTCAGATCGTCCTCGATGAAACCACCGAGTCCTGTAAATATTTGTACAAGAATTACCCTAATGCTACCATTTTCCCAGGCTCTGAGCGTTATACTTATGAGGATACTGGTAAACCATTCTCCTCACTTTAAAAGAAAGTTACTAATTCAAATTTAGTCTCTTGGTCGACTGACGTGTGGCAAGGTCCTGCTTGTGTCTTTACTCCTTATGAACCTACCATAGTGTCCGATGCAGTGAAACTACTCGCAGCACGAGAAGTGCATTTTGCAGTCCGTGGAGGGGGAGCTCTTCCAATTGATGATGCAGCAAATATCGCAAGTCTCGGGGTGCTGATATCAAGCTCCAACATGTCTTCCATTTCAGTTTATGCTGATAGAAAGACGGTATCAGTTGGTTCCGGAGTCGGATGGCCAACTCTCTACGAGTATCTAGACCCACTCGACTTGGCTGTCAATGGTGTTCGTCTCGGTGATGCTGGAGTTGCGGATTTCCATCTTGGTGGAGGTGTTGGATTTTACAGCAATGAGCATGGAATGGGTCCAAACACCATCCAGACATTTCAAGTTCGTAGTCCTCTTTCTAACTAGTTCTGTTTATTTTTCTAACAAGCCATCAGTGTGTCTTAGCGAATGCCACCATTGTCACAGCTAGTCCAATCGAGAATGCAGATCTCTTCTGGGCCATGAGAGATGGAGGAAACTCTTTCTGTATCCTCACTCGTTTGGATATTTCTGCATTTGAAGGAGCAAGTGCGTGGATGGGAAATATTGAATATGAAGCAGATTCATACGAGGCATACACCAAGGGCTTTCTCGACATCGCACTCTACAGTGGAGTGGATCCAAAGGCCGCCACCGAAGCTCAGATCCAATAGAATCCAGCTAGAAAAGCCAACCTCACCTACTGAGAATAACTTTGCTACAGCGGAAACACCAGCACGCCCGCGGTCTTCCAGAATGTCACATCTCCTGTCCTGCCTCTCAAATCCGGAGAATTGACCCAGCGAACGATGAACACCTGGACCACAGCCATCTACCGAGGAACATTCGACAACGACAACCGCAAGCAACTTCGCTTTATCGCTATCCTGGCTGATTTACAAGCCTACCGAATTGCAGTCGACACCTATTTCAAGACTGTCAACGAGCTCCAAAGTGTCCGAGGTTTCTTCACTGCTTTCACTGCTTTCACTGCCATGTCAATCACACCTGAAATCATCAAGGCGAGTAGCGGCAATGGTGGTAATACATTGAATCTCCAAGAAAGATCCCAATTATGGCTAGTTCAACGTCCTTCATGGATGGATTCCTAAGATGATGAGTATGTTGAGTCTATCTATGCTAAATTCGACGAAGCTGTTGTCGTCAATTTGAAAGCTGCTGGCTTTGAGACCCTTCCATTCATTTACTTGAATGATGCGCCCAAGGGAGCTCCGGTATTTGAGGGGTATGGAGCGGAGGACTGGCAGAAGTTGAGAGAGATTAGGGCGAAGTATGATCCAAATCTGGTTTTTACTAAGCTGTTGGAGGGTGGGTTTAAGGTGGAGGTAGATGCGACTACATCGTAGGTAGAAATACAACGGGCGAGAAAATTATGCAGTGGTCTCTGTACCTATCAAAGTATCTGAGAGAAGAGATATCATCATTTAATCCAAGAACAACTGTTTCAGGGGTAGTTGAGTATCCTCTTTTTATATGCATCTTTACCCCAAGAGTGTTTGAAACATTTTGTAAGCCTGCTTGTTGATAAAGAGTGCAGAGATAGTGTCTTCAAGAAATTCTTGAATTGCACCATCGCCTTTCATCCTAAATTATGGCTAGTTAGGAATTGGCTGTCCTGCCCATTCTACAGCAGCCTTCACCTTTCCCGCTCCTGTCTTCTCAAAATATATTTTCTCTATCAGGCACACCTCTGGCACCCACATAGTGAATACCATTTTGCACCACTGGCCAGCGACTAGCAGCACTAGCGCAATCTAACTTCAACCTAGGCTAGCCTCGGACTATCTAAGACTGCTTTCGCAATTTTTTTTTAATCTCCACGGTAGACAGCACAACGTGCCAAAAACGACCTCCAGCTCTTCAAGATGGAGCCCTTTAACTTCAACGACTTGCGGCATAGTCTCCCTTCCTTGCAAGCGTCTCGTCCTTCCACACTGAATGCTCATCAGTCGTTCTACCTACCGGTTGCCGCACAAGAAGCCTCGTCGGCCACATGCAGCGGTAGTGACTTCAACGCCCTGCGACCCAACCTTCCCTCCTTGGCAAATTCTTCAGATTCCGTCCGGAATGCCTATCAGTCGCCCTATCCATCGGCCGTCGCACAACAAGCTGCTTCTCCTGCTACCGCACGGAAAGACACTCAACCCAGTGGGCTACGGGTAAACAAATTGAGTAACAAGGCTAAGCAACGCAAGGCGAAGAGGGAAGGATGGTATCTTAAAGCATACGAGGCCAAGGCCTTCAAAGCTCTGGAAAAAGATGGGAGACTGCCACAAATGAGCGACAAGGACAAAGTTGCTTTCTTCCGAGAGAACATCTTTGGCAAGAAGGAGTACGGTTGGGCCACGAACTCAGAAGGACCGCCGGAGTGGAGCTATGATCGTTATTGTGGTAGAGATCATCCTATAGTGGAGGTGGCTGCCGCTTCCGAAGGTAGAGGGCATGGGAGAGAACGAACTCGCAAGAAGAAACCTCAAAACCCTGTCAAGTATATCCTCGTGGAAGAAGATCTCGAAAGTCAACCGAATGCTACGTTGGACACCGCCGTATTGGGTGATGTGGCTATGGACACAGACACTGCGGAGCATACGCCTGTCCTCAATCTACCTTTACCGAATCTCCAAGAAATGGGATTCGAATCCTTGGGGCGCGCCTTTCTTGACTTTCTCAACAATTGCACAGAGACAGAAGTCGCCAGGATTGGGAAAGATGGTTTCATCAATGAACTGGCTCTCACGATTGGTAAGGCGGAAGCCGATAAAGTGGGAGGGAAGTTTAATAGGCGGGAGAATGAACGACAGACTTATGACGGATTGACCTACGGGGAGCACAAGTCCATAGAGAAGTTACAATCCATCCCTTATGTTAAATTGGTAATCTCTACTGGACATTTCCAAGATATATCACCGATTGACTGACGTATTTAAAAGACGGATAAACAGAAGAAAAAGCTCGAGCTTTGGGAGAGTAAACTCAAGCGTACTTCAAAGGTTCAGATGAAAGCACCCAATCTTCAAAGCACCAAAAACAAAGAGTCAACTAGAGCCAGAGGAATGCTGCAAAAGGAGGACCAGTACACCATGGTAAGAACCAATTCGAAAATAGGTTGAAAGTTTCTAACTTTTCAATCTAGACTAACCGAGAACGCTCTCTTCTGCGAAAATATGGGTTGGAGGATTTGCGCGACAACACAGTTTGGGCAAATCTGATGGGCTGGCGGGCGAGGCAACATAAGACTGAAAGCATACCTACCGTGACTCAACCTCCGGCAGGCGCCGAAGAGAAGAAGCTTCTAGGCAAGGAATTCCTCCATTTCATCGACACCGACGAAGAAGCTACTCGAATTGGCGGGCGACTCGTTGATGAGCTAGCTCTCAAGATCGCCAAGATGGAATCCAGAGGCTCTACACACACCTTCGAGTATAAGCAACAATACGGATATACTTTCCATGAGCAAAAGACCATAAAAAAGTTGCGAGCCATCCCCACTGATGATTTGGTAATCTCTATGCGTTCTTTCCGATACGTCCTACAAGGTGGCTAATTCATTCAGACACACAATCAGAAGAAGAGACTCACCAAATTGGAGAATCAGTTTAGACATTATGGCACTGGACCCTCGGACTCTCAGACCAGCGAAAACAAGCCTCCGAACGACGAGGAATTTGTCTTCAATAGAGCCAAACATGTGCTGCGAGAAGCCAAGTTGGAACTGGTAAGATTGTCTTTCAGCGAGGGGTCAATTACTTCTAACAATGCCTTCTAGACGAACGACGACATCGAGTTCTTGAAGCAATATGGCTTGGAAGATCTGCATAATCACGAGACGTGGGCACGCATCATCGGCAAACGACGCAAGCAAGGTGGTCAAGGACATACGGGAACAACAGGCCTTAGGTTTCGTATGGGAGGTACCAATAACGAGATCAGGATAGTTGATATGGATGTCGAGACGAAACCTTCGGGAATACCAATGACTGAGAACACTGGTTTGCAAGCCCGACTGTCTCATGGCATTGGAGGCACTTATGGCGATGTCGATATTCTTGATATCGAGATGGGTTGAGCTGGCGTGGTGGCAAAGACTTTCTAGTCGGTAGTACTACACCTGCTGTTCACCATTTAGATTGAGACAGACCTTCCAGGGGTACGGCAGTTTGCCGGGCATTGAAATTGTAAAATGATTTGGAGGAAGCGATGGCAATGAAGCGGGATGAACGGATCATCACTTAATACATGTCTGTAAATAGGTGCTTGACTCTTGGACGAAGAAAGCTGAGAGCCTAAGCAACTAGAATGCAAACACTTCTTTCTATCAATTCATTTAACTGGCGGGCGGCGTATTTGTCAACCTGGTGCTTATTGTTGATGTTGGTAAATGCGCATAGATACTATGTGGCCAAGGGGTTTCTACATAACTCTCTGAGTACTTAACACTTGCCCACTGGCCTGTCCGCCACAGGTACACCTACCAACTAAGTCGGGCCGTTGATTCATAAGCGGTATACAATCACCCTAGTTTACGATTGCTTCCTGATTGCCAAGGAAAGCATCCGCATAAGCCCATGAACTGTTCCAAGTCGTGGGAGGGGGGGGGAATGGCGTGTCCATAAGCAACTTCAGATATCGATCTTCTGTTACATATCCCCAGAGAAACATCGATGAATGGACAACGATGCTTACCGCCCCCCGCGAAGGTCCACAGTGGCGGACCTACAATTCTCACCTCAACCAAAAATCACTAAGCGAGTCGTCCAACCAAACAAGTCAACACCAGCCTTCTCCAATTGGCGCCTCGCTCAATCCTCGGCAAACAAGACCCACAGGTACCCCTACAAAGCCACAATTCTTCTTATTTCAAAATAGCACCTTCTTCCAACCAATGGGACACTAAAAGGCGATCATTTGGCTAGATGGTTCAGGTTAAATTAGTGGTTCTCGAGAGGATCGATAGGCGCATACGATACGACTAACTCGACATTACACGAACCGACAAACAATTTTCGACAATATCGACAGCACGACTCGACAATAAACCCCAAAAATTTACCAAAACTCAGTTCGTCTGGTTTTAACCCGGGACCATCCCTCGAGGGGTGGTGGGTAGTTTTGCCATTTTTTACCTTGAGTTTTTTTTGGGGCGAGCGTGTAAATAGCAAGAAGTCCCACCTTCTTTATGTTAAAGTGACGTGTCTCGGTCTCTCACTTTCTTTGAACTCATCTCGAGATCTCACCTTACCATGAAAGAGTCTACACCCACGGTCTCTGCCCTGTAAAAAACCATACTGTTCTTGATGAACCCCTCTTCTTGCACACATGCTCTGTCTAGCTGTTACTGCTTTGACCCTGAGTTAATATTGTTTTTCAAGTCAAAATGTCGTCGCATTCGAGTATCAAGACTTGCGAAAACTGAGCCCGTTTTCGTTCGTCGCGGAGCTGTTTACATACATACGCGGCGAAGGTCTTGAAATCTTCTCGGGGCTCGACCACGATATTTTAATAGGAACACTAAAGGCGGATGTGCCGTTGGATATGATTAAACACGACCCGACAACCTCTTTTCGCTAAATTTAGCAATATAATTTAACACCTTGGAGCTTAAAAAGAACGAATTAATTAATCTAATTCTCAACCTTACTACCTCTTAAGAGGTAAGGGGTAGTTTGAAAGAGTATCGATATGCGCAAGATACGACAGCGCACCACTTAGCAGCGAACCTAAAATAGTCAAGACCAATTCGTCTTTTTCTTATATTTTAACGAAGCGACTTGTTCGGTCAGGTTAGAAAAAGTGAAAAGTTTAGAGTCACTCCTTGAACTTGGGAGTTTGTAAACTGAGAGAAGAAAAAATGAACCGTTTAAGCCGCAACTCTTGAATTTGAGTTCCCAGGACTTGTACTCTGAATTAGTACTCTCGATAGGCGCATACGACTAATTACAACATTACAAACACTTTTCGACACTTTCAACAACTAGATGCATCTCAAAGCCTAACAAGGCCAGTTCGTCTAATTTTGATCAACCGTATCATGTGTGCCATCTTGACATTCTTGTTTTTACTTACGCTCTTTGGCTTTTCGAGCTCCGCGTATAAAGGTAAATATTCGACTTCTATACCTTCTGAGCCTTGGCACTGCTTTTTGTTGCACATCGCATTTAGTGCTCGATGCCCTGAAGTTACAGAGCTTTCAAGCCTGAGGGACTTCAAACGTGCTCTCCCCTAGGAGTCAGGACGTTGACGGGAGCTTTGGAGGCTGAAAGGCCTCAGGTCATATTACCTAGTAGTTCTCAAGAAGATCGTTAAGCGCATACGATTTACGACCCGACAAACAATTTTCAATAATACCACTCGGAGCTTGGAAGTAAAACCTATTTGATCAAGTTTTCAATCTGATTATCTTTTGAGGGTGGTAGGAATTTTGCTATGTTTTTAGCTTAGGAAGACAAGGAAATAAGTTCATCGACGTGATACAGTAGCAGCTTATAGCAAGTAAAGTGCTTCGCAAGTAAGGTCCTGATCGTTTCCTTCCAAAGATGAAAACTGTGCCACGTAACACCAGGGAATGGCAGTTTCTTTTTCCCTTCAAAAAGAAAAAACAAGAGAAGCTCCGATTTACTGAGACTGAGAATCAACCCCTGTTGATATCTTGGTAAATAAAGCTCAAAAGTCTAATATTTTAATCCACGCATCTTTCCAATTCACAAGCGTCCATTCGAAATCTCTGAGCTGCCTTCCATATCTCAAGCATTATGACTTGCCTTAAATAGCGAAGTAAAGACTTCTCAAGCGAAAGTTCCTCCCTCCCCAAGCAACCAAAACGTAAGAAGTTTCCTTTATCTTATTACGCGAGATATTCTCAGATAATCAAAGCTATCAATCGAAAAAGTTTCAGCACAATAAACAAATCGAGTATCTCCTTCTAAGCCTTCTTAAACAATATTTTCAACAATCCTAGACCATTTCGCCTAAAGTTCACCAGAACAGGTGTCCGAGAGCAACGACCAACTTTCTCGTGAAAAATGCGGGGTACAGAGAGCCAACCTCCCGCTAACGTCAACGTTAGGACCAATTCGAGTCTTCCCGTTGACTCTTCTGGTGAAATACATTACTGCTGCCATTCACTCTGCCCATATATACTGTCAATTTATTCGCGTGGAGAGCTCGTCGAAAGTTTTTATACCAGTTGAATTTGGATGGTGAGGCGCGGTACGGTCACCTGACAGCCACCTGCTCTTAAGCGAAATCCCAGAGATCCTCCCCTCTCCAACCCAAACAGATACAGTTTTATATTCCTACTAAGTGATTCCTACATCTTCACCAATTGGACTTTTCTTAGTGATTATTTGATTGGATAATAGTTTTTTGGGCAAGTTTTGAAGGAAACTGATACGTGTCATTATAGTCTGTTGCAAAATTACTAGCCTACGGTTACGCTTTTAGAGAAATCTTGTAATATTTGGGCTCAACGTGTACTACTCTAGATAACCGTGCAGTAGTACAGGACCCATGCCTCTATTGTGAACCTCGCGCTTTTCTACAAGAAAAAACTAATAACCTCTTACTCGTAAACCATAACGTGTTCGTTCAAAATCCGCGAGTACCATCTCTTATCAGCATTGCTAGCTACCATGACCAAAATTGCCAAAATTCCATCCATCACCTGTCCCTCCCGTGTTTTGATATATCTCGCGACATAAAAATCATACTCGTTGTAATCCCACTTTCTTATTTTCAACCTACACCACCATTAGCACATCCCCCCCAACAACCATCCTAAGGCAGGCAAAACAAGACTCACATCAAAAGCAACCTGCACATCTCTAAAAACCGGCTCTCCAATCACCCACATATCCCCCAACCCACTAACTCTCTCCTCACCATGTCTATGATCCCTCACATCCTTTGATTGAACTCCCATCCTAGACTCCACAACCATACCAATACAATATCCACTACCCACCTCCATTCTCCCCAGACTGAATCTCCCACCGGGAGCAGAAAAGAATTCTTTATTCCTACCTTTGAGAACTTCCACTTGCCAGCCTGCGAAATCGAGATGTAGCTGTGGGGGTTTGAGACAGGGGTAGGCGTGGAATTGGTCGTATGGAGGTGGGAGACGCTTGGCTTGGGTTTTGGCGTAGAGGGAGCGTGCTGCCATGGGGGGTGCGAGGATGAAGGGGGTGTTTATCTGTTCCGATCAATGAGCAATCAAATCAATTTCATGAGAGGAGGGAGGAGATTGAGATACATCTAAAATAACAGGTTGGTTAAAAACATTCTTCACGCCATCCACCCAAACACCACGCATCTGGATCTGCCAAAACCCATCAATCCCTCGTACAGGCATCCATTTCCAATCATGATCAGGATCACTTGCCACCTCAGGATCATAAACAGAAGCTCTATCCTCGAGATGCTCCTCACGTTTGAGTTCTTCGTGTCCTTCTGGGTTTTGACTGGAAAGCAAGTCTTGTGTTTCTTTCTCGACTTTCCGGATTGATGCCACCGGTGTACCACCTAGACTAAAAAGTCCATCTTGACCGTTCAGAAGTACCAATGACCATAATTGCGTGTCAATGATGCCCTTCTCAATGAGTTGTGATAGTAGGGACGTCGTTTTCAATTGGCTCAACGAAGCCGCAGGCGCAAGACCAAGGTAAGCCCCCGACGGAAGAAGAGCCTGAATCCACTGTTTCGCAGGTCTGCAATGCGCGAAAGAAACCGGAATCATCCTCTCAATCGTATTGAGATGCAAAATATCAGTTGGCTGACGACAGGTAGGGAATGAAAGAGGTTGTTCAGAGTCCTCTGTGATGTTGATTAGCACCATTGTCCCAATAATCCCAAAGAACGAAAACTCACTATAAGTCCTACTCCTCGCATCCTCAAAGCAACTCCCCAACCCACTCTGCGTACTCTTGACATAGAAATCTCTAGTCAACATATCAAGATCCATCTGTACCCTCTGCGCAGGCTCCCCCAGCTCTAATGTCGCAAACCAATTCCCTTCTCTCCCAACTTCACCAAGAAGGACGGTGCTGGCCTGAGTTCCATGTACATGTCTTGGCTTTCGAACGACCGTATTTCCTTCAAAGGCTCGTGTTGTGGCAGCGAAGCGTGCTTCGATCTTTTGGACTTCTTCGAGGAGACTGGTGAGGTTCGCAACGTCGAGGATTGGAAAGGATCCCCCGCGTCTGGATATGGTATAATGGATTGGGGAGAGGTGGGCGTTTGTGATGCTGAGGAGAAGGAGAAATAGGATGATGAATTTAGTCGACATCGTGAGCCCAGAGGTGGTTGCTACTGGAGATGGGAAGTTGTTGCAGAATGCGTGGAGAGGTCACCCGCCCCATGTTGCGCACTCAAATATGGCAGGTACTTGCTCGCTGGTCGTGACTTCCTAAGAAAAGTTGAGGAAGAAACGTCCACTTCCACCTCTCACAATGAACATCAAAAGGCGGCAGTAAATAAATTATCTGCTGTTCAAACTTTTCCAGTACTATTTAAGAACTTGATTGTTCCAAAACACCTAGTCAATAGTCTCAAAGTGTTCCAAGTGCGTAGGATAATTTACTCAAATTACCCTGAGAAGTTGGAACAACGAGGGCTAGGTAGGCAGGTACGAACCTGATGTATTTACTGCCACTTTAATGTCCATCGCGAGCACCTCAAAGATCAAAGAAAATTCAACTGCCGAAGAATACGAGAAAAATAACAGCAGAAACTAAAAATAAAAACATAGAATGAAGTGTGTATTACTGCTATTTGCTTTTCTCATACCCCCGAAAGACTTACCCACTAGGGTTCATCTCTAACCTCTCACAGATTACAGCCAAATATCAGTATTTCCATTTCGCCAAGTCTGTCCCGGATCCCTCGAATGACCACATATCATGCCCTTAATAAATAAAGAAGAATCCAAGCGGAAGCCACAGATATAGACGGGAGAATAAAAAAAGGGTATTGTATTATACACGAGAAGGCAGGCATGCAATTTAGAGGTATCATCACTCGTTAATGCTATCAGCTTTCCACTCATCTCCTTCTCACTGCGCCATTCAGGCAGTCCAATACCTATAATCATGTTAGTGAAAGTATGAAAGAGATTGTGACAGGGTACTTACGCCTTCAGCGATTACACCTTGGTTCACAAGATGCTTGCTGATTCCCTTTACGAGTTCCATCTGCTCCTCTGGACTAAGTCCCGTGATGACCGTCTCAATGACTCCACCGAGAGAAACATTGTAGACTGCGATGAAACTGTGATAGTACATGTAGGCGAAGAAACCCATTATGAATTGACAATCCATGCGGTCAGTAATTCCACCGTGGCCTGGAATGGAATCACCAAAGTCCTTGATCTTGAAGGTACGCTTGAGACCGGAGGCAAAGAAGCCCCCAAAAGGAGCGATCAGAGAGGCAAATGTGGCGAAGAGAAGGATATGGATTTGCATGGGTGCCATCATAAAGCTCTTGGCGAAGGGAAACCAGATAGGGAGATTGTAGACGTGTTGCACGAAGACTGGATTTGGTACGCACTCAAGTCCGGTGAAGATGTTTGCGCCGAGGTCCTAGGAATTATTATTAGCTGATTTCACTTCAATATATCCAAAATTCTTACATTTACAGGGCAAATAAAGTACTTGTATCGCATGAGAACATTGGTCATACCAACGCCAAAAATGACGGTAAAGATCCAGGCACCGAGAAATCCTTCAACGGTCTTCTTGGGAGACAATTTGATAAGTTGTGTTCTACCAACGGTGATACCAACCAGGTAGGCGAAGATATCATTGCAAATGACCAGAGAAACTGGCAAGAAAAACCAGATCATTCCCTCAAAGACATTGTTCATAATAAAGTGAGCCTGGACCACAATCAAGTACAGAGCCATATGGGTCCATGCGAATTGTGTAAACTGGAAACGGTAGTGACCGGCTTGTAGCGAAGTGACGAAAAATACAAAGCCTGCGATTTGAATTAGCCATGTTCTGAGCTTGGACCTTTCCCCCTGAAAACGTACCGATGACATAGAGCATGAAGCTTATGAACCTGTGATGGGTTGCAAAAGGCAAAAGGACTTTATCTACCAACACAATGTGCTTGAAGTAGTAAATGACGCTCTCCCCGTATAGGAAGTACATGGTCGTAGCTAACCAGTACCAGTTCAGGGATTTCGTAAATCGCAACCGCCGCGCCCGACTAGGCACATTGGCAATCGCAATAACCTCCTTGAACGAGACGATTTGTACACCCGTGACAATTATGATAATGTAGATGTGTCCCATAAACATGGCGCCAAAGAAGGCACCAATCATGACGAAGGTCCATATGGATCGCGTTACGAAGGTCTGCCTCTTCTTCTCATACTCGGATATCGGCGCATCTTGGATCTGTGGCAAACAATGGCAAACAAGTTAGCTTGCGCTCTTCTTTCCACCGCGCTGGAAGTAGGAAGGAAAAGGAAGGCTTACATCTGTTGCAATATCACTCCCACTGCCCGGTTTCGTCGGCGATCCAGGCTCTGATGCGGCCTCACTGATGTCCGAGAAACTGCTCCTCCGCCCATCTACACCTGAACTGTGTCCATTCCGATGGTTGAACTTGATCCCTCTGCGCGGTGCCATGTTGCCCTGTGGTCGATGCCGCGGGAAAAAGGTTCCGAAATCCCTTCCTTTCCGGCGGAGGTCCTGCTTTTTGAAAGAGAATACGGCGCCAAGTATTTGGAGAATCTGCGAAGGTGGCTACGCTTTGCCTTCCAACATCAAAAGAGAAGCAATCGAGCAGCAGAGTCTGCGGGGAGAAGAAAGGAGGAGTCGGCCGGAGTATTGTCGAGACCGATTTTCCGCGGGTAGAGTAGTTTTTGGTTGTCGGTGATGTTTCTTGGTGGCTCTTCTTCTTTCCGCTGACGTATCTCCAGCCCGGGTGTAAAGTTGCCTGTGCCTGGACCAATTTCTTCTCAGTTGTGTGCTGTGCTGTGCAGCGCAGCGCAGGCTGAGGAGGAGCTGGGCTGGGGTATTGTCAGCACTGTCAGCAAGCAAAAGGGAAGCTTGTGAAAGTCGCGTGCAGGGGCTGCGACTCGGGTCGTTGCAGATACAGAGAAACACCAATTAAATTTATATCAAGCCTCGCCGAGTTTGTTTCTTGCTTTGCACACAAATTGTGAGCTCAAGGCTTCACAAGAATTTCAAGAGTAACCTGCCAAGCTACAGTTCTGTTGTTCCATTGTACTCGTACTCGGTCTACAAAGTCGGAGATGCAACGGCTCCGGTCTATACTCCGAAGGCGGTGAGTCTGGCAGAACGCGTTTCCCTCTTGTAGGCGTCGATTTCATCAATGACTACCCATCCAAACCCCTCTCTGCTCAATGACGACCTCCAAGGATGACGGGGCACGACGAAGATGATTTCTTCTCCGACGATATTGATCTCAATGAACTGGGCAACGATTACTTGAACGAACTCGAGAATAATGCCATCCAGTTTACCCAAGCCCAGGCCCGGACGAAGGTAGCACCTTCGTCGGATTATGGAGATGGAATTGATGACGAGGATTTGGATGATGCCGTGGTGATCGATGAATCTAGAAGCACATCTGCTCTCAATTCGGCTCTGCAACGAAATCTGCCAGGTCAATCCCAGAGAGAGCACTTTCATCAGTTTCGCCAACAACATGATGGCCTGGGAACTATCAGTAACCCTCGTGCCCAATTGGCAAATCGTCAGCCAGCAATTATTCCTCCTCCGCCTCGTTTTGATCAACCAAGGCAAGTCCCGAATCGAGTCGCAATCGTCCAGCACGATTCCATGGTGGCTGAACAGGGCAGCCAGCCATCCTTTACAAACGAGGGGAATCAAGCGGGGCTTGAAGCAATGCAAAAGCAAATTCAAGAAGTAGGGCTGCAGATTATTACAATAGAGTTGTGTTGACCCTTTCTAGCTTATGCTGGAACGAGATACTCTAAAAAAGGACCTTAACGCAAAACATGGCGAGATAGCGATTGTACGAAGTAAACAGCAACAGACAGTCAAACAATACGAGCGGGAAATGATAGCTCAGCGGAAGCTCAACGAAGACCGGATATCGAAGCAAGAAAGGGATCTTGAAGCAGCCAAAATTGCGGAGAAAAACGCAGTAACCGAACGAGAATTCCTACGGCAAGAGGTGGCAGAAGAATCCGAGAAGGTGCGAAGGTTAAACAGGACGAAAACAAAAGAGAAACAAGGGGCCTCCGTGACAACCCCAAAAAAGAAAACACTCCCTCATAGGGATGGGTTTGATGATGATGAGATTGATGTACTCTCTCCCTCGAAGATCTCCCCTTCAAAGTTTCGAAATCGGCTGCTTGGTTCTCCCTCAAAGTCAAACGGCGCGAAAAGGAAACGAAAAAATATGGAAAGTCCCATTTCTGCTCTTGAAGTGAGGCAAGAGGATGGACCAGTTGTACAAAGGGAAGACAGTAATGAAATGGTTTTAGACGAGTCTTTGATTGATAGCCTTAGTCGTCCAGACGATCGTTTTGACGTAAGCCTCAATTCCGTGTAGAACAAATTATCAAATGCTAATGGTAATAGTTCCTCGGAACCATGTTGGACCATCAAATAAATTCCGGCCACCTTCGTTCGATCCAGGAGCTAGACAAATATTCTCTTCCATCAGCACCAAAGGAATCATTCCAATCTATGATACTTGGCAAAATTCCGATGTTAGGGTTGAAGAAGTCTCAAAAGGATCTCCCAGTCGACTTTTGCAAGCTTTTGATTTCCATGTGGGCAAAATGCATGGAAGAAAAATACGTATTTAGGACCCTCCCAACTTTGTCTTCAAGTACTAACAAACAAAACAGCTCGCACCCATACATATTTTTATAGACATGCTTACCACGGCCCTTGAACTTAAAACTACATCGATAGCACCTTCAATCACCGACTCCATCGTTCCACTCACTCAGCTTACTGCAGGTCTTGTCGTCATCCCAAGATGGAAAGGCCACTCAGCAGAGCACGAAAAACATGTTGATGTTTCGGCATGTTTGGCTCTCCTCCATATTACTGCGCTTGGTTGTATGTCAGAGCAAGATCACATCATTCGATTCTGGAAAGAGATGCGTTATGATTTTGTTCTCGGCATGCTCAGTCCAACACATCCAACTCCCGATTTCGAAACGATGCTGCGTCTACTTTCTACAAGCGTCTTTAAGGAAAACTTCGGTGCTATTGTAGCAGAGGTCACTCAAGCCTCTCAAGTTATGGACAATATACTCGATCGACTTACATACATCCTATTCGATGTTCCCCCATTACCTCATACGTCCGAGAAAATGGCGATCGATGTCCTTTCACAGCTTCGGGTGAAGGTTTTGCAATTACTGACAGGTATGACTCACTCTCCATTTGCTAGCAGAGCTATGGCAATGCATCCCCATGCCATCGGGGGACTTGTCAGTCTTATCAGCGATGAGGTCGACGATCTATACGATTACAAAGCTCGTCACGAAGAGAGGTATATAATTCCACCTCCTCGCCCCTTCCCTTTCATTTCCCACTCCCCACTAACCCCATCCCAATAGTTCTCGAACCATAAGTCTAGCAACACGCCTCCTATATTTCCTCGTCACCAAATTCGACGCCGAAATCGATATGCAAAAAAAACTGGCCGTCATCCGGGGCGGCTCGCAGAAATACCTCCTCGCGCTTTCCCGCTTGAATTTTTCCGAGGATGATCTGGTGTTGGAGTCGGGGATTGATTCGGATGTTGCGAGTTATGCTTTGGAGATGTTGGAGCTTGTTGTTACTCCGGAGGAAGGGGAGGCTATCCATTTGGCGTTCTCTACGAATCCTTGATGTTTGGTTTTGTATGTGGATTGTGTGGATTATAAATTAGATGTTGATATTTATGGGCAGGCCAGGGCGGCGTTTTGTTGATGGTTTATGGGATGGGAGTTTAGGTTTGGGTTGCATTTGTATGGTATACAGACGGGTGTGGGGACTGAATTTTGGGGCATCTTAGGTGATGTTAGGGGGTATATAGCATTAGGTACATGAGGTCTTAGATGAATGTCAAGATTTTTTACATGAGGATGCTAGCTAGGCTAGTAGTGGTACGACAGGATTTGTTAACTTTTACTTTTCCCTTATTTTCCAATTATTGTGACCATAATTATCTCATGGTCTATCAATCCATTTCTTGTTTTTTACTTCATCGGCGGTTTGAGGGTTTGGGTCATTGCCTCTGTATGCCAAGGGTTCTAGCCCGAACTCGCACTTGTCAAGTTGCAGTTTTTTTCATTTCAAAGCATCGTTCCTCGGATCGTTCAGAACAATTGCTTTGAGTTGAACATTGTTCTGTGATATCGCAACATTAAGATTTGCTTGCGACGAGTCCTACGATAGACCTCTCCTGGATCTTGGTGGCTATTTTGGTCATGCTCGCTATGTAAGAAACATGGACTTTTGCTCTGAGCACACTTCCTTTACTTTGATTATGTGCACGAGTGTGGGATATTTACTTGAATTGTCCGAGAGGGTTTAGAAGGATGTGAAACTCTGCCTCGCTATTCTTCTAAGCATTCTCGTATGGTATTCTAAGTTGTCACGAGAATCTTGATGGAGGGATGGGGTGTCATCGAAGTAAAGCTTCGGACTCTTACTCGCAGGGTTTGGTTTGGTGTAGTCGTGTTTTCGGTGGGTGTACTGTACTGCACGAGCTTGATGTTTGGTTGACTAAATACAGCAAGACTCCAAGAGAAAAGATGTCAGAAGAACTTTTTACTTCAATTTAAAATCCCAAAAGGAAGTCAAGAAAACAAATCCCAAGAAATTCTTTAAAAATATTGGCAGCGGTTTGAATTGGGATTGCGGCGTGAAAACCGGATGTGTAGTCTGCTATTGCGGTATTGAGGTTCTTGACGCGGGAATCAAGGAGTGCGAGGGAATCGAGGACTTTCTCGGTTCGCGAGATGGTTACGGGGGCGCGGGGAGTGAGGGATGCTGCCTAGTGCGGAGAACGGATTGGATCTGGGATTGGGTCGAGATCTTCAAGGGGGCTCCATTTGCCGAGGACTCCTGGGGGGCTTTGATCCGGTTTTTGGGATCCATAGCCCAACCGCCGATTGGGGGTGGGTTTTCTGCGGACCTGGCTGGTACTACGAGCAGGACTCTGAGGCTCCTTTTCTCTGGGGTGGATGCAGAGGCGGACTTAGCTTTCTCGCGCATCATCTCGATGAAGGGCGTGAGAGGGCTTCTCATGGGATCGAAGAGGTGGTCAGCGACGGCTATTAGGAAGTCATCGCGGTGTGCGACTACCTTTTCGACCGTCATGTTTCGCATTTCTAATGGGACCCATGATGCGAAGTTCTGGCGGGTGAGGAAGAACAAGAAGGACGGATCTTTTTTGAATTTTTGGAGTGCGATTGCCTCTTCGAGGGTGACCTTTGCTGGGTCTGGGTCGGCGAGTAGTCTTTTGAAGAAGTCTGGGGCGTTTCTGAGTCTGTCGGAAAAGTCTCGGTCGTAGGACTTGATTTCTTTTTCCAAGGTCTTTTTTTTCAACTCTTCGAAGGTCATTTCTTCTGGGGCACGGGGGTGGAGAACGCCTCCGCTGGGAACGAGATCGAAGGGATGGAGTGGGTTGCGTTGTGGTTTTCGGTGGGCGAGTATCCTTTTTCGACAATGAGGTCTTTGACGCGTTGGGCGTTGTGTCTTGTGAAGAAGTCTGGGCCGAGGCCATTGATTGTTTCAGCGAGGGTCTTCTTCTTCTCTTCGAATGCCTTCTTTGCTGCGGCGCGGCTAAAAACGGTTGGTTCTTTGGCAATGGTTGTTTTCAAGGGGTTGCTGAGTTCTTCGCTGGTTGTTTCGGGGAGCTTGGTGAAGAAGGCCGAGATTGCTGTGGAGAGTCCAGCGAGGGAGACGATGATGAGGGGTTTGAGGGCGACCATTTTGAGTGATGGTCTTTGTGGTTTGTGGTGAATTTTTCTTCTTGGAATGAAAGAGGTTTGGAAATATTTAACAGCGTTCTTTCTTCGTTAGTGAGTTTAGTACTTCTGATTTAGCTATTGCGTGTTCAATTGAGGACATTATATTCGTGGTTTGTAGGCTAAGGTTTTGGTGTAGTGATGGTTGAGAGGCGGTCTCGCTTAGCCCCTGAATGACAGGAGTCTAAGTGGGGATATATCAGTTTAGCGCGATGACGAGGGGGAAATCGTTTATGGTTTTGAAATGGGATAGGCGTTAAGTTTCAGATGGTGCTTGTGTGAGTGATTGTGCATTTGTTGCAATCAGATTTGGAAGATCTAAGCCATTGGATTTGTATTTCCCGATTCCCTATCCCGACATCATCGTTTCTCCAAGTCGTTCCTTCCCTTTGCGGGGACTTGTAGGGCAATATTGTGGGAAAAGAATCTACTAGAATAATACAAACCATTTGTTCTAAGCCCCTCGAATAACGATCTTGGTTCTCCGAGTCTTGCCAAAATATTTAGTATTAAAAACTACGTGATTCCATTTTTAGGCCAGTTGAAAGTTTCCGCGCCGGCTGGCGTATCGTGGTTTAGATTGTTTTCAATCTTAGCATTATCTTCACTCAATAGCTTTAGGAAGATGAACAATGGCTGATCAAGTTCTCACAGGGGAACTTCACTAATAGTAATTTCTAGTCCCTTGAAGTAACACACAATAACCCGGCCTCAGCCCCTTTTTTTCTTCTCAATCTCTTGAGCCTCGTGCTCTCCATCTCCCTCCTCTCCACTCAACCCGCAAAACGCAGCTTCAAAAGTCCCAAGATTCTCCCCCCGATCAAAAATCGCGAAAACAACCTCCACAAGCTCACACCCCTCCTCGCCCCAAACCCCCTTCTTCCACTTCCACCCAACCAACGCCCTCCTAAAAATCTCCGCCACATCCTCCGGCGGATTCCTATAAGCCCCACATCCCCAAGCTCCAAGGACTAAATGTGTGACCCCCTTCATCTTCACAACCTCAAACATCGCTTTAACCTTCAAAACCATCTCCTCTCGATCCTCCTCAGAATACTTCATTCCCTCAGCACCACTTACTAAATCAGGTTTGCGAACTGCTGCAGCGGTAATAACATCCGTATAAAAGAATTCTGATTTCGGCAGATCCTTCCCATCTTCATCTCGGAAAACGAGGATATCTGGGGAGTAGATTAATGAGAGGGGTGGTGTGCGGTAGTATGTTGATGCGTTTGGGGACTGGGTAAGAGCTGTGTAGAGTGTTGAGCGCGCGCAGAGGGATTCTTCTTGTGCTAGGGCGCCAGTGAGGAAGCCGCCACCTGGTTTGAGGGGAGAGGCCATGTTTAGGACTGCGATGCGAGAGTTTGGTGGTGAGTTTTCGAGAAGGGTTTGCGCTGCTTTGTAGGTATCTGCTTGGATGACTGTGATTTTTGGTAGTTGAGCTGTTGGTTTGGCGGTCGATGATGAGGCTTCCTTTTCTTTGGAATCAATTTTGGCGCTCTCTGTATCCTTGTCTTGGGGTGACTGCTTTTTTGACTTGGGTTTTTTTGCTGTGGCTTGTGGGGGGTGGTTTATCATTTCTGTGTTCTCGATTCCAGCTTGTGCTCGTAGGTTCGCTTTCAAGAGCTGAGGAATGACATTATTGATCGTGTCTCTCGCGTGTTTTGCGCGGGCGTTTCTGGACATCGTGGATAGGCTTGTTGTAGGGTGATGTTTTCGGGGTCAGCACAGTTGATTTTTGTTGATTTTTGTTGATTTGAGAGATGATGCTTGATGATGAGGTTTTTGGGGTTGAGGTAGGGAGTCACACGCCGACTACTACAGCCATCGCAGCTGCCTGCTGTCAGTTTCATTTCTGATTGGCTGAAAACAAAACCGTCTCATCGGTGAATACACGCCAAGGTAAAAGCAACTTCTTGAGCCGAGTTCATTTATTCAATTCAACTACTGGAACAAGCTCAGAAAATTAAATTGAACGACGAAAGTTCGGACGCTGATAAATTCTTGATTTATGATACAATTTGAATAATCAGAGTTACGACGAGAGAACTGAATTAAAATCTCACTATAATTCAACCCGTGAAAAATGACCTACACTGTAAACAACCCTGGGTATCAAAATCTCTAACCCGACCTTCTGTCTTCCATGTCTCTAATCTCACAACTCCTCTGGATCCAGTGAGTTATCGTGTGGTCCTGGGCGGTCCATTTCCCAATATCCACGAAGACCAGCAGTCTCATTATACTTCAAACAACCTGGATTATAGTGATCCTGGACTCTTCCCCATGGCCAAACGGCAACATAACACACCTCATCATAATCACACTTTCCACACTCAAGCCAAGTAGTCCAGTCCAAATAATCTGTGAGGTTTCCAACTTTGATCTTTGCCTCCTCGACTGCAGAAATCTTGTCTTTCTCAGCTTCCAAAAGTAATTGGCGGACTTCGAAGAGAGATTTGCAGATTCGGCTCGTCACGGTTGAGAGCGCCTCGTGGATTAAGAGGTCTTGAGAGGTTGCAGGTGTTACTGGTTGAAGATAGTGAACTGCACAGAAGTTCTCGCCAGTGGTGGTATCAGGATCGGGATAGTCGAGAAACATGCCCAGCAAGGATTGTAGTTCCGATAAAATTTGTTTTTGTGTTACATCCTTGGACTTCAAGAACATCAAACGATCGGAGTACCGTGAAATAATCATATCAACGACACCTTGCCAATCGATTTTGGCATGCCTTTTGGACATCGAGTCTTGCAAAATGCGACGCAGATCTGTTTTGACTCGAAGAACACCCTTTTCGTCCGAGGAAACAAGCCTTGGTTGTTCAGAACGAGATGCATCCGGATTCGTAAGGTTGAGAGGATAAAAATAAGCCGAAACCATGGAAGAGTAGTCGACTAAAATTCGGGAGGCAGTGATACCTTGATAACGAGCCGCGACGCCTCTCAAATACTCAAACCTCAGTATACCATTGTCCTCTCCATAATCTTGCGGGGATGGTGTTTGTCGTACAGATTCCAATATCAAACCATCCTCAAAGTCGCACAAGATAAGCTCGAAACCAGCTTCCATTCTAATGAATCCCTCAAGTCCCCATTCTGCGCCTAGTGTACAAAGATCCTCTGCTCTTTTCCAGTCTCCGTGTACGGGAATGTTGCGTTCAGTCTCGTTTCTCAGAACGAGATCAGTGCTGTCTAGAGTTCCCATGGATGTCTTGCCAGCGGACATTCCATCGATGTAGAGTAATTTTGTGAGTTCCCTGGTGGTTTTGTACACATGAAGATATCCTTTTCTGGACTCATCTTCCGACGATGAGTGCGATTTTGACGGGGGTTTCTCTTCGGATGGGTTTCTACCACGCCCTGGGGGTGGTCCTCCTGGAGGTCGATGCTTGCCGGGAGGGCCACCAGGAGGACCTGGGCCATGTCCTTTCTTTGGAGGCCCAAAGGGTCGAGCGAATACTTCGGCGTGTTCGATTTCAAAGGCCAGCCATTCCATCCCCGTGACTCTTTCCTTGTTATGAGTACCGTGATACAAGCTTGTACTGGCCGGAACCGTGGCCGGGAAGAACGAGATACCATTGTGCTTCAAGGAAGAACCCCATTGTCGCATCGAAGAATGCAAAGCATTGAAGACATGATTCGCATTCTGTCTGGCGAATTTGGGATCCGGCCCATAGCTATCCTCAGTCCCAGGGTGATCAGGTGAAATCAGAGGGAATTGTTGATCAGCAGAACAAGTGAGTGGAACTAGTAACAACGCGAGAGGGAGAGATAACAACATTTTTATAACGAAAGAGTAGAGGAAAACAACGCAAACGAGAAGAAACCCAAGCACGAGAGAGGGTATAAGCAAGCCTTTTGAGGATCATGTCTCACAGCTTTCGCTGTCTTGCCTGTTGTGAACTTGCGATATCGCTAGGCTGACGACGCTGGCTCCGATATCTATGGTGGGTCCGGATAAAAAGGCATAACACGTGAAAATTATATTATACGTGGCGAGATTCGATGATTGTCTGATACATCATCTCTATTTACCAATGTAGCTTCCGTACCTTTACTGAATTATAAATCTTCCTGGCGTGAAATTCGAAAGCCTAGGATTTTCCTCACGGTATCGTGTCACGTGTATTGATTTCGCGCAGAGGGCTGTAAAAGCGGCATTAAATACTTGAGGTACGTATCTGTAGAATTGTAGTATTTGGGAATATCAACCCAGGTGCAATTAATTTACTAAGTTGTACTAAAAAGGCAGTCCATGTGGAGCCTTATAGTTGAGCAGGCGTATTGAGGATGACTTTGCGCCTGAGACAGTAGAATGCTTGTCAAAATCATGTTCTACCTACAAGTAGTTGTCCTATTTTCTCAGCCCGATGACAATCATCTTGACAAATTTTCACCCAGTATATTCCTAATAGATCGAAGAGATTTATCACCATGTCTAACCATATATATGCCTAGCAAGTAAACGAGACACTTATGAAAAGAATACTATTTATTAATGTGAAAAAAAATAAGAAACTAAGTGGAAGCTAATCAGGTAGACGAAATAAAATTAGACACAGCGAAAAGATACAACCCCATTAAGAATCACCGATATTGTAAGTAATAGTGAGAGGGAGAGCGCTGGGGTATATACACATAAACATATTAGTGGTCGTTCCTTCCCCCTCCATCTCGACCCAGACAGGGTAGGCCCTCACGGCTGCTCCTTTCCTCGGTGTTTCAAGTCGGGAGGGCCTCGAGTCTTGTTCTCTTTCGCTTTCTTTTTCAAGAGCAAAATACCTAACTTGACCACACCATAGGAAGATATAGACCCAACAACTATCAAGTTACAAGGTACTGCGCAAAGCTGACATCCCTAGTTACTGCCGCGTTTGACGAGGCAGATGTGTCGTCTCTATATCAGCGAGACCATGAGTGATCCATGTAGAATCAAGCCTGTTTTATATAACCAAATGCCACTGGACAAGGTTCTTATCAATCCGACCCTATTGAATGAAGTATGCGCAAAGGAAAACATTTCAATGTCTATAAAAACTGGTATCACCCAATCCGCTCAATATACAAGAACCGTCAAAACACCCAAAACACCAAATCCAATACCAGCCCAACTCTCTTTTATCCTTCCAGCCGCCGACTTCTTCGTATGCGTAGCGCTAGGTGTCGCAACAACCGTCACATTTGGTGCTGGACCCTGCGCTTTATAATACGGCGCATTGAGGTCCAAAATTCCATTTCCTCCATCATACACTGACCCACTACCATCATACGGGGTCAAGTCGTTTTCCCGCGCAACCCAGTTCAAATTTATTTTCCTCTCAATACCCTTTCCTCCTGCGCCGATCAATTGAAGGTTTGGTGGGGGATAAGGCTTGAACAAGTCCGGATCGCTATTTAGAGCACCTGCATAGGACAACGAATTGTTGAGTGGCGCAACAGTCGATGGAGGATGGTTCTGGTATCCGGTCTTCTGTGCCACAATTTCAAAGACATTTGCCCCTACATCATAACGACCCAAGTTTGGTAGCTCCCAATTGTTCTCAAGAGTTGAGAGAATTGAATAATGTGTATAGAACGTGTCATCTGTGGTGCCCTTCTTATCTTTTGGAATTGCGCCCCCAAGCAGCAGAGAAACGATTCTATTAGGCTCGCTGTATGTTTCGCTTTCGTCGTACGTAACAAGAAGGAGGGTGTTATTTGTGAATTGCGGCTTGTTGAGGAGCATTCGGACATGAGCATCGGTCCATACGGCAGCATATCCCAGCGTTGTGTTGTGTCCATCATTTAGCATGTTCGGACTCATGTGTGCGTATTGAGGAAGTTGGTTGTTCTTGACATCGTCGTCGAAGTCGGTGAAGCTTTGAATCTGTGCGAGTCTCGTGCCATTGCGGGAGATGCTATCGAAGGAAACGAAAGGACTGCGCAAGTCAGCAACGTCCCAATTCCAATTCCACCAGCGCCACCCCGTTCGCATAATCTGACAGCAATTCATTACTTACTTGTGCTTCCGTACATAGTCCCACCCAGATCCATCCAGTGCAGTGCTCCCCTCCCCCATATAACCTGGTCCAGGCAGCCCTTCGAAATAGCCCTTCCACTCAATATGCCGCGAATCGAGAAGGTCGACTACCGTAGATATGTTTTCTGGCAGCTTAACTACCGCATCGTGATTCAGTCCAAAGTAATCGCCGGCAATGCTCGCAATGTAATTTGGCTGAGAGGGATGGGTATGCCCATAGTAGTTCGTCAACAGGATGCCCTCCTTTATCAACGCGCTCATCTCCGGGTTCTTTTGTACCTTGGAGTAGTCCTGGTTTTCCAGCCATATCGTGAAGAATCTATCAAATGCCCTGTGAAATTCCAAGTCAGTATCGCCCTTTCTAGAAGCATGGTTGGGGAAGCAGAATACCTTCCTGGGACGTATTCTCCCACGGCCAACCCAGCGCCAACCACCCAAAGAGCCCTTGAGAATAACATAATGCGCAAAGATTAACGACAAGAAAGAGAAGGAGAAGAAGAAAGAAGAAGGAAAGAAAGAAGAAGAAGAAAAGCAAATGCAATATGCAAAAAGCGTCTGTACAAAGTTTCAGAGGAGAGAAGACATTTTTGGTTTCGTGGATGAGGCAAAGTGTTCGTTTCGACCTGCGCCGAAGAGGTTCCTGCGCATCGAGTCTGGATCCAGGGGTAACGCGCATCAGCGTGGGGCGCGGGGTTGACACTGCCCAACGACTGCAAGTAAGCCAGTAAGCAAGTTACCCACCAGTAAGCCATTCTTATAATCGTCACGTGTCGATCGATTCTCATCTACTAATGAAACGGATAATGCCTCACAAATAGAAATTCTAGACGGGCCAGCTTACCTTGATACAGCAATCGGGTTGCTATTTCCCATCTTTATCACCTGACCAGAAGGCAACAGGTTCCATTTGGTCCACATCAAGTTTACCTCCTTCATCAACATCAATTCAAGACAACATCAAGATGAGCGCAAACCCAAGCCAGAATGTCGAGTTGGCCCAACCACCACGAACCTTCACCCCCTTTCCCCGCCTCCCACAAGAAATCCAAGATCAAATATGGATTACCTCCCTCGGTCCACCGCGTCTCATCGGATTGCGGGGACGATGGGTGGGTGGAAGATACGTCGCAGACATATCCGACCTCACAGCTCCTAACATGGATGAACATCCATTCTCCGACGGCTGGAGAACTCGACTGTTCGGCTCCTATATCCAATCTTTTTGCTGTCCTCCCGTACTCCTCCACGTCTCCCAACGATCACGCCAGGTTGTGCTGGAAAATTACGAGACTTCTTTTTCAAACAACTCCTCTCCGGATATGAGGATGTTTTATGAAGCTGTGTATGCTTTTGGGTTGGAATGGACTGGAGATGAGGATGGAGTTGGAGCTGAATTTTTGGAGAAAGAGAGGCCTCTTTTGGAAGAGGCGGCTGCCTTTTTGCCAAAGTCGGTGATGGGGAATTATTTGGTGGCGTCGGAGGAAAAGGCTCCTACTGAATGGGAAAACGTTGGGAGAAAAGAAGAATATTTCGAAATGAAGAAATTAAAGTTCGAAAGAACAAAGGAGTTCTTCGAGAAGGTACGGACGCGACCGTTTGGTATTTGGTTCCGACCGACGTGGGATACGATTCTTTTAAGGAGAGATGACTTCGGAACGGAAAGCACTCTTTTGTCGCTTTTTAAAGAGGGTGATTCGGAAGCTGGGAATGTGAGGTCTTTTGCGATTGATGAATATCTTATTGGAGAAGATAAACCGAGAGTTTGGGATACGTTGTTGTATGTGTATTTCCCTTCCCCAAAAACACCCATTTCTCAGATAATAGCTGACTTTGAATACAGTGGTCGAGGACGTCCTCGAAGGACAACAGCTGGAATTGACTCAGATGACTCAGATGAAACCACCGGTGATGAAGTCAAAGCAGACACAAAGAACCCACTACTCACTGGCTTGGAAGAATTAATTGTAATCGTTTCTGTGGGTTTCTACGATCACCAACCAGTTCAAAATGAGGCATATGTCGACTACGCCTATGAGGAAGTCAATGAGCTGAAACAGAAGTGCCATGATCGAATTATATTTAGGATGAAGAACCACTCTGCACTTACGAAGATACCATTTATCAAGATTGAAAGAGAAAGAGATATGTATGGCTGGACAAGGTATGAGGAACCCCTTCAACCTGTTGGGAATGTTCTCGATTGGTTTCACAGGGTTCATAAGGATGATTGTCATCGGGTGTCGATAAAAGGGAAACTACCTGTAGGTGGAACAAGACTTTGAGGAGTACTATAGGACATGAATGAGCATTTGTTATTGACATACTTCAGCAAAACCTGATCTAATGTCTAGGGAGGCTCGCGATGGATAATAAAATTGACAGTAAATGCCTCTCGTTGTTCTGATTTTCCAAGCCAGATAGTTTGGGAGTTCATTGCTCTAGAGGATCTGGTAGAACAACGAGCTATCTACTGCCACTTTTAATGTCTATCGCGAGAATGTCCATCGCAAAACTAGTAGTTTGCTAATCCAAGCTCTAAAAGAAATTGCGGGTGTCCTGATTGTTGCTCCATTTTCTTGTGCGCTGATATTGTGATGGGAAAGTGCGCATTGCTGGCGGTGCCTCAGACCGAGCAACAACAGTACCCACGGCGTGGGATTCAATTTGACACTTGAGAATCGCTGGTTTCCATTCGTCTATTTCATTCTATAGTGTCAAATCAGCTGTTTGTTTCTGTTTAAAAAAGGAGTCGGGGGTCCCACCTCAAGACTCAAAGTCGCTCCTTCCCTACTACAGCCGACCCAACTTGAGCGGGTTGCACCAATAGAACCAGAGCAGGGGTGAAGGCACGACCCCCGTCCATACCGCAGCCAGTTTCTGTAGTCGCAAAATAATGTCACACATCGGTGGTTCTTCACAGCCCACTAGAGAGTGTACGTCTACGTGGCGGATATTGACATTTGCTTTTCTATTGTACGAGCGATTTGGAAATGATTCTTCGAGGCCAACTCGTACAATATCTCACGTTGTGTAAAGTGGTTTGGAATAATCGGTGATTCTTTGAGACAACTTAGTACAATGTTTCTACGAATGCGGCGGGATAGTTCAACTACCTTTCATATCTACTGTTATTTCTTTCTACCTGTAACCTGATTAACTTTCACGCAGTTCCATGTAATCTTTTCACATCGATATTCCTTTTATATTATTTTCAAAAGGTGTCGTGTCTATCTGTCTGTTTGTTATATCTAATGTTGTCTTGTAATTTTCGTATCTTCGGGTCCTTGGGCTATCCAGAGATTAGACAATGCTGTCTGAGGATGTCCAAACCAGCGGAGATTCTATAGCACTAACGGAAAGACCACTGTCACCACCTGGTGGCATAGATTCCGCCAGAAAATTTGTCCAGGAGTTACGCCACGGAATCCAAGCCCATCGGAAGTCTTCAGGCCTATACTCTGTCTAATTTTCCACCTAAAGCCCCATTGTCCAAGAGAATTCCAAACATTGCCGCCTCGAACATGTAGTTGACTTGCCAGGCGTGATGACTGGCATGAGAACACAACCAGGTCAATTCGGCGAAAAGACCCTTGGAGTACGCAAAGGCTAACATATAACCCAGCTTGTCGGTCAGCCTTTCTTCACGCTCCTGGTCCACCTCGCCACCAGAAACATATTCCATCGGACCCGTTACCAACGCCCACCACACATCGTATATGATCGAGGAGAGTTCACCCTTGTCTGCGAGTCGTTTTACGGCGTTGCATGGATCTCCGCCATCACATGCAGACTTCAAAGATCTGCTGAACCCAGTCGTGTGAAGACGTTCATCGAAAGCTTCATCGAAGTCGGCTTCTCGTTGCTCGAGGGCTACCTTGCGCGCCTTTGAGTAACCAAGGACTGCCAACCGATAGAATCGATGTCTATCGTTCAAGATGTGCCACTTGTATAGCTGTGCATTCATACGAGCGGATGGCTCGGCCCATCGATCCACGAAGATGCGAGCCCCTGTATGGGCATAGGAATCGTACACACGCCTCAACTCCTCCTCGGTCACGATACCTGGATCGGTAAAATTGGCAGTGTTCAAAAACGAGTTCATGATCTGCGGAAAATCTTGGAGTCAGTATTGCCATTTCTAGAAGTATTTCTGAGGATATAAGAGGGTAGTGGGGAGGGACAAAAGCTGTCTGAGGAGGAAATAGTGTCTCAATCCTCCTGAAACAACGTTAAAAATGGAATAATGAATACCTCGGAGTTATGCAAGTCGCACCCAACATCGACAACATCGGTAGCAGGACAACTGAATACCATATCTGCCATGATACCCGCAGCATCATATCCACGCGCACTCGCTTCACCGGACACTCCAAGCAGACTGCTCTCGCAGAGGGAGACGATTTGTGCAGTGTGACGATTCATGATTGCTGAGCGATTGCCGATTTTCCTTTTGTATTTCTCTTCCAGTTCGACCTTTGATTTGATATAGCGGATTCCAATCTCAGCCGAGACTCTTCGTTCGCGACCACCAGGTGTTTGCATGGCATGTTTGTCGGTGGAGTCCTTGATGAGTTCCTCAAATCCAGGAAATATTTTGTGGTATCCATGCTCATAATAGAATGCCAGGTCGTTCAAGTAGTTGGAGATGAGGATTCGTCCATCATATGCCCCCATGAACAAATTCATATTGGCACAACCAAAAAGTGCACCATGGGTAACGAGAGCACGGGGCCACTTGTCCGCGCCTAGAAGTGTGCAAATATCCTTTGAAACAGGTTTCAGACCATATCCTTTGTGTGGTAGCACTCTGCCCTGTTTGTGTTGATCCTCTCTCAATTGCTGAAGCTCATCCGAGAGACATAAGCGAGCGAGGTATTTCGATGCGAGAGCTTCCGGCTGATCCATTGATTCAAAGACTTCGTCGAGGTATTTGATTGCCAAGTCTGTCAACTCGTCGAGACTTTGTGTACCTTCATCTCAACTGAGGCTACGTGCTTCGTGGTATCCTTCGTTGGTGGGGAAGATGGAGTCACCTCTTCGAGACGTGATCAGGCCGCCCCAGAAGTACGGGAGAATAGGTGTCGAAGTTGTATGAAAGAGATCAGGGTTTGGAACTTTGATTGGTGGTTTGTTGTCCCAAAGTTTGATGCTTTCCAGAGGATCCGCAGTGGAAATTTTGACAGAGTTTTCCTGGTCAGCGATTCTTCCGCCGGTCAATACACTGTAAAGCCAATTCAACATAGTGGCCATACTGATGTATTCGACCTTGCTAAGTCAAGTTGTCTGAGCCAAAGGAACGTAGCAAGCAGCGATGTGGAACGAGAGAGGAAATTTCAAATTGGCAGAGATGAAGGTGGTGGAGTATGGCTAGGAGACCCACCCTAGGACAGACTTTTCTATCCATCAAGGGAGGCCTTCGGGTTATACTCCAAGTTCTTCAATCCATTGAAATGGGTCTCTATGATATAATCTCAATCACTCTACATCAAGGTACCTGGTCTCTTTACAAAGATACAGACAAAACTTCACTTCCTTGAAACACATCAGACTAGTATACAAACATATTGGCAAGAATATCCAATGGGAGGTTCGGAGTGGCACCAAAACGTCACAATGGTACATCGGACTCTGCCCATTTCAAAGTACTCGTATGATGATTCTAGATAAACATTTTCGACTTACGATATGGCCAATGATACTTCCTCTTTCCAAATATTTGTTTGTAACCTCTTAATCTTTAGGGGATGGGTAACAGCATTCATGAATGCAATTCTCTACTTTTCTTCGGGATTTCACTAACCTCTTTTAGAGAATTACGAACTCAATTGACAGGGGGTCGAACCAACCAAAAGGTTGGGAATTTACTGTGCCTCTGAAGATTCGGAGTTTGTCTTCTTGTGGCGGTGGGTTTCCGGAAAATCTGCTTAGCTTGTTGGGGAATCCAATGAAATGCCATCATTTTTCTATGCGAAAGTGACATGGTACATAGGTGCGAAGTACGTTGGTACGAAGGTATGAAGGTACCAATGGAATGGATGGAAGAATTGAGATTCTAATCTTGATTGGGTCGTGAATACCCCACGTTGACGATTGTTGTGTAGGGGAGTCGATGGAATAAAACGTAGATAGTTCTAAGCCTCATTAGGGAAGTGACGATTGGTGGTTCGTGGTTTAAATTTCCTGTCTTCCATTTATGGTACCTAACCTTGTACTACACCAGGCCCTTCCCCTAAAACTTCAGAATCTTTATTGTGGTCTGACTGGGTACAGCAATCCCCGTTATTCTTATCTCCTCATTCCTTTCCAAAGTACATCCTCTAATTAGAAATCCACAAAGGACACAAGCACCGCCTCCCCAGCTCCAACCACCACAGTCCTGACACTCCCCACCAATCTCTCAGTGCTCCTGGTCCCAGCAATAGTGCCCCCAGCCGAGATATGCTGTTTCGCCCAAGTAATACTATCAGCCTTCTCAACCCCCGGAGCCGTCAACCTCCTCACCCTCGCATTCCCAACATCTACATCAGCAGGGAGTACAAAACTCGTAAATGGTCTCTCACTCTCATCCTTCGTCAAATTGAAAATCTCCAAATTGACCACCGCTACCGCACTCAGTGCTACCGGGTCTGAAGCTTCATAGATAGCATAAGCGGTAAAACAGGTCTCGTTTACCAAGAGAGTGACTTGTTTGTTCCCCCAGCAAGTGCTGCCGCAATGAACCATTTTCCGTAAAAGAGTGGTTTCACCTGAGCGGGTGTAGAATCGATGGCGATGGGCTGCCAGGCTGAGTATCGGTAGGGTGTCCCGTTGTGGAAATAGATTCTGGAGATTTGGAGAGTGGCGACGTAGAGGATGTAGTCTACTGACCAGAGGGAGGCAGCGAATACGTCGGAGAGACCGAGTTGGCCTTGACACTGTGTTCTAATGAGCAGCTGAGAGAAGAGAAGGCATGGGAGAGAAATAAACTGAACGGAATGAGAATAAGGCGAACATACCGAGATGGAATTTGTTTCTCCTAAAACGTATGGAACATTATGCGCAACGCTGTAGTTTGAGAGGACTTCATGGTGCCACATTAGGGATGACATGCGTGCGTGGTTGAGAATATTCTTCACGAGGGAGTTGGTGTTTGTATCGCCCCAGTTGGAGCCCATGTACTATGCGATTGTTAATTGTGACCTTAGGTCCCTCGCTAAATTAAGTGAGGTGACTTCGGAAATCACTCGATTGACTGTGGGGTACTTACATCATGACCTGCAATAGTCTTAACCATACCGGTACTAGCAATACCCTCTCGAATTGAAGTCTCAGCCGTGAAGGCCGAAGTATTATACAAATTTCTTGGTGCTCGAAAATTCCCAGCTTGGAAAAGGGGTCGTGTGGATGATAAACCTAGTTGCGTTTCAATAGCACTGGCAAATTCCTTCCACTGAGCAACATAATCTTTGATTCCCCAAGTAACTGGACGACGTATCCCTGTATTGAAATCATCTACCTCGTTTCCGATTTCGAAAGC
Organism: Calycina herbarum; assembly: GCA_001414485.1. Lineage (NCBI taxonomy): Eukaryota > Fungi > Ascomycota > Leotiomycetes > Helotiales > Pezizellaceae > Calycina > Calycina herbarum. Next base: position 52,847 of record LLEY01000125.1, read on the forward strand.
GTAGATATCTTCACCGACAGCATCATAAGCGGCTGCTGCTTTGAGAACTGCTTGCTCCTTTCCCGAGTCACCATCGAAGAAGTTTAGACCGTAGATGTACTTTGTTCCTTTTAGGGATTGTTGGAAGGACTGTATCCACGCCGGACCGATTGTTAAAGCGGATGGTTAGTTGGCACCTGGAGTCAATTTCTGGATGAGAGCGAGGGTTTGGTTGGCTATGTAAGTGGCTCGATTTTGAGTTGTACCGCCGGCACGAATTATGGGGTAAGCTCCTGAAATGTCTTTGAGAGTTTGCATTACATTGTAGGAGAACTTGTTGGGGTGTCTATGATGGTAAGTGGTGAGAACTGAAATGAGCAACAGACATCTCACGTGTCATTTCCAGCATAGTCCTGTATATAAGAGAACTCAACTGAGTAGGAGCTGAATGCTGCATCGATAACTTGACTGTCTTTTGGAGGGGATGTGGGAACGCTGGCGTTCATGGTCCTGGTAACTGCTCGTTTGTTTATATCTCGCTTGTGGTCCACCAGACCCTTTTCAGTATAGTGAGGGCTAATAGCTATTGCTATGGCCTCGTAGACACAAAGTGCTAGTACGAAGAGTTTGAACATCATGTCTGATTTAGAAAATGGGGTTGAAGTGCTAGACACCTGAGTTCTAGTCTCCCTCTCGATATTTGTACTCCAAGAGGACTAGCGTTGATAACTTGTTCTTTCGCTTGAACGGAAGGTAGATATCAAAAAGGAAGAAATTTCCCTAAGCTCAACTACATCTCCAGCAATCGGTACTTCTTGTGTTAATTACCCCAGGTTTCCCTCCTCAAAATACGGGGTTAATCGTAAATGTGGCTACCGCAAAGCGAAAATCGGGTGGTACAGTGGTTGGACGAAGAGCTCGGGGTACGGGAGATTGATAGCGGAAAGCGGGACATCGACATGAGAGGGGTCAATTGCTTTTCACCGGTCTAATTGCTCCGTAAGACTTTAAGTGCAATGTAGACCTGTGAAGGATCGAACTGGGTTTTCTATTTGTACCACAACACCCTTTCTTGGAAATAGTCCTCGCTTGACTCTTGGGTCTTCTTGCTCTCACATTCTCGGTTGCTATTCGAATATGAAGAATGATCGAAGGGGTCTCGTCCAAGATTTCAATGTATCGGCAGCCTGGTTCAAACATGTTTCTTTTTATGTCAATTCCGCTATTTTGCGACCGGTCAATTTACTGGGAGATCGCAATTCATTGTTCTCACTGAAGTGGATGGTGAAAGATTCTGTAAAGGATCACACAATTGGAGTCCTCACTCTCTTCGATGAAAACAAAATTGCTTTTACGCCTGCAAGTAGCTAATAGAATCTACGTCACTAAACTATTGTGACTGGCTAACAGAACTTCCCGTTTAACATTCAGACCTTGCTTTTTTTCTTCATAAGAAGAACGGAACTTGAACTTGGAACACTATTCTCACCCCAAGTGAAGTTCCTAATTTTGGGGTCCTTCAGCTCACAATCAAAATTTAACAGTAAATATGAAGCTAGAACTTGAATCGCGAATGAGAAATAGAATCTCCCAGGACTGTGAAAGTTAGCTTCTATTACGACGAATGTCTTCCAAAACGAGGCTAACGTACCATGCATTCTTGCCCACTCCCCAAAAAGGCCACTCCATACCAACATCCGTCACAGCACGTCTGCTTCCGTGGAACCTCGAAGGATTGAACATTTCGGCTTCGGGGTACCTCGCCTCGTCGAAATGTATCTTTTCCTGGTAGAATTGTACACTTTCTCCCTCTGGAATTGTGTATCCACCGGAAAACTTGAAAGGGCGGAGAGCTGTCCTATGCACTGCTGTGGATTGGAAACAATTCGTTCGCATTGATTCCATGAGGAAAGCTTCGAGGAGAGATGCTTGTTTAGCTGGAGTTGTTGTAAGCGGGTTTTGGGATTTGCAAATCTCCTCCATGAGTGCAGGTGCATAGGAAGTATGGTAGTATAAATCATGAATAAACTGAGTAGAGACCTGTAATCAAAATTAGTCTGTAGGGATTTCAAAATCAAGAATTTGCTCACAACACCAAGTGAAAGAGTTGTAGTTGTCCATAAAATATTAAAATGATGCACTACCTCACGTGTAGACATGTTGTCGGGGCTGTAGTCTACAAATGCCTCGAGAATGGTTTTCTATAGTTAGGCAAAGGTAAGTATTGGACGTTGCACCCGTTATGATTCTACTCACAGGTGCTGGAAGTGAGACTTTCTCTGCCGCAGCTTTTGCATGTCTTCGCTTGTCTACAAGTCGTAGCATAGTGTCAAGCATATACTTCTGATTATTGTTTTTGCCCTTGATGAGCCTCGCAATGGGTCTTCGGGAAAATTAGCAAAGACTGAGTATCTCTAGGACCCGTTCGAAATATCCACATACGATGCAAGCCATTTCGGTACTAATCGGACAGCTTCACCAATCATGGCAACTTCTTTGCTATAAGCTATACCTCGCTTAATTATGGCGGGGTCGTTTGCTTTGTTAAAAGTTAGATTGATCGGTGAGAGTTTTGAGCTGTTACGTACCGGTATCTTCTCCTAGTATGAGGAGTGTGTTCATTCTGACTACCGAATATTCTACAGTTGATAACAGCGGGACTTGACTGAAATCTACTGGCGTGTAAGTAATCTGGAGTCTGAAATACTTCGAATATACCAACCACCAGATTTTGGAGAATCAAGAAGCTTGGCATCAAGATCATTTTGAAATATTTCCAGAAGCTTAGGCTTTAGTTCCGGAAAGTGATTTGACATCGTTCGGATGGCACGAATGATAGGCATGCCCTCCTCGTCCCTTCTATCGGGCCATACATCTAGTATGGAGTATTTGGGTTGGAACATCTTAATAAAGTTAACTCGCGATGCAGGTTTGATTTCATCGTCTTAGTTACCCCCTTAACCCAGTGATGTAATGAGAGGTGCCCGACATGGGCATTCTTTAAATCACACCAATGTTCCTCCGTCGATACAACGTGCATTCTTTCTCCGTATCCAAAGATGGGCAATGAGAAGGGTGCCTCTCCATACTTGCCAGTTTTAGCTGTGATTATCATGTATCAAAAGCATAGTTTTTTACTTACGACGCTTGCCTTTTCCCGAATCAAGTTTCTTCCATTGAGAAGAAATTTCCAAGATTCAATTCTTCGAAGGCCAATGTATGCAACATGGAGAATCCAGAGCGACAGAGCTACCAGAATTAAAGATGATAGACTGAGCATGATGCTGAACAAGAATTGTGTCACTATTCTGTGGTAGTCAGAAAGATGTGTAGAGTGGGTGAGTTAGAGAATAGCAAAATATACAGATGTTTCAGATATACTTCCTAATCGGCAATTGGAATCATTCGTTTTATTTTGCACACAGCTGGCGTTTTGGGAACGAGATGCGAGAAAAGACTAGCACCAACAGTCCAACATCCACGGTAAGAGATTTAGCTTTCTGTAAGTTAGTTCTAGCAAGTAATTTACCCGGTCAATATTCCTGGGCTTAGAGTTATCTGCATGATCGGAACGTAATCTATGGCTCTCGTATATGCAAAACCGGCACTTCTAGAAACTGCCGTCTTACATAGAATAAGTACAAACAAGGCGTAGCACCCTTAATGGGAAGGCGTTCTCCCGGGTATATCTATGCCAAGTCATCGATCGAAGGAATGTTGCGCCATCAACAAGTTTTCTCCTTTGCTACTATCTCCCCCCTGGATTACATTGTACGGTGCACAGACATTTGCCATACTAAAACGACCGTGCGCATACAATGTAATTAGGGGAGGGGATAGTACCTCTAGGATAATTATGCGAGTTGGTGACAACTTCACAGATGACGTCGACAGGGTTGCAGCTACAACCAACCATCCCGAAGCTGACCTCCAAGTCAGCGGTACAACAATACTCCCTACCTCTGCAGAAACGACACCACCAATTGGAAAAAATACCAAAAGACTTACTTGGCTAGGTACAAATCCTTTGAATGTACTGTATGGTAAAACACCGTTTAGGACAGATTAAAAGAAATACTGCGCCGTACATCTCCTTTTACCCTACCAATCAAATATATCTCTCAAAAACGGTCCGATGAATTTGACTTGCAGTACCGTACTACGGTTTGATGATCTTACTTACAGCGCCACATCCGCGCTTACATTAAACAATAAATCGATAGATCATCGAGAAATATCTGCGGGGTGATGCATGCGTAACGCTGGGAAGGAATGAGGATTGTACCCTACTGCAAGGCGCCGAACATAATCCCTTGCATTGGGTCCACTCGACCCCCAGGTCAAAGGATTAGATTCGCCAATCGTTGAAAGAAATACTGAATGCAATGCCTGGAAGGCTGACTGAAATTATTCAGCAGGAAACGACCCTTTCAGAGTCTGGCTCTGCAGGGCTAATACTAATCTCGTGTGTTCTACTGCTTACAATTTTTCCGACACTTCTCGTAAATATACTCGGATAACACAGGTTGACCGTGAAGTAATGTCACAGTGGAATTAACGTGAGGTGAGAAGTAATGGAGTATGCGCATTCTAAGCGAGGCACCGTTTAAGAAAATGAGACCGTGGTACGAAATCAACAATATTGAAGACGAAATGAGAGCTTTCTGGGTAACCACCGAGATTATGAGGAGAACATATGATCATATTTTGTGGATAATAACTTTTCATTTGTATCTCCTTCCTCTGCTTGTGTTATTTCACCATGTGTGAAAACAAACTGTGCCACTTTCTGGGTTGCAATCTCTATGAAGAGCTACCATGCAGTTTTCCATTGAACTCAATTATTCCTCTCTTGTATAATGATCTTTGCGCTCGGGCTTGGAACACTCACGTCCCTAAATTCGAAGTTTAACCTATCCTTGCTTTCCAGCTCGCAATCAAAGTTCATAATGAAGTAAATCGCAATCAGCTTCGCAACATTTGTGACGTGAAATCTACCTGGGCTAAATAAAAAACAAGAACTATCAGTGACATGAACTCCTTAAACCTTGCTATATGATAACTTACCAGGCAAGCTTTGAATTCCCCCAAAATGGCCATTCAACTCCCATGTCAGTTGCCGATTTTCCTGTGCCGTTGAATCGAGATGGGTCAAATTTTCCGGGGTTGGGGTAAATTGATTCATCTCGCATAGCGCTGTATTGATAAAACTCTACAATTTCACCGCTTGGTACTGTGTAACCGTCATGGAATGTATATGGTTTTAACGGAACACGGTGAATCACTGTCGAAAGAAAACAGTGAGTGCGTATGGACTCCACCAAGAAGCTTTCTAAAAGCGGGAGTTTGGCCATATCCGGTAAAGGATCGTCCAGTACACCCTTGACCTCCTCTCGGAGGGCGGGTAGATACTCTTGGTGAGTATATATGTCTTGAAGAAGATGGGTGGCTATCTGTTGTAGCGGAATTTTTAGCAAGGAGACTACAAAAGAGAAGTGATGAGTTTCGGTACTTACAATTGGCGTAGCCGTTGTCGAAGAAACAAACGTGGTATTCATATCCAAGCTTATCCTTCCAGCCATAGATTCCTCAGGGAGGTTTCTAACGAGTGCTTCCACGATTGAACGCTGGATTTCGTGTAAGTCTAGTAGTCTCGTACGAAAAGGGTTGGGTATTCTCACAGGCTTTTTATGTTCATTTTCTGGGGAGAAAACTTTGTTGTCGTGATGTCGCTGTATTTCGCTCGCGATTGTACCGCGTACATATTTTTGATTCAGGTTACGACCTCTGATGAGATAGGCGAGGGCACTTCGCAAAAAAATTAATTTGAAGCTTTCTGGGTATTTTGAAGTTACACGTACGGAACAAGAAACCCTGGAAAGCTCTTCGCTGCTTCGGACACCAGAGTCACTTCGTCAATGTATTTCAAGCCTCGGTCTACAAAAACTGGATTGTTTGCTAACACCAAGGTTAGAGAATCTATACATCCAAGTTCACGAGCAGGTATTTCGAACCAATTTCTTCCCCAAACATCGTATGAATGTTCATTCGCGATGCAAAATGCTTGACCGTGTCCCATAGGGATATTGTGCTCGTGCCTGCCAAAATATTAGCCGTGTATCATTGCCCTAGGAAGGGGGAAGGCGCATACCATCTGGTCGAGCGTTCAACTCAATTGCAGCATTTAATTCCTCCCTCATAATCTCAACAAAACGTTTCTTTAGCTCAGGAAACTGGTTGGTGAGGGTTCTGATAGCGCGCACAACCGGCATGCCATCATCCTCTCTTCTATCTGGCCAAACATATCCGAATGTATGCAGCGGTTGGAAGTGCTGCTTTGACCAAGCATGACTGGAGAGATGGTTTAAGCTCGCGTTATTAAGATCGTTCCAATGCTCTTTACTGGAAACCAAGTGAAGACGATTTCCCGGAATCAGGAGTGAGAATGGCGACCCCTTGTGCTACAAAAGAGTAAGCTGATATATCTAGTAATGAAATTGTATCCGGGAGCTCACCCTTTCCGCATTTTCAATTAGCATTTGCCTTCCCTTTACGAGAAACCTCCATGACTCCGGTATACTGAACGAGAATCCATAGAGAAAGTAGACTAAACCACCCAACAGGAGGACAGCGAATGTTGCATAAAGCATTTTTCATGCGAAGTAGCTTTTGGTAAAAGGCTCACAATATCGACTCAGTCCCTCTTAGCTTGGAGGGGTATCGCAAAATGGACAATGTTAGAAGAGGGAGAAAGCGCTACCGGTGTTTCGTTCGAAGGTGTCGGTCGATCATCGCCGTCTGCAGTGCTGCGCCGCGTTTTGTGTAACCAACCATCGCAGTGGTAGGTGATCAAAAGCGGCAGTAAATACAACTAATTCGCACCTGCCTTGTCTACCTCTCGTTGTTCCGGCTTTTTAGGGTAATTCAAACAATGATTTCAAACATCTAGGGCAATTCAAAATATTAACCTAGGTGTTTTAGAACAATCAAGCTCAATTGTCCCAAAGTATTTGGTAAGAACGACGAGGCATTTACTGCCACTTTTAATGTCCACTGCGAGACGTGATGTTTATCCGGATAAGAATTATGTAGCACTAGGTGGCTAAAAACTAATCTAGAAGAAGAGATGAACCAATTATCGTCTAAAAGAAGGGATGAGATTTAAGTCACAGATAGAAGAATAATTTTTCAAGGGTATGACAGTAGCCGAGCGTGTGATGAATGCTACAGTGCAACAGGGGTTGTAATGCATGCTACGATATTGTTCTGTAAGTTCCAAGTTGTGAGATAACAGAATCTTACGACTTCGCCTGTTATCAAGAAAACTTTACAATTTGGGACACCGAAACATCAGACACAAGTCAGGGGATACGTTACGCCGGCGCACAATAACATGCTTAGCCTCAACCTTGCTTTCAACTTGGGATCTCCCAAGATCAGCATTGGGTACCAAGACCCGGTTAATACTTCGTAAATCTACCCTGCTTACAGCTGAAACATTTCACCTCGTTACGCACTTCTCCTCCTACAGTAATCTTACAAACTCAACGATTGCTTCAATGCAAGGCAGCCTCCGGTGATCACACATCTAATCCTCGGAGTCACATCTGCCTGAGGATGGTCACATCAAAGTGACGATCAAAATTTTCACCAGTCCAGTAATCATGATGCCCTTGATACCTGCCTTCAACGATGGTAAATTCCAGGGCATGATGGTGCCTTGTTTCCTAGCAAGTTTGAAATAGTAGCTTTGGAGTGGGTGTCGTACAACGAAGAAAATAATTCATCCAAATAATTGGCAGAGGCACAGTATGCTGATAAGTGTTTGTTTCCTTCAAAAATTGACACAGATTTTTTCAACCCGTCTTGGAATATTCGCTTATCCCTCAGTTTACCATTATCTGGTGCTCCGAGTTGACACGAAACGATGAACTCTCATGCCATATCTAGCTTTGTTGGCAAAGCAAACGTACATTTGGGATCTATTCTCACAGTATACTTTGTCCTTCTCATAATATACCTTCTCTTCGCGCGAACCTGGAAGAGGTGGAATGAGAACTTTCGTAAGGACTCTCCTCAAAGTGGGCCTCCCATGGTCCCCTGGGGACTTCCATGTAAGTTTATGTGTCCCAAAGTATGAATTCGTTGTTGACATTATGATAAGTAATAGGTAACCTGGTCTTCTTCTGTCAACAGTTCGTTTTATAATAACCCAAAACAGGGCATACGATATCCTTCATCCGGAACTCTGAGGCATTGTTGACTTACGGAAGGTAAGTTCTTCGAATTCAGGTTTAAATCCATCTGGCTAATAGTGTTCTAGAAGGGTTTTCGGCAACACGCGCAAGGTGTTCTCTATCAAGATAGGGGGTAACCTGTTTTATATTCTCAGCGATCCACGACACGTTGCTACATTTTACCGAGAAACGGAGTCTCTCCCATTTGACCCTTTTCTCGAAAAGACCATCGTCGGATTTGGAATTTCACCCGAAGGTATCCGCAAGATCTTCGACAAACCACTTTCCGGAGACCGAAAATCCATTGTTTGGAGAGCACATGACATGCAAGCAGAGCAGTGTCGGGGTCCAGCTCTACTTTCCCTAGCTTCTCATATCTCGAAATTTCTCCAGGAGAGTGTCGTTCTTAATCCCACACAAGTTCAGAAAGAAGGAGCTGGAAACTGGTCTCTCAAAGGGTGGACGACCGAGACGATCATCCACTCAATCCAGGATGTCTACTTTGGCGAGAAATTAGCAAATATTGACCCTGAGCTTCCACACATTCTGGGAGAGTTTGATGAGTTGAGCTACATGGCCTGGTACCGATATCCTTGGATATTTAAGTCCAAACTCAATCGACATGGAGATCGAATCAGACAAAGCCTTAAGGAGTTCTTTGAGATACCGAAAGAGGAACGAAAAAGCGCAGCCTGGTTCACCCAAGGTCTGGAGGATGAATGCCGTGCGAGTAACTTCAAAGAGGCTGATCTTATCTCGCTCATGTTGTTTATGTATTGGGGGTGAGTCTGTATACATTTTCTGCACACTATTTCACGTAACTAACTAGATTTCTCATCAGAATTACAACGAATACGTCTAAGGTGGGGTTCTGGATCTTATCTCATGCCATCTTCCGACCCGAGCTCGCCGATATCATTCGAGAGGAAACAGCACCAGCATTTCGTGCTGATGGTTCCATCGATACTGAATACTTGGTAAAGAATTGTCCTAAGTTGAACAGTATCTGGCTAGAAACCCTCCGACTTTCGGCTGCTTCCACTGCTGTTCGGTATATTGTGGAGGATACCAAGGTCGGAGGTACCGTTCTTCCCAAAGGGAATGCATTGATGTATTCAGCTCGACAGCTTCATCTTGACAACCCTACCTTCGGAGATAATCACAACGAATTCGATCCCATGAGATTTTACAATCGGCCAAACCTCAGTAGGAACCAAAGCTATCGTCCATTCGGAGGTGGGGAGACTCTATGTCCTGGGAGACACTTAGCGAAACATGCCATTCTTACCTTCGTTGCTTTGTCCTTGCGTAGATACAACTTCTCGCTTGCTTTCCCGCAATCTTTCCCAAGATATAAGGAGTGCAAGCCGGCTATTGGAATTATCAATGGTTGTGATGATGTTATTTTCAGGGTCGAGAAAAGGGAATAAACTGCCGTTAGAGCTTTCTTCTCTCGAATTGCTCACAACTTTCAAATTTTAGCGAGAAAACGGAGATAAATTCTTTCCCTCTAATTTGCAATCTATCGTGTACTCTATTCCTGAAAGAATGAATGCTTCCTTCTTACGGACGTCAAATGTGGCAGTTCAGGTTCCTATCTTCCCAAGTTCTCCGTAGCGATCGTTGTTCCAATCTTTTGGGATAACTTAAGGTGATTGATAAAGACTTAGAATAGTTAGATTTATTTACTCAGGTGGTTTTCAACAACAATCAAGTTAATTAGTTGTACGGGAAAGTCAGAAGAACGAGCTATTGGCTGCCGCTTTTAAGGTCCCCCTCGAGCTTGCGATTGACAACTATTCGCTTAGTGGATGTGTTGTGCATGAAAAATTTCCCCGCACGACCACCACCTTTCGTGAGCGATTCGCACACTGGCATCCTGTACTTTGTATGGATGCTTATGGTGGGAGCGGGGTGGCGTCGGGAGGCAAGTTCCAGTACCACTAGCAAGGACACAACTTATCCAAACATCACGTAATTCGCTAATGAAACAGCGCATGTAAGACTAATATATAATCCTGGAATTGTACAACCACACCATTCCGGTTGGCCTTTCGCATCCCACGGCCTATATTTCCCTAGGTACCGGACAGTTTTTGGTCTCTAGAGATCCCTTGCATGCTTACTTTTGTCTGTCAGACTTCCTCAAAAATTTCAAGCTTTGTTAAGCCGTCTCAGGAGTGCTCAGTCAGAGGCAACATGTCGATTCCTGGACTACCTCCTGGTACTGACCTGTTCCAACTACCTTCCAAACAACCTCCAGATGGAGTGATTCCAGAATTTCATAGGAGGTCTCCGCTTCTGGACTTCACGATTGCTGTGAGCGCCATATTTCTTCCATTGATGTATATATTCTTGGGGATACGACTTTGGATGCGAATGAAACAAAGACAAAGATGGATGCTCGATGATTGTGAGTAAAGGAAGACGGACCAGAGACTACGATACTGACTGTTGTTTAGCCATCGTGGTTACAACAGCAATATGCTGCACAGTTTTTTCTGGCTTGATCTTAGCCAATGTCCAAAAGCTCGCCAAACATTCCTGGGACGTTCCGCTGGGCGATGTGATTTCTGCAGAAACTCAAAAGGTGTGTGCCCCCCTTTTTATTTTGGCAGACTACTGACTTGAGGCAAGACGATGGTTTCGCAGCATGTCTTCAACACTGTGTCATTATGGCTTGGGAAGTTCTGCATTCTGGCTATGTATTATCGCATTTTTGGTCATATACAGAAAGTCAAATGGCAACTTTACGGCGTGGCGTTGTTGACGCTACCAATCTTCGTGTCGATTATTCTGCAACCTACCTTAGTTGGACCGCCAATTGGCAAGCCGTGGGGGACCCCCAACCCGCTGGTTGAGGAGACAAAAATCCCTGGCCTTATGGTTGGAATTGACAACTTTCTTGTTGATCTTCTGATTGCTTATATACCCATTCCTCTTATCAATGGACTAAATCTCTCGAGGAGAAAGAAGAATGGTATCATTATTCTTTTTGCAACTGGTTTCATGTGAGTAAGCCTGGTTCCAACCCCAATTAACGCTTCTAACTTGCTATCAGTGCTGTGATTAGCGATATCGTTACGCTCTACTTCCGTGTTAGGCTATACCAACAAGTCGATCAACTTCTATACGGATACATCACACACAATTGCGCGTAAGTAAAACACCACGGACCTCACAGGAGTTGACACAAAGCTAACTCTGTAAGTCTAATTGATGGCACGATCTCGGTTATACTAAGCTCGCTCCCATCTTCAGCCAAACTCTGGCATGTCACAATCGAGCCTTCCAACTTCTACCAATCCCTTAGGTCTCGTTTGGTTTCAAGCAGAGGAAGCAGAGGAAGCGGAGGAAGTCGAAGTGGCCGTACAACTAACCACGAGCTTCCAGTCAGCATGGACGCAGTACCTGCCAGGAAAAAGAGGGACCCATATTCGATAGGCATGCCAACAACAAATCTTTCGCAGACACATCTCAACAAGGAGGATGGTCTAGAGTTGACCCAAACTAAACATGGAGTTGTCAAGTCGCAGGTTACGTCAGAACATCCAGATGAGAGACATGCTCCAGGGGACATATATCGGAAAGTCAGTGTTGAACAATCTTCGATTTCTTATCCCGACTCCCAGAAGTCGTCAAAGCAACGAGACATATTTTGATGAGTTGATAGCCTGGTTATTTGGTGGAATTGATTTGGTTTTGTCTCACCGTTCCAATGAATGGACAAAGTTCGAATAGCTAGTTCGATTTTGTGTGCTAAGAGAGGTCAGTTTGTTGAACTGACTCTCGGTGGACATTAAAAGTGGCAATAAGTAGCTTGTTTTTCTCACCTCAATATTCAAATGGTCTGGTACAACTGAATTTGATTGTTTTAAGACACCCGGGTTGATATTCTAAAATGTTTTAAGTGCTTAGGGAAATCACTTCTAAAAAGCTGGAAAAATGAGAGCTAGGCAGGCAATAATTTCTATCGCGAGACTAGGTAGAATTTCAGAATCCTTGAATTAACTCTGGTTGAGCCTGCATAAGAAACGCATACAGTACACAGAGGACTTGGCGAGATTAAAGATGTACGCTTGATTGGCCACCGGGTAATTGCTAGACCACAACACCACCCCGAAAACCACGCCGTACGCACGCTTACGAAGGACTCGTGGCAACGCACATCATGCAACCTAAGTAAGTTGCAAGAACACCAAGATTCGACGGAGAACAATCAAACGATGAGAAAATCACTTCCAATTTAATACGCCCAGAATATACCCTTTGAGGCACGTTACTTGTATAGGTTGTACAATGCCTGAAGGATTTATCCAGAATACGCCGTCCAAGACAACAAGCCAGCCGCCACCTTCGAAAACGTATGATACTTCAATGACGCTTCACTTTCCATCGACGATGGATGAATCCTGCCCAGCAGCCAAGGCTTTCATCTGCAATCCACTAAATGGGCTTGGTGATTGATCAACGTTACCAACAGGAAGGAATTTGACGGGACTCGTATCTGCATCAAATGAAGCAGAAGAGATACATGAATTAACTGTATTTGCAACAAGCAGAAAAAGAAAATAGTTCCTAAATAGGATTATGTTTACAAGAAAGAGTTACTTTTAGAAGATAAAAATGGGTAAAAAAATGAAGAAAAGAAGAAGTTACTCTTCCCCGGCCGCCAACTTATTCTTAAGAACAGATGTACCAGTCAACCCAAGCGACCTATCAGCGGGAACTCTAGGCTCCACTGTACCAATTCAGCGATGCCAGCAGGCCCTTGGACCGTTGTACCAGTTTTACTCAAATCCTTTGATTTGATAACCCTTCCTGCTTATTGGAAAACATATAGTAGGCAACCTTTTGTTTGTGGGATTGGTGGGCCCAGGATCCGGTACGCCGCCAATCATGTCAACAGGTATCAGAGTTAGCTGTAAACCTCCATCCTCATTCACGTGAAAGACCTCTTGGTATGACCCGCTCCAAGCTGAATACTACAGTTGATCTAACACCTACTTTAGAAGGAAAACATTAACCGAGACGGTTTAGGAGAATCGGGAATTTGATTTCTTAATCATTCGAACCCTTCTCATCTATTTTATGTGAGGAGTGCCACAGAACAATGACTATTGTTCCATCGAAAATTCAGGAGAACCACAAACACCAGCTTGAAATCTCAGCCATATACCAAGCACGGAATTTTAAAGAGTGTATAGTAAACAGTTGATATTTTGAATTTAGAATACAGAACATAGAACGAAAGAACGAACGAAAAGTTCAACGAAGCTCAACGATTTGGTGAACAGTCACTTAAGTCTCCGTATAATTGATAAGTAAGCTACACGAAGGCAGAAAAGAAAAATTTATGCACTAAAGAGCAAATCTTGATAGAAATGCCCGATTCCAATGTCTACCATATGCATTGCAAAAATAGCTGATCATCTCCCCATCCGAACTTTACACCCATCCTCGCATGACAAGACAAGAGTAAGCTTCTGCCTCTCAGGACCATCTTCGTTTTCCGGCACCGATATAACCGGAAAAGCTTGAAGCATTCTAACAATCGTGTACGAGATTTCCACTAGGTCATTAAATTAGTTCAGGTCAAAGGAAAGAATCCAAGAAAAGTGAACTGCGCTAGATAGGTGAAGAAACTTACTGAGAGCAAAGTCCTCGCCTAAACACTGTCTCGGCCCACCACTAAAAGGGGTATATGCCCAACCAACATCGGCGAGTTTACCATCCTCCCATCTCTCAGGATGGAACTCGCTTGCATCTTCCCCGAATAGGCTTTCGAGTCGTGAATTGACGTATTGTCCATAAGTAACCATTTCTCCCTTTCGAACAAGAATTGGGCTCTGTCCATCTAGTCCTCCACCTGTTGGGAGTATAGTGGTTCGTATCGCTGTTCGATTATTTGATGGTACTGGGGGATACAGCCGAAGACCTTGAACAAGTATGTGAGAAAGAGGCAAAAACATGGGAACAGAGTACCCACTTTCTTTGATAACACATGCTAGGTATGGAATTTGTTTGATTTGTTCTCGGCTTGGGTGACCTGAAGAACCCATGACTGAAGAAATTTCCTTGCGAAGTCGAGCCATGACCAAGCTATTGCGGACAAGAAGACGACTATATAAGGAAGAGAAGTAAGTTAACAAGAGCTAAGAATGGTAAGACGATGGGTCATTACTCTCCGGCACCCTTCTGTCTGCAATACCCTAGCATAGACGAAAGTTATTGTCCTAGAAGTGTTAGGAGAAACAAAAACTCAATTCTTTCATTCTCCTAAACCTTCTAGAAAAGTACATACAATTGACCGAGAATATTTTGCACAAGAAGAAGGGTGCCGGTTAGTGGTGACCAACTCTCTTACTGCTCGAGATTGAAATACTTACAAGGTCCAAGACAAACAACAAGCTGTCGTGTCTCTTCCAGCGAGCAAGACATTGAGAAGCTGGTCGCGAAGGTCCTCTTTAGTTGCCGATTTTTTCGAAACCTGACCCATGAAGCCATGGGAGTCCTCAGCATCATCCTCATTTGACTCTGTCAAATTCTCTTCGATATAATTCTCCACAAACCGATGGACATTTGCACATGCCTCCCGGAACATTTTGGGTCTATACAAGTTGTGAAACGGTACCAGCCGAAATCTATTAGATAAACCTTCTTGGGCTATCGTAAAGCTCTCAGCAAACACCTTGTTTTTAGCATCTTGGTCAATGCCTGCTCTCAAGCTGTATGTAGAGCGGCCGAACAGTAAATCCGTGGTAGTGTCCAAAGTGAGACTGAAGAACAGAGGTTGAAGATCAACGGTATCATCGAAGGGTATTTGCGCTATCAAATTATCGACATGCTTTTGAAAATTGTCGAGGTTTCGGTATTGTGCTCGGACGAATTGCTTTCGTAACAGCTCTCGAGAATGCTTCCACGCCGCACCTTCTTGGGTGAAAACCCCATTGCCCAAAAGGGGGGCAAAAACGTCTCTCCTTGGTCCAAACCCGTAATCTTGAGTTTGGTCAGTATGTTTCTTTGTGAGTCCATCGGATGAGTCGGATACTGACCCTTGAAATCGGTACCTAGAACCGACTCCACATTTCCGGGGCGCATAAGATGAAATGCTCGTGGTCCCAACAGTAGATATTGAGAGACCATATTGTGAGGTTCGTACTCTTTTGCAACGCTAACAAAGAAATCAAGAAGACGTCCCTCAGAATTGGCCCTCCAGATTTCTCTCAGCCATTCAATCCCGAAGGGCCATCGGTTTACAAGTTCTGGCGGTGGCTACAATTTTGTGTCAGCTGGTTTTTGAAGTGCTTGAATGTTACTTACTTGACAGCCATGTTTACGCCCAAATTCGGAGTCTTGCTTTGAGATGTCAGTCTCACGACCAGATCACACCAAATCAACGCATGACTAGCTTACACGATATTCAAGGTGACTTTTTACGAAGCGGTGTATAAAATGAGCTGCAATGGCTACGAGTAGCAACGTGGCAAAATATTTCTTGCCAAAATTCTCCGTCGAAACAGCTGAGAAGGCATCCATTATCAATGCACTGGGAGGAGAGAGATAAAATTAGAGTAGAAGAAACAAAAGTAAATCCAGCACTGGAAGCCCAAGTATGTTGGTCTCGAAATGTTGGAACAATCGGACGACTAACAGGGCATACGTAGAGTGGTACCTTACAGTACGCGTAGAGATGAGCCAAAGAGACAAACACAAATAATAGAGAGGACTTGGGTTCCGGACGTAGAATGTCCAGATTGTACAAGAGAGCCAAACGAAAAGGGAAAGAGCGCTCCATAACTTTCAAAACACCAGAGGGCTCGGACTCAGGCTACTGCAACTACAAGGGAATTATTATGGGGCCACGACATCCTCCCAATACTCTACAGACCTCGACGCCATTCTAGAATATGAAAAAGAGCACCAAAGGGATATCGCAGCACCAGAAATTCGTAACAGGTCAAGACTCAAGAGTAGAATATCGCTCCACTTTGCTTCCTCAATATTCGACCAAAACTCGGAAGACCCGTCCAATTATCCTAAAAGGCTCAAATATATTAGACTTCTAGAAGAGTCAGAACATCTGTAGAGTAGCCTCTGTGAAGGATCCCGTCATGTGGAAGACTCTTGCAGCTTGCAATGATGCTTGCAAGCAGATGCTCGGATATCAGGATGTGAAATAACGTATCCCGCCGAGAGGCAAAAACGGGGAGAAAGACTAAGATGTAGTTACTGGTGATACTCAATACAAAGTACAGATCTTGGATGGAAGTTGGAAGAAGCATGCAATTCTCGTTTTCCATCCTTGAGATAAGGCTGAACATCACCACGTGACCCTTACAGCTGAGAAAGCTCGCGTCGCGACAAAATATTTTGAGAGAAGCAGCCAGCAATCAACACCACAACATCACAATGGGATCCCTTTTTGAACAACCTAGAAACGCCGGAACTCTGTGTAAGCCATCTGCGGAGCTTCTAAATGTTGTTTTTGCTAACCAAACCTAGTCCTTGGCGGTCAGAAAATCAGTGGGTCGGATATTCGAGATCAGAATGGTATGGCCTCCCAGAGCTCTGACAGAAAAGGTAACTAATGCTAGGGAACAGTCCTTGCTACACAAGCCATCTCAAATGTGGTGAAAACTTCATTTGGGCCCAGTGGGCTTGATAAGATGATGGTGGACGATATTGGAGTATGCCTCATTCCTCTGCCTATTGCTGGCACAGGCAGCTAACATCTCGCAGGATGTCACAGTTACGAACGATGGCGCAACTATCCTTAGTTTACTCGACGTCGAACACCCAGCGGGAAAGATTTTGGTCGAATTAGCACAACAACAAGATAAGGAAGTTGGAGATGGAACAACATCCGTGGTTATTATCGCAGCAGAACTCCTGAGAAGAGCCAATGAGCTTATGAAGAACCGAATACACCCCACAACCATCATCACCGGATACCGATTAGCCCTCCGAGAAGCTGTCAAATACATGCACGAAAACATCAGTGTCAAGGTGGACCAGTTGGGCCGAGAATCCCTCATCAATATTGCGAAGACCTCCATGTCGAGCAAAATTATTGGTTCCGACTCCGATTTCTTTGCGGATATGGTTGTGGATGCTATGCAAGCTGTCAAGTCAACGAACAACCGACAGGAGGTCAAATACCCAGTAAAGGCAGTCAACATCCTCAAGGCGCACGGAAAGGGAGCCTTGGAGTCAATGTTGATCAAGGGTTACGCTCTGAATTGCACAGTTGCCTCGCAAGCAATGACCACCAGAGTCACCGATGCAAAGATTGCCATTTTGGACATGAACTTGCAGAAAGAGAGAATGAAGCTCGGCGTTCACATCACAATCGACGATCCTCAACAACTGGAACAAATCCGACAACGTGAGGCAGGAATGGTTATGGATAGAGTTGAGATGATCTTGAAGGCAGGAGCAAATGTTGTTATGACCACCAAGGGTATCGACGATTTAGTTCTCAAGCTCTTCATTGAGAAGGGAGCTATGGCTGTGAGAAGATGTAAAAAGGAAGATCTCCGAAGGATAGCAAAGGCAACTGGAGCTACTCTTATCAGCTCTCTTTCAGATTTGAACGGAGATGAGAAGTTCGAGGCTTCATCTTTGGGACACGCTGAGGAAGTTGTCCAGGAGAGAATCTCTGACGATGAGTGTATTCTTGTTCGGGGAACCAAGGTTCACACTTCTGCATCTATCATTCTCCGTGGACCCAACGATTATCAATTAGATGAGATGGAGAGATCCGTCCACGACTCTCTCTGTGCTGTTAAGCGGACACTTGAGAGTGGTAGCATCGTTCCCGGTGGTGGAGCAGTCGAGACAGCACTTCACATCTACCTCGAGGAATTTGCTGGTACAGTTGGCTCAAGAGAACAACTTGCTATCGGCGAATTCGCCCAAGCACTCCTCGTTATTCCAAAAACCCTCGCAGTCAACGCAGCCAAGGACTCGTCCGAACTGGTGGCACAACTCCGATCAAGACACGCCCTCTCCCAACGTATCCAAGAAGGTGATGCCAACGAAGACGAGAAGACCATTGCCAAGAAGAAGAACTACAAGAACTATGGTCTTGACCTGACGGCCGGTAAAGTCGTTGATGAGATCAAGGCTGGTGTTTTGGAGCCAAGTATGAGCAAGATCAGACAGTTAAAGTCAGCTGTCGAGGCTTGCATTTCGATTATGAGAATAGATACCCTAATCAAGTTGGATCCAGAGCAGCGAGGGGGGGATGATGGACATGGGCATTGATGAGATAAATTGGGTGTTTGGAGCTGGACAAAAACTTTGAAGATTTGATGCTTGTAATATTATGGGCAATTAGATTTGTGTAAAAGCATCGAGGGTATAACGCTCACTCATAATTCAATAAAATGACCGTCCATGATGAAGTATTATCTTGATACTTGTGAAGAATATTGACTCCATGTAAGCCAACCCAGCAAAATTCTAAAATATATTAATGCTAACTAAACAAAGTACCACCTTGTTTCAAGCTCGACTAAATAAAAGTAGAGCTTACGGAGTAAATAGTCGTTTTGACTGACCCCTTGTCGTCTCGTGTCGGCATTTCTCCGGCCGCCACGAGGAGGGGTCGTTAATTCCATCCATTACTGAACTCCAATTTTAGAGTCACCTCAATCACTCCCAACGCAACTCCACGCTCAATCCCGTCATCGCAAACATGGCAGACCAAGCCCCCGAACCCCCCTCCAAATCCGCCCTCAAAAAGGCCGAAAAGCAAGCCAAAATGGCCGCCGACAAACTCGCGAAGGCCAGCAAACAAGCAGCCCTTCCTATCGTAGGAGGCAAGAAGGCAGACGATATCATCGGCATCACAGTCTCCAAGTCGGAGAACTTCTCAGCATGGTATCAGGAGGTCGTGCTCAAGGCCGAGATGATCGAGTACTACAATGAGATTTCGGGCTTCTTTATTCTGAGACCTAGTAGCATGTATATTTGGAACACGATCCGGAAGTGGTTCCAGGAGCGCATTGAGGCGATGGATGTTGAGGAGGCCAGTTTTCCGATGTTTTTGAGTAGTAAGAGTTTGGAGAAGGAGAAGGATCATGTGGAGGGGTTTGCGCCGGAGTTGGCTTGGGTTACGAAGGCGTGAGTTATCCTTTAAGAGGGGGGAGAAATTTACCCCGCCATGTTGAGAAAGGTGACTGACGCAAAGTTTAGTGGTGATAAGGATCTCGAGGTCCCTGTTGCTGTTCGTCCTACCTCCGAGGCTGTCATGTACCCATACTACTCCAAGTGGATTCGAAGTCACCGAGATCTTCCCTTGAAGCTTAACCAGTGGAATAGTGTGGTGAGATGGGAGGCCAAGCAAACGACTCCTTTCCTACGAGCGAGAGAATTCTTATGGCAAGAAGGACATACCGCACATTTGACAGAGAAGTTGGCTGGAATTGAGGTTCGGGAGATTCTCGAGTTATACGCAGGTGTTTACGAAGAATTGCTCGCAGTTCCAGTTGTTCGTGGTACAAAGACTGAGAAGGAGAAGTTTGCTGGAGGATATTATACTACAACTGTCGAAGGATATATCCCATCCAATGGACGTGGTATCCAAGGAGCAACATCTCATTGTCTTGGCCAAAACTTCAGCAAGATGTTCGACATCACTGTCGAGGATCCTTCTCCAAAAATCGACGGTGCCGCAACACTCCCTCCAGTTCACGTCTGGCAAAACTCCTGGGGTCTCTCCACCCGAGTAATCGGCGTAATGGTCATGATCCACGGCGACGACAAAGGCCTAGTCCTCCCACCCCGAATCTCTAAACTCCAAGCAATCATCATCCCCGTCGGAATCAACAAAAAGACCACCCCAGAAGCAAAAACAAAACACTACGACCAACTCCAAGACCTAAAAGATACCCTCAAGAAAGCCGGCATACGAACCGACTACGACATCCGCGACTCCTACACCCCAGCCTGGAAATTCAACGACTGGGAACTTAAAGGTGTCCCCCTCCGTCTCGAATACGGCCCCCGAGACGCAGAGCAAAACCAAGTAGCCTACGCCCGTCGCGACACCGGTGAAAAAGGAACCATCCAAATCGCCACCCTTGCAGCCGACATCACCGCCCTCCTAGAAACAATCCAAAAAGACATGTACACCAAAGCCGAAGCCGCCTTCCGCGCGCACCGCATTGTAATCTCAAAATGGGAAGATGTCCTCCCCGCCTTGGACGCAAAGAATGTGGTCCTCATCCCCTCCTGCTTAGGCGAAAAATGCGAAGACAAGATCAAGGATTTGACCACGGGTAAACAAGAAGATGCGGAGATTGGACTGGATGGCAAGAAAGCTCCTAGTATGGGCATGAAGAGTCTTTGTATTCCCTTTGAGCAACCGGAGGGGTTGGTTAAGGGCGAGACCAAGTGTCTTAATCCTGAGTGTGGGGATTTAGCTAAGGAGTGGTGTATGTTTGGGCGAAGCTACTAGGTCGTTATTATATGTGGCTCTCTAGGAGTTTTTGAGGGATGGCGGGGTAGGGGGGTAGGCGGTGGGAGGGTCTTGAAATTTTTCTGTTTTCATGTAAATGACGGAAGGATCATCATGAAGATATATGAGAGTTCACTTTGGTCTCATCTCACAGGACCTTTTCGTCTCAACGGGAACTGATATTTCAAGCGAGAAAAGTCACCACAAAAATTCAGATGATAAAAAGTAGAAATGAACGAGCACCATCAAAATTTTACAAGAAATCCTTCCTGGCCTTCATTTCATAAACTCATTCATGTGAAAAAGAAGTCCTAGATATTCTATTAAGAAGGCCATAAGCCGCTAGTGTAAAAGTACGTCCGCCTCCCCCCCCCCCCCCCCCCCCCAAAAAATACGAATTTGGTTGTCCATCTAGAAGAAGAGAAAAAAGGAATGGGAATCACGACTTTTGGGTCATTTTTAAATAAACTCTGACAAACTCTCTCGCCCCTCCTCCATCCTCCACATTGCTTCATAAGTCGTCCCTCCCTTCGTGTGTCGTTTTTCATCCCTTCCGCGCGTCCCTTCATGGCGATAACAGCCATCGAAACGAGCGTTTGGCAGTAGCCCTTTGTCCCCATTCATAAATCGGAGAGTTGTAAATTCTGGCTTGCGTTGTTTACCAGACAGGACCGCCCAAATTGTTTCACTCAGACAAAGTCGGCTGAGTATGAGAATCCGCGGAACTCTTCTTGCATAGCTTGAGATAATACTGTGAATTAAATTAGTATATGTTCTTTTTATATAACGGGGTCGAAAAAGCTTACCAGACTGCACAGGAGTCAAAACCGGAGTCACACTCGTAAACTCAGAATCGAAATTGCTGGTATCCGTAGCACTAGTGATCTGAGGTTGGAATGGCGGCGGCAGTCTCTTGTGGTATACATCATCCCAGTTGATATTTCGGAAGAAAGGTTGGCTCATAATTTCCTGAGCATCAGTTGGCCCACTTCCAAGACGTTGGTCGGGCTCACGAGTGAGTAGCTTTTGAAGGATCGAGACAGAGTCGCGAGGCATGTGGATGGGGTATAGGGGTTCGTCGGCAAGAATGGCGTCGTAAATTTCGTCCTCGTCTTCTCCGCGGAATGGAGATTGTTGGAGTAACATTTGGTAGATGAGCACACCAAATGCCCACCAATCAACGGCACGGCCATATTTCTTGTCCAGCAAGATCTGCCAATATTAGTTGAGATAACATGAGACAATCAGGGGGGTTCGTACCTCAGGAGCCATAAATTCAGGAGTACCACAGAAAGTGCTCGTGGTAGATCCGTACCACATGTCTTCTTTGCAAAGACCGTAATCTGCAATCTTGATGTGCCCGTCTAGTGTCAAAAGAATATTGTCCAACTTAAGATCACGGTATATAACTCCATTTTCGTGGAAATATTTCAATGCTAAGCAAACTTCGGCAGCATAGAATCTAGAACCTCAGTCAGTATGCGATATCAAAGGGAGCCCAAGTATTCAAACTTACTGCGCACGTTTCGTTCCAAACTGTCCTCTCTGGATATGCAACATAAGATCACCACCACTAATGTATTCCATAACAAAGTAAACTCTAGTCTCGGTCTGGAAACAAGCATGAAGGTTCAGTAAGAAGGGATGATTCTCCTTATTCGCAATCAAAAATACGCGCTTTTCAGACCGGGTGCTCTCAACCTCATCGTTTTCAATGATGAATTCTTTTTTCAGAACCTTGATGGCATACAGCTGTTTCGATTTCTTAGTCTCCGCAAGCATGACTTTTCCAAAATTACCTTTGCCGAGAACAGCAAGAAAATTGAAGTGGTCCAAACCAATACGACGGCCAGTACCAGCTTCGTTGGCAGGGGGTGCCGCTTTCCCCTGCCGAGGAACCACAGCAGCCGTAACAGAGGGTGGTGCTGGGTCTTGTCTTGGCCCAGGCTGTTGACTGTACATTTGTTGAGTTGGAGATTGCTGGGGTGGGGGCTGCTGTTGCTGCACAGGGGGCTGTACGTGTTGTTGCACCTGAGGTTGCTGTTGTTGTTGTTGTTGGACAGGCTGCGCTGGATAACCACCCATCTGAACTTGAGCATAAGCTGCGGGGTTATAACTAGGCTGAGATGAGACTTGAGGCTTAGGGGGAGAGCTGAAATTGGGGTCTTCAATGTGAGTGTTAAGCTGGGGTGCGCCAGAATAACCGCCTTGAGGAGGACGGCCGCCTGTCGTATAATCCGTAGAGGCGCGTTGTTGAGCTCCCCTTCCTGCCATTGCTGCAGCTGCCGCGGCTGTTGCCGACGAAGATGATGTCCGATCAGGACCAGGAGGTCTTTGCGAATGTGTTGGAGATGTTTGACCCTGAGCATACATGGTCTTGGCAGCTTCAGTAGCTTCCAATGAAGAGGCAGAAGAGGGCCCATAGGACTGACTCCGAGGAGGTCGAGAACTTTCTGGAGAACCGTATGATGTACGCACATCAGGTTGCGAGGGACCATCTTGTAAAGGTTTTGCAGATTGAGGTCGCAATTGGCGACCCGTCATCGTTGGTTGTGCGGTTTGTCGACGTTTCTGGTTGCGAATACCATCGAGAATCACATTGGCAACTGCCATTGACATACCACAGAAATCCGGAACTAAGTGTACACACCCAGCATGACAAGTAAGTTGGCATTCTATAATTGGTTAGCCATGAGTAATATTTTGAAATATTGGCTATTAACTTACCAGAACATTTGCGGCAATTCTTTTTTCCAAAGGGTAAAATATATCCGCAATGGCAACACCAGTTTGCACTCATGTTCGAAAACTTCTCGAAACGATGAGGAATACGGTGGTTGATTTTTTCCTCATCAGGATCCGTCTCTGCATTAGACTTGCTGATACACTTAGTAACAACACTTGGATAACACTTGGTATGGCAAGTATATTTGCAGTCCTCGCATTGCATTCCGGTAGAATACTTGAGAAAATCTCCACACAGAGCACATCGCATGATGTTATAAAATTGTTGTTGCACAAACTTGTGACCGTACATCTCGTGAACTTCTTCCTTTCTTTGACGAATAGCACCTTTTCGGTTCAATCCAGCATCGAAGGGTCGACTATTTTTTGCTTGCTTTTGGAAGCTTATTGTAAGATGCACTGCACCTGTAGGTTCAAGGGCGAACCAAGCATCAATAGGTTGAGGAGGAGCAGCAGGGTTTGGAGCTCCCCCCATAGCGGGGTCCATACCGCCCACTGCTGTTGCTGAACTCTGACCCGG
Organism: Calycina herbarum; assembly: GCA_001414485.1. NCBI lineage: Eukaryota > Fungi > Ascomycota > Leotiomycetes > Helotiales > Pezizellaceae > Calycina > Calycina herbarum. The sequence continues at coordinate 76,794 of LLEY01000125.1, forward strand.
GCCCCCAAATGCATTCTGGGGTGGATTCATGTTGAACTGTGGAGGTGGTGCTGCCATCCCTCCACCTGCCATGCGATCAGCAGAGACCCATCCGGAGCTGTTGATCTCGGCTTCGATTTTTTTGCGGCGCATCTCTTCAACAATATCTGAAATTCTAATCCACAAAAGTCCAACTGGCAAAGGGTGGTCACTTGGCTTATCGTATACTGTAAGCTCAACTTCGTTTGCCTTATCCACGTTCAAGTTGTGAAACTCGTTATCCCATCTATCGTTTCTAGAAGCTTTTGTGCGGGCAACAACATTGTCTTCGACTTTAATGGCAACGGAAGTTTCAGGGCCTCGCGCGAATCGACTCGTGGTGGCGTGGTCAACGTCTTTGACCGCGTGTATTCGTACAGAAAGAAGTCCGGTCAGAGGTTTTCGCATATTTGGGGTATTGATGCTGTCATCTGCAAAATATTAGTCTCACATAAACCGAAGAAAAGTTTAAGAACCCTGGACTTGCCGTCGGGGGCATCTGCGTTGCTTTCCATATCAATATGGAGATCTTCGTAACGCTTAAGTGCCTGCTTGAGAAGTTGAATCTTTTGGGTACTTTCGATTCGACGCCCTGCAGCATCCGCTCGACTTTTTCTATCGCCCTCCATTTGGTATAGTTGAACCATCTTCTCGATACCCTTGAGATATTGCTTCTCGACATTGAGTTTGAATTCCAGTTGTGACAACATGAGCTGAATGCGGGGTCCCAGATAAGGTGTGTCATACTTGATGAGATCTAGCAATTGGAATTAGTATATAAATTTCCCATCCAGCAATTGAATTTACCAAGTTTTGTGAAATTGGGGCGTTGTTTTGGCATTGAAGAACCTGGCCCAGGAGGAGCATATGGGTGTCTGGGAGGCATCATGTTACCATGACCACCAATTTGACTGTAGTCTTCTGAACCATAACCACCTTGTTCCGGTCCTGGATCTGGATATCCCCCTCTTGAGTCCTTTGGCGGTGGAGCAGGAGGAGGACCCCCGCTATCATTCCTGGAGCTTTGTGGTCTGCCAGACGGTCCTCCAGGTCCTGGGCCCATACTCATGTTATCCATTCCCTGGCCGACTCTGCGCATCTGCAGCTCTTGCATCCGTTCCTCCAGATACTGTATGTTTCGGCGCCCCTCACGCATCTGCGTGTCTATCCTTGCGCGTACCTGCTCATTCTGTGTTTGTTGTCTCATGGAATTTGCGGCACCGAGCAGAGCCTTTTCGCGCTCGATCTTCTTGAAGACCGAGCTGAGAGCGTCATCGTCGTTATTCATGATGCCGGAGTGTTGGTTCGGAAAAGGAAGGGTGGGACGCGTCTCTCCTCACCACGAGGGGGGTTGTTGTTGTTTGGAGAGGTACTAAATCGTTGGTGTTGTCTTGGTCAGGTTGGGGCGGATGAAGTGGGGTCGTTCGTAGTTCGGTGAATTGTTTAGAGATCTCTGTGAGTTTTGGCGAGGAAGCTGGAGCAGCACCACAGCAGCAAAGATTTGAGGCGAGGGGCGCTCGGAGTTGGTATGCGATCAACACATGAATTTATGCGCTTTAGGTTGGTTCGAGGACTGTGGCGAGGATCACTCGTATTGCGTTTCGAACGAGATTTTGGGTCTGGTCTGGTCTCGCAGATGCAGATGCAGATGCAGCACGTTTGCTGGAGTTACCAGAGGGGCAAAAGGGCAACGAGGTCGTTGACAAAACCGGAGAAAAAGCACACGTTTAGGGCTGGCCGTGCAGGTGCAGCTGTCAAGAGAGCTCAAGAGGTAAAGTGCCGGTCAGACCGAACTTGCGATCAGAATCAGTCCACGAGACAACTCAATACGGTGGGCAGGGGAGGCACAAAGGACGGATGAAGTCGTCGTATTGGCGAGGAGGTATTATGGATCATGGATTGGGAAGAGTTGGCTATCGACCAAGCTAACTTGGAGAAGTGAGGGTAGTGCTGGTGCTGGTGCTGGTGCTGCTCAAAGTTGGGGATGGCGGGGGGCAAAACGTTGGGCTGCATTGAGCTCCAGTGATTCATAAACACCCAACCTACCCAGGCCAGGCCAGGCCAGGCCAGGTAAGATCCGCCTTCCCTTTTTCTCACTCTTCTACCTATAAAATCCAATATATATTTATTCCTAATACCAACCATACAAGTGGTTCACGACAATGAGTCCTTTACCTATCTAGCTATCTCATTGCTTGGCCGTCTTCCCCTCCTTCCTACCCCACTGCGGTGTTTCCGCCTGTCTGTGCTGTAAAAACAACTTCGTCATTCGCGTCAGGGGTGAGCAATTATCACAATTATCATCCTAAATACTATCGATAACAGATATTATTTCAGAATCGAGGGGTAAAAGTAACGCAGAGTACAAAAGTGGGATAAATTTTAATTAAATAAGCGCTACTGTATGAATAGAATGGAAATCAAAGATTGCCTCGTTGTTTCAACTCTATATCAGAATTCCATGTGTTTGGGGACAATCGCAGTGGAGTTCCAGGTTTCTAGGTTAATATTTTACCTAAACAGTTGGAACAACGAAAGCTATTTACTGCCGCTTTTATTGTCCATCGCGAGGTTCTTTGGAATCAGGAATCTAGGACTTTTTCAAAGAAAGTCCTGAATATCGTTTCGATGTAGATCAGGGGTCAACGCATCACACCCGGATGATCATCCCATCAAAACAACTCATCCTGGCTTGTGTAATATTCTATTATTGCTTAATTCGTCAACCACTCATCCATCATGTTGAGTACTGGTTCTTCAACAACTTCGCAATCGTCGTCAACTGGATGTTACTTGTTCCCTCATAAATAGCTCCAATCTTGCTGTCTCGCCACATCTTCTCCGCGATACCTTCTCGGACGAATCCCATTCCTAGGACTTATTAATACGCAGTTTTAGTATTTGGAAGGACTACACATACCTCCCATCCATTCGATCGCGAGCCCACTGACTCTACCAGCAACCTGGGAAGAATAAAGCTTCGCCATCGCAGCATCTTGAACAAAGTCCTGACCAGCCTCCTTCTTTCGGGCTGCATTATAGACTAGTGCTCGTGCAGCGGCAATCTCAGTATAAGACTGCGCAATCTGGTGTTGCATTCCTTGGAAATCACCGACGAGCTGTCCAAATTGCTTTCGGTCGTTCCAAACATATCTACATCATATTAGCATGTGAAATACCCGGATTTGTTGACAAGCTTACTTTGCGGCGTTCTCGAACGCTCCAAGGGCAAGTCCGGTCATCTGTGCGGCAATACCGATACGTCCTTCGTTCAAGAGAGAGATGGCATATTTGTATCCTTGGCCTTCCTGGCCCAGTAAGTTTCCCTTGGGAATCTCAACGTCGTCGAAGTTGAGAACACATGTGCTGCTAGCTTTGATGCCGAGTTTCTTCTCCTTCTTTGCTATCGAGAAGCCTTTCATGCCCTTCTCGACAATGAAGGCAGTGATTCCCTTATATCCTTTGCTGTGATCAAGGTTTGCAAATACAATGAAGAAATCAGCCTCCATCGAGTTTGTGATCCACATCTTGTTTCCCGAAATCGTGTATCCGGAATCCGTTTTGGTGGCTTTGGTGGCAAGGGCAAATGCATCAGACCCGGAGACAGGCTCCGAGAGACAGAAAGATCCTAATCCGTTAGCTTATAGTCTAATATATTTCCGAGGGGTTCCATACCAACAGTATCAGTAGCCAAACGCGGAAGCCACTTCTTCTTCAACTCCGAACTAGCATATTTTATTATCGCAGTATTGACCAGTGTATTATGCACATCCACCATCACACTGACACTAGGATCGACCCTAGCCAGCTCTTCGATGCCCACAATAGCAGCCGTAAAGTTCATTCCAGCGCCACCGTACTCCTCCGGGATTTCGACGCCCATAAACCCTTGTTCGAATAGCTGTTCCACGATAGCTGGGTCCATTGCCTCGTTCTCGTCCATTTCTCGGACTTTGGGGGCAATCACTTCGTTGGCGAATTTGGAGACTGAGTCTGCCATGGCGGTTTCTATTTCGGACATATGGGTAATGGGAGTAGGAGGGAATTCGGTAATGTCAACATCGTCGTTTCGCCGGCGTGCTGTGGCAGAGAGGGGTCTAGAACTGAGGAGAATATTAGCAAGATCTAGATTGCAAGGCGTGTTATACTGACTGTTGGTATATTCTGCTGGCTCTAACTGGTCTTAGAGCTGGTCGTGCTGTTAATGTAGCCCTTTGTGCCACTGGGCGTAATGCCTTCACAATCAATACCATGTTGGGTTTGTACGTCAAGATTCGAGATCTTAGGAAAGAAAGAGTAGAGGTTTAGGTATCAGAGAGAACTGGAGGGAGAGGGTTGGAAAGTAAAATCAATTGAAGATGAGAGAGATATGTAGGTAAGACTATATCTTGGCTCGTGAGTTCCAAGGGTTGCTGCGCGGCTGGCCACGGTTTTGGCTGCGACAGCCGAGGTGGTTCGGAAAGAAAACGGCCTGACGGCGTGGGGTAGTGCGTATGCAACCACACCTTCAAAATTTCTTCATTTTCTTCTTACATTTGAGGCGTTTCTCACAATCTTTCCTGTTTCCGTGTTCTAAGGCGGCATAATATGTCAAATTCGATCGGAGGTAATTTGTATGAAAAAGGGTACGAGTACTCTCGCATTGTCACGTGCTCGGAACTCGACGTTTGGCAGGGGCTTGGCCGTTTTGATATCAAAATTGTCCTATTCTGAGAGTCGGAAGAGCTTGAATCATATTCGGGTATCTAATAGTTTGAAGCTCTATAAGTTACAGCAAAGGATGCGATTTATCACCCTGCTTGGGACTTGTGGAAAAATGGATCTTCAGGTGCCAAATAGAAACGCCCAAACGCCTGCGGAACACATCACGACATAAAAACAACAGGTACCAACGTCCGTTACTCTTTCCTCTCACTACCTTAGTGGCATGTCAGTTCAACATGTTCCCCATTTTATTCTTAGCTCTCAATCTTGCAAGAATATCGCTTATCCGGACACAATTCTCGACATTGTTTGCTTCTCCGTCAGAACCAATGTAAACAAGACCACCCAGATCGACTCCTCGAATCTCTTCAGGCGATGCTGTGTCCAAGATACATTGGAGTCTGTACAAGAAAGAGCTTGGTGCAAAAGTCCTCGAGACATTATGTTTGGAAAGCAGCTGTAAGAAAAGCAGAGGATCGGTTTCAACGTTGACAGTTGGGACGTGGACTTGGCCGAGTCCTGCAAACATGGCAAAGAGATGGATCTCGATAAGACTGGAAGCCCTGTAGCGAGATGGAGAGTCAGTTTTCGCCTTTCAAGGAAATTTCTGGCTTTCATCGCGGGCTAATTGGAGAGCAGGGAATGAAACAACGGAGATGAAGAAAGATGTTATAATATCATCTTCACTTACTGGTCAAGTGGAGTCCAATTGAGAAGAGCAGACCCTGACGGTAAGGGCATATAAGTCATCATCGCTTTGAGAGATGCAAATATTTGTGTATGGGTCGGACAGATTGCTTTTGAGAGACCAGTGTTTCCAGAAGTGAGTACGATGACAGCAATTTCCTCAGTAGAGTGTGCTGAATTTGCTGAATTATCAAGTATCCCATTCGCGGACTTTCTGGAAAACGTATCTGTCAAGTTATCATTTAATATCTTTGGCCCAACATCCCCCGACGCTGAGTATTCCAAGTTCTCGATGTCCTCCACCGCAACTACATGAAGAACATCATTTTGAGCGAAGTCGCTACTTGCAAGATTTCGGGTCGTGAGAACCATAGGAGCTCGCAACAGGAAATCGAGTCGTTTGAAACGAGCATTTTGTTTTTGGCTGTTTTCGTCAAATGGTGTTGACAGAGCTGGGATGCAACCCGCAAGAACTGAAGCCCAGAACCATGTGATTTTCTCCAGATGACTTTGGAAACGGAGCAGAACGATTTTTTCTGGTGTGAAACATCCGTGAAGAAGCAACACTTTCGCCTTCTGTCGTACCAATGCATGGAACTCGCTGTAACTCAAATGCGTTGGTTCGGATTCGCCTCCATTCGTGTAGGTGGTGATTCCAGCTTGGGCATTTTTTGGGGACATCAAGAAGAGATGCGATGTAAAGCTCCTCTCTGAGAGGCGCCATACTTGTCATTTGGATTTTTGAAAAGGATATAAAGAAAGGTTGAAAGAGGGAGCGAATGCAATGAATCCAATACAAAACGAAACTTGAGATCTTGCGAGAAAGAGTTTTGGATCCCAAGTAGCTTGAGAATGGTAGCGTATTACTGCTCCGCATATCACTCACCAACATACGGAACTACCACCACCTGCATCCTCAGCCTTTGAGCAATGTTGGAATAAAGAGGCTATGCTGTTTTAGACACGTGACCCGTCTGGCCATATTTTCTCCCCTAATTCAAAGGGTTCCGGACTACCTCTTGCAGAAAGAACTGGGTATATTTAAACTCGAGTTTTACGCATGCAATAATGTATACAAATGTCCTCTTGTTAATCTTTGTGCGTTAAGCAATGTTTGGAAATAATTCGTGAAGTCCAAGTGCCGCTATTTCCCAAGCCTTGCGATTGTTTCGCTGTGGCTTAGATATATTTAGCACTAATTATCTATGGCCGCAATGAAAATGGTTGGTTTTATGTTGTGAGTTATGGGTGGCTGAATTTGGGTGTTGTGTTAAGATGTTGGTGAGCATTGCCACGAAGTGAGTTGCACAGCCTATGGTAGACCTCACACAACACCATTTCATTATACAAGGTAAATTAGTGAAGCGCAGAAACGCCGTAGCTCGTGCGAAGATGAAAAGGGGGTTGACACATTCTCGCTAAAGTGTCGGATATTCACCAGCTCACGGTGGACAAGATTAAGGCAGTAAATAGGCTAACCTAGGATCGCCTGCAACGCATATAACTAACCATACACCAACTACATTAAAACTTTACAAAGTCAATTACCTGATTATTTAGCGCACTCTGCATCTACTGACTTGTATTTTTCTTATATTTTGGCGATTTTTCTACGTCGAGTTATTCCAGCTTGCGGGTTTTCGTCGGGTCGCTGATTACTGCCATTTATCTTGTCCACCGGGAGACCAGTTACATAAATTTATTGGCCGCGGAGTTACTCATTTTTCTTAAGATACACCTTTCTTACTGTTATTTTTGCTGAAATTTGGTAAAATTTTGAATATCTGCCGCTTTCCAACTTACCTAGAAGGGGAAATAAGAGCGATGGTTATCGCTATTTATATACTCGGTTATTACGGTACGCTGGCTTATATTCTTCGCAAAAGCTTAGGAAAGTCGAGAAAAAACTGTTCTTCTAGTTGCTCTAACCCTTCTTGAACTATGTTTCTAATTTCCTAGACTCCTTCAAACACTTTTTTGCTCGAGTGGGTACATAGTACTTACGGAGCAATGCCCGCTTCACTTGCTCTTTTGGGGGGAGTTCATGTCGGGGAATCTTATGGATATAATAAAAGCTCAACACAGAGAAACTGAGAGGCCTATGAACAATGTGCTCTAAAGCGAAAATTAAATATAGATTGTCATCGTCTCACGCTTTCTATCAGTTAAGCTCGTTGTTATTGATAGTTTTCAAAGTACATCAGCCATACTCAACGTTTCTTTTGTCAGTCCACAACGTATATCTTAATACCGCAGTGCATGCGTAGTTTTGAGATCCATCACTCAAAGTTGATTTTTTCTGGGTGGAAAGAAATTTGGTATTATTGTGGGCTGAATTCGACATCGCTCACATATACAATGAGATTTTTCTCATTGTAGGCTGGAAAAGGGTTGATTGCGATGTTGAATAACGTATCTTCACGTTGAATAAGCTTACGGTACAAATAAATCCCCAAATTGAAGCTTTCGGATAACTTCGGAGGAAATCCATCAGCAAGCTTTGGTCATGAGTTTGACATACCCTGTTATACGAAAAGATCTCCCGGAATCAGACTCGTTTTACTGGTCTTACTCATAGCAAGTGAGCATTTTGCAAATCAAGTGTTCACGGAGTTGTTGCAATGCCTAAGCGAGGATGGTTACACTACCTTCTTATTGGCTCTTTCAATACTTACCACATTGCCCTATCGCCGTAAGCTTACAAATCCTTCAACATCCCTGCTTCGAGCTGCCCACCTAAATAGGATTAAGGTTCCCTGCGGGGTCCCGGGATATTGATTCAAACACCTCCAGATTGCCACATTTCTACCATACTGCCGGTATACTATTTGGGCTCGAACTTCGAAGCAAGGCCTTGATATTCTTTACGACGAGATGGTTTACGGTGGGAAGCTATCCAAGGACTGCGAGCCTTGCAGAAAGAAGCGTCAAAAAGTGAGTTGATAAGCATCTTGAGTAGGAGTAATGATCCCTAAGAGGCTGGAATAACATCACTCGGGTTTGGATTCATGGGCCGTCTAAAGGTTTTTGGCACAAATGGTTGTTGTCGATCGAGGTCGAATATATGTACTTTTGAACATTTGACCCCTCTCGTTGGCTCCAGTTTCTGCATACCGAGTTTAATGTGGACTTAAGGTACCCCATACATAACCATGCTAATGTCACGCAGTGCGATCTGGTACAGCCGGTGTGTGGACAATGCAAAAGGGTAAATCGCCAGTGCCACGGCTACAGAGACACAAGGGGGCTGCGAATTACGGATATGAGTGCAGTGGTGGCCAAGAAAGCCAAAAAGCAAATCCTACCAGATAGGGGGCAACAGTCACGTAAACACCTCTCTGAAATTGGCACGCCAACTGCCGCGTCCAATACTTTTCCGGACAGCATCAGTGTTCTTGGTCGCCCAAATCCTACAGACACCATTGAGGAACTTGCTTTTGGATTTTTCCACTTTCAGTATGTGGTGGGAAACTCATGTCCATTTAAGTACATTGAACCCATTTACAATAACATGGGGCTCCCTCTGGTAATGAGCATTCGAGCTGTTGGATTGGCAAGTCTTTCCAAAGCTCATCGCTCTACGGATCTCGAAACTCGTGCTAGATTTTATTACATTTCAGCCATACGCTTGATCAACGAAGCTCTTGGGACGCCACAGGCTACTACTGAAAGTACAATGTCCGCAATTCTCCTGCTAGACCAATGGGACAAGATCATCCCACCGGTACATCGATCGAAGCAAGCATGTATAAATCATCTTAACGGAGTCATGGCACTCATGAAACTCCGTGGCAGTCAACAGTTTACGACAAAAACCGGGCTGGAGATGTTTGTCCACATGCGCGCACACCTCTTCATAACGTGCCTGCAACACGAGCTTCCCATACCCACCAATTACTTAAGTCTTCATGCGTTCGCCTCCAACTACTTTGATAACATCTCGCATGAAATGGCTGAAGTAACCATCCGATTCGTTACGCTGTTCACACAACTCAGGGATGGAACCCTGTTTGGGACTGAAAGAATCATAAAATCCGCCAATCACGCTGACCAGGAGGTTGCGAGTCTGATAGCAAAAATATCACCGGACTCAAATTGCAAAGTCGTACCCCTCTCTTTCAGTTCTGATTTGGTCTACGAATCACATTACCACCTTCACCGCGACCCAACGATTGGAAAAGTGTTAAATCAACTGCAAGCTGCGCGGGTGGCCCTCCTTGATTTGATTTTGCAACAGGCTGTCTCATCGCGTGATTCGCTTCCTCTCGCCTCCCGCAACACGGTACAGACCGCCGAGGAACAGTTTGTGTATGTAATCGGAGGTATTTGTGCTTCCGTCCCACAGCAGGTTGGTTACCTGCCATTACTGGACGCAAAACCAACATCGGTATCCCCTTCAACAGCAAGACAACCTTCAATACCCGGTAGTCCGCGTGTTAAAATCGAGAAAGCCTACGTTCAGAGCGCCAATGTCCTCCTCTGGCCGCTATTTATCGTCGCCAACTCGCAGAATTGCCCAGAAAGAGCGAGGACCTGGATCAAATCCCAGTTCCACATAATTGGAAAGACACTTGGTCTCGACAGGGCATTGGAAGCCGTCGCCATGCTGGAAAGTGGTGGGCATGCCAAAATCTGGGACTCTTATTGGTATGTTGAAAGCATATCCTACCTGGATGACGGGAGTTCTTGCTACGGCGATGACGTTGATCCTTCCTCTGCATCTCCCCCCTCTGCGATTACCCAGTCCAAACCTCCTTCTGGTCGCCGAGTGGTGTTTCCCTGTATGGCCTTATACCCTTTTGTTTTTCTTGATTGAGTTCAAGAAAATACCGGAAAGCAGAGTTTGAAAATCTGGAGTCGGCCTGGAATTGGAGATCCGAAGAATGAAACTTGGAGGGTTCATATTGACGGCCGAATAGGATAATGCCACCAACCAATTCCGATGTTGAAACGCGGACAGCTTGAGGAATAAATTTTAGTTTATAAGAAAGTCTCTTTTTACAACTTCATTTTCACAGCTGGAGGTCGGCTCGAGGGTATCGGGAGGAGGATGTTTCAACAATCATTTCCTCGGGTTCAATGGCGTGGCTCGAAATTCGTTATTGACTGGATAGATGGGTATTCACAAGGACTTCATTGACCTGGCACATCTGGGACAGAAATTGAATACACAACACTCACTTTATCGTAACATAATGTTTTCTTACTATGCCTTGTCTCACGAGTCACTCCTCGGACAATAGATTTAATTGTCCTAGACCTGTCGTACAATACTTATGAATATACATGTACTTGGGGCAAAGCTAGTGTAAGAACAAAATACTCTACTACTCATTACTACTCGAGTACTACTTGAGTAGAGTAGAGTAGTCTATAAATAGAAGTATTCTATAGTAAATATATAATTATACGAAAATACAACTACTAAGTAGTAAGAAAGACTACCTTTTTAAAAACTAGATCGTTTAGCTTATCTCTTATTCCCTTTTCTTTATAGAGGAATTTTAAAATATTTCTATTACTCCGATAGCCCGGAATTATTGTAACGGGGCTTCGTCCGAGCCTCCGAGGCCTCGGTCCGGATCGGTCCGAGACGGACCGTACTACTTGAGTAGAGTAAGAGTAGCAGTCACTACTCTACTCTACTCTACTCATTTCTCACACTGGGCAAAGCCCATCTCTCTTACCAGACCAGACTCCCAGAGGATTACCCACACACGTTGGTTAAGCGAACCCAAAGGTGTCTACGCTTATCGAAGCATTCGTCGATAGCTTTTGACTCTCTTATCATGCTTTTCCAGTTCATATTGACCTCACGTAATAAGTACATACTTCTGCATGAAAGTCTAGAGTCACGCGTTTGTCAATGTTTCCTCTTTTTTTGCTTCTTCCTATTCCTGTTTGATAACTAGCACTTATGAATAAATGTTGAATTTGGGAATTTGAGGTTACTTTTGGAATTACAACAAGTAGTTAAGCATTCCCTAAAACTGGATCGCTAAAGGTATAATTGTTTCACTATTATAATTGTTCTAAAGCTTCTTAGATAATATTATTAAATAAATATTTTTACTTTTTGGGGATCTAGAATAAATCTTTTACATCTGGATAAAGAACAATAAATGTGAGATGCCAAAGTGAACAAAAGGTTGGTAAACAAAAACTCGTACTGTTACTCCTCCTCCCCCCCCCTGATTACATTGTATGCGCACGGTCGTTTTAGTATGGCAAATGTCTGCGCACCGTACAATGTAATCAAGGGGGGGAAGTTCTGTGCCTCTACGGGGACAGATGGATCGTCGGATTTTAGTACAGGAGATACCGTCGCAAAACCTCGATAAAATCACAACCACAACCAAAAATATCTTGATACTTCGATCTAGTGATGAATTAATAGCTGATAGACCTCTTTGAATTTTCTGTATATTTTTGCGATTTTCTTTTAGGGCTAGAGAAGTCTTGCAGTTGTAGGCACTAGGCGGCACAGAAATCCGACGATCCATCTGAGTGTGCTTTCAAAATGTTGCGGCACGTCAAAGTGGGGTGAGTGATTTTAGGTTTCATGATCGTCCGTGCAAGGTAACAAACAAGCTTTCCATTCAAATCCCAGCAGCTTCCAGGTGTATTTTCAACTATCTTCTCCTCGCTCCTCAAACCATGGTAAGTACATAAGTTATATTTACAAACCGACTCTCTGTTAGGCAGCTCAATGTTGAAAGAATATTCCGCGATGTTAGCCCCTCTTTTCAGTTTAGTGGAAACTTCTTTAGTCCACCATTTGGCTTGTTGGCCTCGGTCTTTTTCGGTCTCCACAATGCAGGCAGGGTCTCATGCTGGGCTCATTAAGCTTATATTTAGACTCTATTGTAAAAGATTCTTCAATGAAAATGATCACCCCAGATGTGAGGCTCTCCAAGTTCTTACACTCCGATTCTCCTTGCAAGAAAAAGGAGTTTCATCTCAGGAAAGATACCTGCCCCTTTGAAGAACAAACTGGCGTACCAACCTATCGGAACCGAGCCCTGACGCTTCGGGGGATTATCCGCCATTCGCCATCGGTTGGGCGCATCGAAGCTTTTAATGAAAGCCCCTAACTGTGCCGCAATTCTTAGATCATACCGCGTCTGGACAAGCCTATTGGAAAGCCATTTAAGATGAAATCTTTTTCTCCTTCTTCTCCCCTTCTCACCTTTTGAACAATCAACACTCGTTTCTGATTCTTCCAGTCATTCATTCATTTATTCAATTTTTCAAACTTAATAATTATATAATTTCAAAACTACACTATGTACACCACACTCCTTGCCATTACCGCTCTCGCGGGGCTCACTTCGGCACAGAGCACCACTTCCATCTTCCTCCCAGGAGCAGACGAACAATCCTTGATTGCATCTGTCGTTGGATCTGTAAGTTGACCTCCTCTAGTTATATTTCTTACGTGCTAACCTTTCCAAGGACAAAACCGCTACCACATACTCAGTCGCATGCCCTCCCGGCGCTGACAGCAATGATTGCGGCTTCCCAACGGGTATCCTCTTCACCCAAGGCCCAGCAACAATGGCCTTTACCATGGCTGCTGATGTAGGCATCTCTGCTGGCTCTACCGAGCTCTTATTGTTTGTAAACCCCGAAAATTCCCCGAAAATAACATGGTCTAACCACCTTTGAAATATACAGCACGGCTACAATTCAATGCTCACTCGCAGGTACCATCTCTGCGGTCTGTACCGCATCCTACGGCGGCATAGAAGCAAACGATCCAGGTGTTGAGACTACAACCGTCTCTGGTACCGATTACTCGTTCGCAAAAGTCACCCTCACAAACTCAATTGCGGCTCCTCAAACACGATCGGGAGCCGTCGAAGCCTCGGCTACGAAAACAGCTGCTAGTGGCGCGAAGCCTACAGGATCTTCAACATTGGCAACATCGGGCGTAGCGAAGACTGGAAGCGCTAGTGGATCAGCAGTTGCACAAAGCACAGGGGTTTCTGGAAGCGCAAGCGGAACTGTAGCTAGCCAGAGTACCGGAACATCATCACCATCTTCGAGTTCGAGCCAGGCTGGTGCACAGGCAATGATTACTGCAAGACCAGCGTGGGTTGTAGGAGGTGCCGCTGTCGCTTGGGCGTTGTTGTAGAAAAGAAAAGAAGGGAGATTCGGATTTGTATGACGTCTAATGGGATGAAAACGGGGATAGATGAAGTATAGAGGAGTTTTAGAGAATCGGAAAAAATGTATTCCGAAAATCCACGTGGGTCGGTTGTTGCTCTCCGTATGCGTTGCGCCTATGATAACTGGAAGTTGACTGAGAAGGTTTAGGAGACTTAGAATCTTGAGTTTTTGATTCTTCTAAGCCTTCTGGGAAAATCGTTATCAAAAAGGACGTGTCGGAGACCAATGACCGAAAATCTCAGGTGCTACATTTGCAATTTGGTGATGGGCTCACTATCTCCTCGATTTTTATCTCTCCATTTATTTTCCCCGCTCCATTCTTCTTCGGCGGGCTCACGTGGAGCTTCTGATCTTGCCTTTTTTCTCTTTCCAATTTATCTTGTCCATTCATGAAGTTCTGCATGTTTGAACAAGTTTACAAGATCCCGGATACTACACTTGGTGGCAAATCTCGAAAGTGGCGAGCTACTCGTACAATTACCACCAGGATAATCTAGATCCTACGGAGGGCCCGAAATCAAAATGATTTTATTCTCACCACCAACCACTACTCAGTCCACTTATACCCCCTTCCCGGATGTCCCTCCCTCAAAAGCGGTCCCTTCCCATCCCCCAAATAATTCTCCCTCATCGAACCACCCTCCTTTTCATAATCCTCCCAGAATACACCTCTCCGCCGTAATTCCGGCCACTAGAAGATGAGGGAGTCAGTATTGCCTATGAAAAGATGTCTCGGGATACGGAACAGGATAAATGTTGGGGTTCAGGAACGATTCAGGAATGATTCAGGAGTGATTTAAGAGAAAGAAAGTGGGAGAACGGTGTCCCCATTACCTACAAGAAACTTAATCATATCCTCAAAATTCCCCGGACTCACCGCATACGCAAGATTAAACCCATCCACGCCCGCAACATCAATCCAATTCTGTAAAATATTCGCCACCGTCTCCGGACTCCCAATAGCCCTCGGATGCGCACCTCCAATAGCAAGTTCTTGAAGAACACGACGACGCGTCCATTTCACGCCATCCGTTCCCGGGATTGTGGCAGACCAGGTGTTGACCATGGATTGGATTGCGCCGTGGCCGGTAAACTTGAAGTCTTCGTCTTCGCCGTATTTGGAGAGGTCGTGGTTTGTCCAGCCGCCGAAAAGGGCGGCTATTCCTTCGAGGTTTGCGTATTCGAGGTAGGAGTTGTATTTTGCTTGGGCTTTGGCGTCTGTTTCGTCTACTATTACGAGGATTCCGGCGATGATTTTTATGTCGGTTGCTAGGCGGCCTTGGGATACTGCTTGTGCTCTGTAGTGAAAGGTGAGTATTTGGGATTCTGCTTTTTTTTTGAGGGGGGCGAGGGGGGTTTGCTTGTTTTATTTACCGAATTTCATCTGCTTCTTTTCGGACTTTTGCAGGGTCTATGCCGGGGAGGAACATGGCTTCTGAGTGTTTGGTTGCGAAGTTCTTTCCTGCGCTGTGCAATGTGTTACTATGTATTCAAGAAAGAGTCGAGTGACTTACCTGGAAGCCCCAGCTTGCAACAAAAATGGCGTTCGTTGAACGGAAGGATGAAGTTGGTGCAAAGCTTCACACTTAAAGTACTTCCTATAAACACAATCATCAGTTAGCCATTTTGCCTTCTCGCTCTCCGCTCTTGAATCAACATACCCCTCATGATCAATAACCCTCACTTTCTCCGCATCACTATACCTCCCTGTCGCTTTATCAAACAATCTCGCATCGTCCTTCCAACTCCCCTCCAATAATTTATACACAACCTCTAAATACTCTTCCGCTCTTGCGTATCGTTCGTCGTGGGGGATTTGCTCTGTGAGTCCGAAGGCTTTGGCTGCACTATCTAAGTAAGAAGTTACGATGTTCCAACCTACTCGTCCATTCGTCAAATGGTCGAGCGTTGAGAATCGACGAGCTGTTGCATAAGGGTTTTCGTATGTTGTCGAGGCCGTGATTGCGAAAGAGAGATTTTTGGTCACAGCTGCCATTGCTGAAATTAAGAGACTGGTGAAGGGGGGTGTTAGTGATTTTCTTCTTTTGCGTTTTGCCCCAGTCCACATGTTTTCCTCGCTTCTCATTTCTTTTTTAAGTTCCTCCCTCTTCGAACTTTACTTCAACAGGAACACGGAATAAAATATGAGACTAACAAAGGATCCCCAATCGGAAATTGACTCCCAGCCTCCAACGCAGGAACCGGATTCCCAGGTCCCTTGTAAACATCATAAATGCCCAGGACATCCGCCAAAAATAGGCCGTGGAATTTGCCTTCTTCGAGGACTTTGGCGAGGTTGGTCCAGTATGCGAGATTGGTGTAGTCTCCTGCTTGGTCTTCTGGGTGTCTCCATTGTCCTTGGTTGAGATTGTTAGTTTGATGTTTGGATGCTGGAGGATAGGAATTGGAAGGGGAAATGCGAGGATAGGGATAGGAAGGGAAAAATACCTGGAGAAAGATGGCCTGGAGTGAACATGGCGAAGGCGTTCATTATCCATTTCTTGGGTGGTTGGTCTGTCATATTTGCGGGAGTTCAATTGATTCGTCGCTTGAGTCAACTTGCTCGGATTCTTAACTTGTCTTCAACAAGACAAAATCTTCAAAACTTCAACACCTCAGAAGACGCGACGTGAAATCCTCATATGTACAAACCCATCTAGCGTCCCAATAATTCAACTAACCTCGATTAAGCAAAAATGACGGTATCTGAGGCAGTTATCTGCTGTGAAACTGCACTTAAACTTCCCAGGACCTGTTTATCACATACCTCCCCTCCAATAATATTCCCAAGACAATATTATATCCCACTTATGGGGTACATGGAGGGGTAGAGAGGGGTAGCAAAATCACGAATATGGTATGCTGTGATTCTTCAAGGGGGGGTTGGATGTCATTTTACCCCACTATGTCGTGCTTCATGTGGTATATTCGCGAACCCAGGTGCAGGTGGTGGGGTTAAATATCTTGGTAATAACTGAGGGGTCCCGTTTGGAATTTAACATGGGAAGTTTGTATATTTTTTCTCTAAAGTCTTGTCTGAGAGCTTCGCGAGTTAGTCTTGAGAGAAGGTTTGGTCAGATCAGAAAGTGCAAATAACAAGCAATGCGTACAGCGAAAAATAGTGAATACCGTCTCCAGACCTTTTGTTGCGTAGCGCATTTTCTCAAGAGGTCAAAATACAAACTTAAGTAACTTGACGAGATTGAATAGGTGATGGGATGAATATACCGTACTTGGAGCACATCGCACTATTCAATCGTCTCCAATTAATTTAACGAGATCAGATGAAATCCAGTTCCTTCAAGTGATATGACTAACAAGTGAACAATTCATTTGAAATTGTTTTGTTGCACTTCGCATTACCTCAATTGTCCCAAAATTTAATTCCACAACATCAGATGAAATCATTGAAATGTTGAATAATGCACATAAAACATTTTTGTTGCATATCACACTTTTCCAAATGTCTCAAACATCATAAAATTAAAAACATACATCAGATGAAAGTCAAAATACCTCGTCCCAAGTGCAACCTACAAAAGGTGAAGAATAAAAGACGACGACACCTCTTCCTTCTCCCCCGAGCAAGGGTCGTACGAAGCATTATCCAAAAATATATATTTCAAAATCGAGAAATCCTTTCAACCCTTCCCATTTTATCCATCCTGCATAATCGCCTCGTTGGTATCGTGCTGGGAAGTTTGCTCATTCCTTGCATGCGCGAGAGATGCGCTAAGAATTAGGTACAGTAGCATTGGTTCCTTCCCTCCCCACACATTCACGGCAAGACACATATATCTTCAAATAAAATTCGAGAGGGAAGGAGCGCGTTAAACTCGTATGCAAGGACCGTGTACGAAGTCATTCAAGCCGGGAAGGGACGACCTCTATACTCTCAACCTTGATCTCGAGAAGCTGCCTAAAAAGTTATTATCTTTTCACTCCCTACGTAGAGAATTTGGACTTTGCTATACAAGTGTGCCAAAGAGAAGAAGATCCTGGAAATCAGCACAACTTCATCTAGTAGCATGTATGAGAATTGAGACACCGTAAGACGTGGGGTAGGTAGTGACGGAAGCGTGTACCACGGAGAGCAATGCCGACTTCAAGCTTCAGCGACCAAGTCTCGAGGTAAACATACCCTGGCCATGAAATTAATTAATTCGACGTTTTGGTTCAAGGTAGCAAAATGGTTACAACTTCCTAAACTTGTCCGAGAACAACGATAAGCTAGATCCCTGTTCCTCTCCGGCCCTGCAGCATTGCTTTCTTAGCGCCAACGAAGAGCCTGAGTTGGGTCATGGGAAACATCAATTAGAAAAATAAAATGGATCGTGGAATGTGAAGAGATAGAAAGAAAAAATTGAGTGGATGTGAAGCAGAAGCACGGCATGGAAAGGAACGATTGCACTTGAAGACACGATAGAAGCATCAATTAAATTGAATTAATTTTATTACTACTTGGAGCCCGTAGAGTAGGCTTGAGATATGTTCCTGTCTTCAGCGCAATGTTAGCGATGGTTCTTCTTCCAACATCAAGTACAAAATAGTAAGAATGGAGAAGCTTGATCAGACATCCAAGGAAGATATAACCCTCACCGGCCACGGTCTAGGTTCTAAGTAATTTGGGCCTCGAGTGAAAACTGCGAATGTGGTATGTGTTTCATCATAAAAGCTGGGGAGGAGAAAACGAGAGAAGTGTTCACTAACCATTTGAGAAACTGCTGTGTGCCAGGTATATTATTGATTCGACTTGATGTGTAGCAATTGAGACGCGCCCGCGATATGTTCATTGGTTCAAGCGATAGGGATCGCGGGGCAGTCGAGCGAAGGAACGACATGCTATGAGAAGCGCGACCTTGCCCTATCCAAACAAGCACGTTGCTTTGGCACATGGACCACGAGGGGAAGAATGCGACCTAAAAAATCTTTGCAAAACGTTAGCAATGTGTGCGAAAGCGATGGCATCGAAGAGCAAGCTGCATTTGATGTTTTCTCAGACAAAAGTACTGGCAAGTAACAGGCAGACCACGGATGGAATGCCCGGACATCAGAAACTTCATCATGGACGATTAAGTAGGAGAAAGAAGTTGTGTCGGGTTGTCATCATCGAAAACGTGGTGCGCGAGGGCGCGGGAGGTACGAAAGGTGCGAAGAGATGAGAGACATACCACGAGTAGCTGGGCGAAGCTACGAAGCTGTTCGGAACCCCATGGGAACATGTTGGTGGAGGTTGCTAAAGATGTTGAAAAGGATTGAAACTCCAGGTTTTGAAGGAAAAAATATAGGCGGGGGGCCAGGTCTAATCTGTTTATGGATTAGCGTCTGTATCACGTGGTATCACGTGATACAGCCTCAAGACGGCTGAAGGTATGGCCGGGCGGGGAAATCGCAGATTTCAAAGCAGCACTCACTCAACTGATTGATATCAGGAGGTGGGTGGGAAATGGGGTTATGAGATAGTATTGGGCAGTCACAACCCTTGGACAACACCTTACACCTTTGCTACACGTGGGATCCAACGTTTAAAATCCAGGTGGACCCCTATTTTTCGGTGTATTTAGGCACAAGGGAAAGGGAAAGGGTAGTTGTCGTTGGTTTCCATTTCCAACGTACGAGTTTCCAAATCTCTGCAAATGGATGCCGCCTTGATACCACCAACCAGCCGATACAGGAGACTCAGCTGGCACAGCGAAAAGCGGCGAAGAGGTTCTTCGAAGACAATATGTTTGTACTTCCAGATAGGAACCCGAACCCCTATGCCTTTGACCTCGGTACAATCTAGGTATGAGTACTAATGAGGTAATTCATCGACGTACAAGTAGTTGATCCAAATTGCGAATCGCTGCTAAAATTTAGCATGGAGAAGAAGACAGCCTAGACAGGTTCAGGTTGACGAAATGTCATTGCAGGCAGAAAATCAACTAAATCTAAATCTATGATCTATGTATGATCTATGATCTATGATCTATCGATGATGCAGTTTCCTGACCAAAGGCCGCTTTAAAGGCAGGTCGCGTAAAGATGGCGGCCGCTCGAGACCGGCCTATGGTCCAGCACCCCCCAATTTCCTCATCAACTCGCTTTAACTCGCTTTAACTCGCTTTCCAGGTTCTTGAGCGGCCAGCTGCTACTCGTAGTCCAAAAGGCAAAACCTCCCACCACCTCTGAAAGCCCTCAAATTCCTCAAATTCCCCCCTTACCCTTACCCATCTCCTACACACTCCGAGGGTGACCAGTCCTAATATTCCTTTTTCCCTATAAGTTTGTTCCGCGCTATTTAAACCTCACCTCACCTCACCTACAATAACTCACCCAAACTCCCTCCTCTCCCTCTCGAGCCTATCTCTCCGCCGAGTTGTTCGCACGGGCTTCTCTTCTCCATCACCGAACATTCACCTCCCTCCACCTCTCCCTCGGGCAGACAAACCCGCCTTCGCTTCCGCTTCTCTCCTGGCCCGACTCCAGAGTTGACTTGTCTCTCCTTCATGTTCCATCAATCCGCTCCAGATCTTCTTGCATCGTGACTTGACCCGACCAGACCAGACCAGGCCAGGCCAGGGCTCCTCGAACAGACGACGCGCCGCCAGCGCTCCCACTAAATCTCCCTTCTACGAACACGACACCGCCTAGGGACAACCAACGAACGACAACTACATGCGCTCCCCGGAACACGCTTTTGCCTTTTGTTGACGTGGTGCCCACGATTACTTCTTCGCTCTGGGAGACTTTGCGACACCCTTTCCCACCACTTTGCGCCATTTCACTCAATCATCTGGTCGCACTCGCGCCTAATACCGAACGCACCGGCGCTCAACCCGTGGGCATTACACGAATCGCTTTGCTGTTGCTACCGCGAGAAAGAGGGCTCTAATAGGAAGACGAATATTTCACGCGCGGGATTGAGCCGGCCTGTGGTTACAACAAGGAATCTTCGCCAACGACCTCATACATAGCCTTTTCGCGAAGAGACGGAGATATTTGTGCTACTCCTCCTAGTAATAGGATCAGAGATCCGAAAAGCACGCCCACATACAAACATCAAGAGCCGTCCTGAACCGGCTGGAGGAGAACACTCCGTTCGTAGGCGCATGTGTGGTGTAGGATTGGAGATCGTCGGTTTCCACGTCGTGGAGAGTCGACCTTCAACAACATGATGACGAGTCTAGCCCAAGCCTACTCACCACACGGGGGGATCCAGCATCCAGGAGTCCCTCAAGGTCATCCCATGGGAGGGCCTCATCCTCAAGGCCAGCCAGGTATGCCGCAACAAATGCACATGGGAGTGTCCGGCCCAGGAGGACCTCAAGTAAGCCAGGCAGGAGCGTTGATGGGTGGCATGCCTGGAGCCGGGGGGCCAAGTGCGCATGCACTACAACATCTCAACCCAAATGCTGCACAACAACAAGCTCAAATGATCCAGCAACAGCAGGCCATGGCTTGTAAGTCTCAACCTTTTTTTCTTCTTTTCCTGCCTTCCCTGCAATCATCGATGCCTACCCGAGTGCTGACATACCACCTTATCTAGTTCAGCAGCAGAACCCCCAGTTTCAAATGCAACAACAGCAACAGCATATGATTCAACAACAGCAACGCGCCCGGCAGATGATGATGCAGCAACATTATAGTGGTGGAATGCCGAACCAGCAATTAACCCAAGCGCAATACCAGGTAATACAAAGAAATCCTGGTATGGCACGACCGGTCAATCTGCCCCAGCATCTTCAACAAGCCCAGGCTGGACTACAAGCTCAGCATACGTTAGAACAACAGCAGCAAGCTCAACACCAGGTGTGTGGTTTTCTCGTGGATTTTCCCTTCTTTCAAACCCCACTCCCATCTCAAGTCTCATGCTAACAGCTTCTAGCACCAACAACAGCTTATTGCTCAACAGATGGTTATGCAACAGCAAGCAGCTCAAAGCGCACAAGGAGGAGGTAATCCAGGTCAACCAAACCCGATGAATGCGCAACAAATGCATAATTTACAACAAGCCCAAATGCAACAACACCAACAAGCTCAAGCCCAACAGCAAGCCCAGCAACAGGCTCAGCAGCAACAGCAGCAACAATCTGCCGCTGCTTCGCAGCAGAACCTCCCTGCACAATCACAGCCTCAGCCCCAACCTCAACCACAGCCCAATCCTCAAGGCCAAACCCCACAGGCCCAACAAATACAACCGCCAAACCCTATCCAACAGCAGCAGGCTCAAGCAGCCATGATGGCAAGGCAACAGGCACAGGCGCAGGCACAACAAAATGGCGAGAAGATGCGGGGCCAATGCCTGATGAAGTTGATGCAATTCGCCGACCATCTTAGCAATTTCCCATCGACTTCGAAACCACTACAAACATATCTTGCAAATGGTGCTGAAAAACTGGTGGCTCTGGGTCTGAAACAGCGAGATGATTTAAATTATTGGGCAAACTTTGTTCAAAAGTTTTTTTCCAACAAAGGGGTCTTACGGCAGACACTGTGGGATTCAGTTCAAGGTTCACCTGGAAACAAGGAGTTTGAGATTACGTTTCCCGCTCTTGCGAGATATTTCCACACCCACTTCGAGAGCGGTATTCATACAATGCAACTCATTACGGAGAGAGGGACCGAAAAAGATTTGCCAAATGGTGGCTATTTTGTTGAATGTGGAAAGTCTAGTTTTGTCTATTGGTTTGATAATTCGGCACAAGTAAGTTTTCAATTTCTTGGCCTGATCCCATACTAATCTTCCTAGTTGGTTGCGACTGGCGCGTTGCGTGCCCATTTTGATTCGGAACATAAAATTGAGCTACTTGAGTTTGTGACGACCAGCCATGAGGAATATTTACCTCGGTCTCGACTTATCGAGGCTGCTAGACCCCTGCATGAATGGGGTAAGGAATGGCACAAGGTTAATGCCCCACAGGAAGGAAAGCAATCGCCTGAATTGAACAAGAAGAAGCCCAAGCCCATGAAATCACCTCCACAACCTCCACCCGATATTGACATTCCCGAGTCTAAACTCAAGAAGGACATGGGAATTCCCCCCAACGTTTTTCGATTCCTTGAGGTAGGTCCACCCTAAACTTTGAGACATTTCATCTAACCCATCATAGCTTGCGGAAGTCATGGGACAAATGACTCCCTTATTTGGATACTCTCATCAAAATTCCTCCCTCGCGCCATACGCTGCTCTTGATCAGTATGTGGCTACGGTCGCTGCAAACATACCAAACAACCCCGGTCAACAGCAGAATCCCTCTGGTCCACGAACTCCTGGCATGGCCCAGTTCCCAATGGGTGCCTCACCCGCAGCTGCTCATCTTCAGCTTCCGGATGGTTCACCTCATATTGGTGGTAGCCCAGCTCAGGCGCCTGGCATGCAACTACAACAGAGTCAACATGGTACGAGTTCCAGTGGCCCCAGCGCAAACACAAGTCCCAATGCGAGCAATAAACGTCGGAGGCCTAGCGCCGTAAAGACGGAAGATGAGGCCCAAGCTAATGGGACTCAATCAAAGACCGCCGTTAGACCGAGTCCAAGAATAACGAAGCGACAGAAGCCTAATGCGCCCTAATATTCGGATTGAGTTTCCAAAGGTTCACGCGATGGCCTCATGGTGGGGTTCGCCCTCATTATCTATCCGTCTCTCACACTCGGCATCATGCACAGCTCATGCTATGAACGTTTTCGCGATTTTACCGAATCCCATTCGAACCACGGCCACCCACCAAATATTACATTACCCATCCCACCAGTAATTATTATCCGTGCGGCGCATATACTAACTGGGTCCAATTGAATCAATTCTTGTGTTAATTTTCTCTCGGCCACTCAATTCAGAGAAAATGGAGTGATAACTCCTTGTACCATATGCCTTTCGTTTTAACCCCCCTCAGTCTTAAGGAAAGGGTTTTTGTCGTTGCATTGTTTTTAAGTTTTCACAAAGACGGAGTTGGGAAATTTGTTTCTGTTTATTTGTTTTTTGGTGTGGCCTCGGGATAACTTTTTGTCTTTTTTTGTTTATATAATGCCTTTTTTGCTATACCCGGGAATCTTAACTGGAGGTGTGGGTGTTTTTTGCCAAAAATTAAGTGGAGATCAGGGTTGCGAGGTGAAGCGTTGGGGTGTTCAGAAGGAGGGTGCGCTGGGCTGGGGGGTATTTTTGAAATTTTGTTTTGCGGAATATATTTCAAAAAAGGGGGGTAGGCAATTCGGTGGTTGATGGGTAAATTGAGTTGTGGGTGAATATAAAAAAAGTTGTGACCATGTATAGTTTCTTTTTTTTTGGCTGTTGATGAATCGTTGTGAGATGACATTTGAGCTTTGTGATTTTTGATGAGGTATATATATATGGTGGTGGGAGGTGTTCCTCGACGTTGCTCGTGTGGAGGCTAGCCAGTCTTGCTGTTTTGTTGTGTCAATTTTTCTGGGATGGAAATGGAAAAGGGTTGTGTCTTCGAGTGAGGATTTGGTTTTATACCTGGGTGAAACCGCTCTACTCACGAAAACGCCCTTTGCTTGAAGTACCAAGTACTTGAGTAAGTCAATTAGCAAAGTAAGGAAGGACTGACTGCTTTTGTTTACCTCGGAGCCTAGAATGATAATTCAGATACACAAATCTTCCTCTCATCCCACGCATCACCACGTGTCATACTGACCAAGCCACTACTTGAGCTCTGGGTCTCGAGCTGACGCCTTCGTTGTTGTTGACCACCGGGTGCACTAGTAACCATGGATTGGGGAAATCTTGGGGACAAGTAGATTCTGGGACTTGCGGAGTGAGGGTTTCTACGTTGAGTGCATTGAATGGATATACGCCGCGGTGTGTTGTAGGTGCTTGACAGGGATAACTAACTATATGAATATGAACCCTGTGTGCCTTCAAATTGGACGGGAAAAGCTTGGTGGGTATCTCTACTCGAGTAAGGTCGATGATGAGGATCATGCCTCTACCCCTCTCCGAAGAATAAGTTAAATACTTGCATGGCGAGGTTGAAGTGATGAAGAAATTTGACTCTCAGCTCTGCGCAAGATTAGTATGCCTCTTGAAATAGCGATGAAGATAACTAATGTGCTTTTCTCTCGTCCTTCCGGTTCTTTCATTATGTTGCAAGTGTCGCGCGTAGGGAGTGTACTTAGAGGTTCCAGTACATTGCCTCATGGTTAGCGAGATCTCCCAACCAAGGTGTCAATTTGAAATCAAAATAGGTTCCATCGGTAGCTGTTGTTGGCGCGATTCTCATAATTGGCCTCTTGGAGAATGTTATCTAGTTTATGGGTGGCGGCTAGGATGGTCAAAAGTCCGAGGTCGGTTGTTTTTGCTTCAAACTTTTCCGCATCTAATAGAAGAGATCATAACCTCCCTCGTCTAGACTGCGCGGTGCCAAAAAATGAGGTCGGACAGGTGAGTTGTAGAAAGAAATAGATACCTTGGAGCTATATTCAACACCGAAGTTGGTATTTAGAATGCTTCACACCCACCCTTAGCATCCTACCATACCCCCAATCAAACTCTGAGAGTGCCGTTCCACCCAGAGAGCGAGTTCTTGATTCTTTTGAATCTGGTTGGAGAATGATTATAATAACCCGAGACCTTTTGGCATTCTTATTTGAAGAGGGAGGCATTTCTGAAGAAAGTCCGTCTCGCTTAATCCTTGATGTAAAAGGCAAAAGCCAAGAGAATATTGCCTTGCTCCAGAATGACAATTTATTTAAACGCTTCGATGGAGTAGGTAGCCGGTAGTTATGCTTGCAGTTTGTAGCGAAATTCATCTCAAATTTTGCTTTTAGGGTCTTTTGTATGCTATAAGGCCCTTCACTTGTTACGTTGGTCTAATTCACATTTTCAATTTCGATCTAGTGGGTATATTCTTGAGCTCCAAGTTATAGCTTGTTAGGAAATCACATATTTTTGATATTGGTCCCCTACCAAAAGCCACTATTGAAGTTGAAAAGTCGATAGCAACGCAGTCAACTGAATATTTCCATTCAGATTATTGTTCTGCCTAATTAGATCCTAGCTAACCTTGCGCCGATAATTTCGAGCTTGTTTATACCCTTGAAACGCACCCGAAAGCATGATACTATGAAGAAAATAATGACGTTCCACCGAACCTTTGTACCCCACCCTCCGACTCAAACATGATACCTCTTTCATTCATTTCCTGCACGCCGTCCCATTTCAACCATTTGTGCCATCCCTATTCTACCACTCCCTCCTTGGTCGACAACAGTACATAAATGCGAAATTTATTGAGGGTTTGCCGTGTCCTGTGGGGTTTCCATTTGCGTATCCGTTGACTTCTCCCCCAGCGTCTCTTTCGGCTTCTCCTTTGGCTTCTCTGTTAGCTTCCCCATTGCCCTACCCATTGCCGCTGCTTTCTTTACATCAATGTGTGTATTTAAAAAGCTCAACATCAGTCCTCCCGTAAGCAGAAACTCACTATCGGCCCTGATTGCATCCCCTTTGTGGATATACAGCTCATCCTTTCTCAATTTGAGCATGACGTCAACGATTTTCCTCTGGTCAGTTGATGATCTACTTTTCTCAATACGCTCTAAGGTTTGATTGCAAACGCCACAGAGATAAAGACCACAACCAATGAAATCCGGATCGACAGTATCGGCCAAGACCCGTGCTGAATTTTTGTTGAACGATTTGGAAGAATATTTGTGTGGTGCGGTGCAATGAAACTCAGCCACTGAGGTGCAAATGGTGCACCATTTTGTTTTCATGGCTAGACTTCCTCCTTCATTTCGCTGTCCCGCGAGCATAGCCTCGAAAGAGTTCTGGATGGCTTCCTCGCTGTACGAACGTGGGTCTACATCTTGCAATGGGACAATTCTGTGTGAGCGACAAGTTGTGATACGAACTCGGTAATATGTGCAGGTTGTGCACATCTTTGTGTTGGTGCCATGTTCAGCAAAATGTCCTCCGGAAACTTCAACATTCCCCTTTCTGCCTCCGTACGGAATGATTTCAACCTTTTTGATACCATCGCCCCATATACCAAAGTAAGGGTTTTTGCAAAATCGACATGGATCGCTTCCATCTTCGGGAGGGTTGTGATTGAATTTGATAGGATGAGCGAAGGGGGTCAAAATCAATTTATGATGAATCCCGTCGGTGGAAGCCGCGAGATGTGGAGATTTGGGAAGCTGAAAGCTCTTTCTCCTAGCTCCTTCCCCCTGAGCCTTGTTGACGATACGTTTTGTCTTCTTTGGGCTTGGTTTCTTGGTTGGCGCCTTCCCTTTCCCCTTTGAATCTTTCGCAGCCAGCTTCGCAGCCTTTCTTTTGGCCTTCTCGGTTGCCCTCTCGTCTTGTGCCTTCTTTTCGTACTCTTCCCTATCTTCTGGCTCCACCTCGAGAAACGTGCATTCTTTATTTGATTTTTTGCAAGCACTGCATGGTCCCCTGTCTGATCTGCTTCTCAATGAGCACTTGATCTTGGGCACGCTGTTACGGCATTGCTGACAAGGCACATACATTCGCGGGAATGGGTCTGCTGGAGGTGGGGGTGTTTTGATGTTGGCGAAGCGTCTACCGTAGTTTGAATCTTCATCCAGTGGTGGTGCGATACATGTCAAATCATCTTCTTCGCAATCGTCGCACTTCGCAACTCCTTTGCCACTGCGTAATATTAGCGTATATCTTTCTCATTGCTCTAATTATTTTTGGACAATTTGAAATATTGTTCCAGAAGGTTTGGGAGAATTGAAAAGTTTGTTTGTTCATTATCCCAAACCGTTTGGGTAAATGGCTATGATTATCCGAGACGGTTTAGAAGAATGAGCAATTCGAACTCCCCATTCTCCTAAACCTTCTCGAATAATGATCTCCTGAAAAGGAACTAACGTCCTCTCGGCAAGATATAGGTGCTAAAAAAATAATATACATACCCATTCTTTGTGTAAGAGCATTGGATCTTCTGTTTCTTGCAATTGTTACAAGCCCTTTTGAGTTTGGGGGGAACGATCAACTCGCATTCGTAGCCAGCATCTTCGCATGCTGCACAAGGCCATGCTAGTGGATCATCGATAAGAGAGCAACAATCATCGCTGCGAAGGAAACAAGCTTTGCAACCTCGCCTTTGTGGGTGTCCTTCCGTCAAGTCTTCGATTTTTCTGCCATCGCTTCTAGTGAAGGTTAGTGAGATATAGACAACTTCACAGGATACACGCACCTTTCCATTGGAGCTGCACCTAATTTGCGGCGGGGTTTGGTCTTGCGACGAGGTAGGGGAGAGTCGGGATCATCGGCGGAATCCGAAGACTCATCATCGTCACTGCTGGACTTCGGACCTGGTGTAATTGATCTTAAATATGCCTTTCCTTTTTCCCCCTCAAAGACGAATGACATGGGAAAACTGTAGCCGACCGGAACCCTTTTAGTTTTCGGACTGTTATTATCATCGTCGTCATTAGAACTTTGGTCAGCTCTAGGCCTCTTTGGCGGAGGTGGTGTCAATCGGCCTCCTCTTGGATTATAGGTTCCACTGGTATCCTGGTCAAGCCATGAACTTGTCATGCCCACACTGGTTGTAGACACCCTTTGTCTTAAGTTGAATTCTATGGCAAGTTCCCGCATATTATCATTTGCTGATAACGCTCTACGTTCTTCCACCTCCTTTTGGAGGAAGTCCTTATTGAAGAAGTCGCCCATGATGGCGTGGAAGAAATCAGTGCAAGTGGTGGTGAGAGTGTTTCGTCAGCAATGCAAATGTGCTGTGATGTTCCGTAAAGTATGACAAGAGGCGGCGGAAATCAATGCAAGGAATCGTAGGAGTGTTTCGAAGACAATTGAAATACGTTGCGATGTGGTGGAGAATGGCGGAATAGGAAAGAGGAAGCTGATAATCCTAGATCGAGGTGGAAGGTGCGAACCGATGTAAGTAACTGTAAGAAATTCGTAGTTTGTGATATTGTGGCAGAGGGAGTGGAGAGAATGTTGGCAAGAAGTCGAAGTTGAAAATGTCGAGGGACTGCAAATGTTGGGATGTTGTGGTCGAGACTGTGAAGGTGTGGTTGGTAGGGAAGTGGGAACTGAAAACTCCAAGATGAGTTGGCAGTTGCGAACCAATGCAAATACCCCTAGAAGTGCTGTGAAGACAAAGTAAATGTGTTGTGATGTAGTAATAGAGGAAGTAAAATGGTTGTTGGTAAAGACCTCAAGATGAATGTAATGTGTGGTGTGATGTTGTGATAGAGGTTGTGGGGAGGAGGGAAACTCTCAAGATGAAGGGGTGTCAAATATGAAGCTGAGGTTGTGGCAACATTCGAAGACCAAAGGTCTTAGAAATGAAAACAGAAAGGACAGGTGCTACAGCACTAGTTGTAGTAGCTCCCAGGGTGTTTTTTCTTTCTTTTAAAACTCCTCAGTACCTGGTCGAGTAGGAAGTGTCAGTGGCAACTTCTGCTTTTCAACTTTGACCACACGACCAATCAATTCACTTCTTCGCAGCTTCTCATCTTCCTAATGGCACCTTCATTTCTTTACTTCATTGGTCCGTTGAATCAATGCCCAAGATACAACGAGGCTTAGAAGATTGATATCAATTTGATGATATACAATATTTGGAAGTGAAAATCTTTATGAAATCTCACTGAAAACTTAAGTATTATTCAGCCTGCCCGTAGACTAATTATAAGTTCAGATTCACAGTAAATTTCAAGCGTCCAAATCACAAGCCACAGTTGTCCATGTGAGAAAGAATACAACGTTGTCTGTTTGTCTGTTGGAACTGAGAGGGGCAATGTTTCTAAAGCTGTTTAATTAATAAGCTTAAGCAACTTAACTTAATAAGAGAAGTACTAACATTGAAGAATAATGACAGTATGTCAGACATCCACTGAATTCTGAGTAATCCAGAGTCTGCTGATCGCTGTAAGAGAGGTTGATGAAATTTGATGTGTGAGCCCAAACCAGACGATTATAAGTGATGCCAGATGACGCTCAAATTAAAGCACATCAATCCAGCCTCTAATGGCAAGTATAATAAATAATATGGCATCGTCCATATTCCAGCAAAAATCATAGCCAAACTCCATGGCGTAGAATAGGAAGTAAACAGTGAATATCATATGTAAAATATCTTCCGCTGGATCCTCATTTCTGAAGAGCCGTCGCTTAGGGTTACAAGGTTTTAAGATCTGGAGAGTATAGTATATAGTTAGTAATATAGAAACTTTATTTAGAGGAAAAGAGAAGAGTCTTATATACTACTCATAAATTACTAACTTCTTTTAGATCCTTATTTCTTTAAGCTTATTATAAGATACTTTTATATAAAGAGAAAAAAGAGAAGCTTGAATTAAGAAAAAGAAAGAAGATAGACTGACAATCCCTTATTTTAGTAATATATTTTCCTCTTTTATAGTCCTTTACTAGTGAATATGATTCTTAGTGAGTAATAAAAGAGTTAATAGAGGTGTCCAAGCGGGAAAACAGTGTATAATGTATGTACCTTTGTTTATCCGAAATGCTCTACTTAACTGACTGAAGCTTCCTACTATACAACAACTCTACCAACGATCAACAACCGACACAAAAGAGTAACCTCATAAAACAAAACAGAAAGTTACACGAACTCAACCGGAAGTTACCCAATTGGGCATAACTGCTAAGATGTCTAGTATAAGTTACCTCTGCTGTGTAGTAATTCTCTCTCTTCTCTATATCAAACACCTCTTCTCTACATCAACCACCTCGACCCTCCTCAACCACCTCCTCAACTACCTCCTCAACCAGCAACATCCTTCAAATCAACAAGGTAGCCTTACGTCTACAATCAAAATGTGGACACAACTTTGTAGTCTTCCTCTTCCCTAGTACTATATGTCTAATAGCTAATCCCTCGAAAGTTTTTTTCAACCTTTTGGTGGTTATTTTCACAGCAGTCGGAGCATCAGCGAAGTTGGTACCTCGGGCTTTCGTTTCAGCTTTCCGTGTAATTTACTGTTCACTCATCGTAAACGCGGAACTTGTTACTCTCTCAAGCTTGACGAAGAAATTCACCCTACATCACTTAATTCTCTTCGGTGCGATTATCGTTGGTCTTGGTGACTGTATTCTATTCGATACGACTGTACGCCGTTTTCTCCTTCTAAAACCACTCGACAAAGACGACCCAGGTTTCGAAGATCCTAAGCGCTTTCAGCTATTGCGACTTTACACATTCGCTGCTGGGGTCGGATTCATTTTGCAAGCTGCTTCCCTCTGTGTGGTGGAGTATGAGTGGAAATTTCTTGACAAGTTGAGTACTATAGAGAAGTGCAACCTCGGCTTTACTATTACTCTAGCTGTTCTCAGCTTCTGGACTACTGGTTGTTTTATTCCTTGGTCAACTATTCCTAGGTCAACTATTTGGTCAACTATGTGGTCAAATATTCCTTCTAGACAACAACCACAGGAGCGTTTTGGATTTGAAGCACGTCACCGAAATCCAACAGACATAGAATGGAGATCGCTAGACTACCACCTACGAAATGACAAGGATCTTTACAGCAATCGAGAAATTTGATGGGCAGAGGAGGATTCACTTTAAATCACACCAGCTTTTGGATTGCCGTGGATTTGATTCACTTAAGTTTTCTTTTTTGATTATCGGAGGGGGTTCTCATAGAAAACGTTCACATTGGATAGGCTCGGGGGGAAAACGCAAGGGAATTTGATTACGACTTTGGGGGAGGGGACTGTCCATTGCGACTAGATCACTTGGCGGGGTTTATGTGTTTTTGATCACTATTTGCGTTGGAGGTGTAGAAAGCAGGTCTTTCATTCAGTGAACTCATAATAAAACAAAACATAAATTACTACCTCTTCCTTGCCTATATAATAAGAGCACTGATGACTTTTCTTCTTATTTTAGCTCGTGATAATTCTATCTAATTTAGAATTCCCTTTCATTCCTTTTCATTCCCTCT
Source organism: Calycina herbarum (assembly GCA_001414485.1). Taxonomy (NCBI): domain Eukaryota; kingdom Fungi; phylum Ascomycota; class Leotiomycetes; order Helotiales; family Pezizellaceae; genus Calycina; species Calycina herbarum. The sequence continues at coordinate 108,277 of LLEY01000125.1, forward strand.
TATTTAACGTTTACAGCTACAGTACTAGTCAACAGCTATTAAGCGATTTGTGCAACCCCACCAAAAAACGCCATTTTGCCTAGTTTAGAAAGACATAGAGATACTGCGCCTCTGAACCAAATTCTCTATATTTGATTTTCCGAGTTCTTTCGAGTATTATCAATCTTTTGTATAACTAGAATTCTCGATTAAGGAAGGTAGGCTTATAGAGTAGAAGTGCGCGCGCGGACTAAGGAATTTTTAGTTGAAAATCACGATATTTGTATGTGGAACCGACGTTTTTCCGATTTACTCTACTTTAAGGTGCTACACGTATAGGGGTGTATTTATAGGAATAAATTTGAATTGTACGAAAGTTAGTAATTAATCGAATTATTGAATATCTAGAAAGTGGTAGTTTTAAATAGTACTCTATAGGGTTTAATCGTAACGCTAAAACCCCGTGTTTTGGTGTGAAACAGGGACTCGGTTAATAGCTGTTGACGGTGACTAGTCTTCCTATTCAAGTTTAGAGCGTTTAAGTGAAATAAGACCTCAAAGTCTAATTAACCTGAAATCGCAATATGCTTGCATTACAATCCTGTTTCCAACCCCAAAACCCGACAATTCAATCGATCCTTGATATCTCGATACACACCAAAAGAATCCCGTTCAGACATCATGAAACCAGGAGAAACGCAGTGGGAATTGTGTGCTGGGAGTAACCTGATCATCTGGATATGTACCGCACCAAACATTCTCCCTACTGCCACATTGTCGCTCTTCAAAGGTTCACAACGCGGATTCTGGTCCTACGGAATTTGCCGTGGGAAACTAACAGCTTCAAAGGAAGGAGCAGCTGGATCATTTCGCCAGAAAACTCACGGGTGTTTCAATGTTTCGTGGTCCTTGGGAGAGAAGGAGCGAGTTTCCATTTCGTAGCGCCGGGAAAATGGTATATTCACTTGGTCTTGGTCGCACCTGCACTTTGAGAGTGAAGAATAGGTGGGCGAGAGGGCTTTCCGTGGGTTCGTTTCGATATATGGGAAGAAGGGATGAGATTGGGAAGAGACCCATAAACCCCATATTGTCAAGATTGTCAAGATTGCCAAATGCCGCCGTCTCGAGTTTTCGAATGAAAGAACGTTGGGGAGCGAGCGGGGCATATCGCTGACCAATCAGACACTAGCGGAAACGCGCTAAAATATTTTCGTTTTCCTTCAAAAAGCTTCGCCGCTTTGCACCTTCAACATTCAAGCATGATTGCTAGTTGAATCAACACCACCAATTTCCTCCCCTCTGCGGCGGGATGAGGCTTCTATTGATCAGACACGGCGAGACTGTCGACAATGTCGCGAATCTCTAGTATGCTTCTCTCCATGCGCCGCCTCGCGACCCTTCCCCCTTCAACCATAGCTCATGCTAACCATGCCCAGTGCTGGCGTAAGAGATTCTGCCCTTACAAACCATGGCGTCCTTCAAGCCAATCGACTCGGAGCACATCTTGCTGCAACTGATGTAAAGATCTCCCATATCTTCTCATCGGACTTGCAGCGTGCGGCCGTCACGGCGGAAGCCATTCGCACAGCACAAGTTACGTCCCCACCCGAGACGACCCAACTCACCATACTGCGCGAGCAAGATTTTGGATTTTATGAGGGCAGACCATACTCCGAGCTTCGTGGTGTAGCTCAGAAAGCAAACCTGGGAGCTCGCAACAACCCTGGATTCAAAGACGTCGAGTCAAAACCAGCAATGCAGGCAAGGATGGAGAGCTTCATTGATCTTCATCTTGCTGGCTTATTTGCTGAGGCTTCTCCAGACCACACCGTGGCAGTAGTCGCTCACGGTATTATACTCAGTCATCTATGGAGAGGTGTTCTGAATCGCTTCCATCCCCATGATGTGGTTGTCTCTTCTACCGCCATATTCGAGGACCGGGGATTGGGTCTTCAACATATAGGCCGATGGTCAAACACTGGAGTTTTGGACCTCGAAGTTAAACCCAAAGCTATTGCTGTAGAGCCTCTAGATGATCCAGAAATAGAGCTTACAACGGAAGAAGTACCATTAGCACCCGTTGTTGTGACCGATCCTTCTCCTCCAACCCAGCCCACCTTGGTTGCCCCGACACCTCCGCCAACCAGCACATCCTTCCTAGGCTTGTTACTTTGTGTCAAGGCAATCAATAATCAAGACCACCTCAAGGGGTTGAAAAAGACTCGCGGTGGCATTGGGAGCTTGAAGCATGACTCTAGCCAAAAGACCATGGACTCTTTTGTCAACAAGACGCCAAGGGTGGAATAGACTTGGCCACAATTTGTGGTACAAGTCTACCCTGCATCAAGTAAGTTTTGCAAATTTATTTCACCCCAATTCCCTGTGATATGATTCGAACCCTTATTCACAGACCTGTTCGGAGCTTCGCTATGAGGACTGACAAAGTACCAACTGCTGTATGATCACAATCTATACAATTTCTCAATACTATGCATTTGATGAATTGAATCATTGCTAACAAAATTGTCTTCAGGTCTCCCTTTCAAATATTCACGAATAAGCCTTCTAGGGACGCCCACACGGTAGGAAAGTTGGTCTCTATTTTCTTGTCAATGCTACTTTACTTTTAATATCAAACGACTCAACTATTTAATACCTCAATTTCGCAAATATAAGACCATACCGTGATTATTTCATAACCTCTTGCTACTCGTGATATCAAAACTTCCTTCTCGGGGCGTTTCCAAGCAACATTATCACCTCGAACTTCGATATTGTTCCATTTTCCAAATCTGAAGTCTCTCAACTTCAATATTCTTGCATTACAATCCTGTTCCCAACCCCAAAACCCGACAATTGAACTGCTGACCCTTGATATCTCGATACCCACCAAAAGAGTTCAACCCAAAAGAAACGCAGCGTAACTTTTCGTGTGAGCTGGGAGTAACCTGATGATTTGAATATTTGCAGTACCAAGCATTCTCCAAAATATTTCATAGGGTTGCATTGTCGCTCTTCTTGCTCCTCGTGTTGATGAAGCGGATTCTGATCCCAACGGAATTTGCCATAAGGGACTAACCATCTTCAAAGGAAGGAGCAGCTGGATCATTTCGTGAACACAGCCAAAAGACTCAGCGGGTTTTTTGATTCTGCGCGTGGGAAGGAAGGAGCGAGTTTCCATTTCGTACCTAGCACTCCCACCTAGGTAGCGTCGGGAAAATAGTAGTCGCATCTGCCTTCCTGGGGATAACTTCCCCCACTTAGGAAGCCACGTTTATGGAGCCACACCCTCAAAATTCCCGCACAAAATCGTAGTTTTTTCCATTATAGGTCAAAGTAGCATGGAAAATGTCATCCAATCAATGGACTTCACAATCTTGTGAAGGACTGCTGGCGCAACGGCAGCGCGTCCGCCTCCAGAGCGGAAGGTTATCCGTTCAAATCGGGTGTGGTTCAATACCTCATTATTCTGTTGATTGGTTTGAATTTTTAATTTTTTGGAGGTTGTTTGATAATGTGGGAGGGGGAAGCTGTGGATTTATTTTTTGGAAGCTTTGAGGGGTGGGAGTGTTGCTATTCTTAGTGTTCTTGGCTTCGTGCTACATGCACCAACTTCTGTGTAAGAGGGGGTCAACTCTGCATCTTTCCATATCTCCATATTGTTACTTCCAACAGTCCAAGAAAAAGTGAATCGTTCTTCAATCTTTCTGGGGGGAAAAATGATAAGAAGAAAGTCGCGAGGTACAACCATAATCCTCATTGCCCATCGTCGGAACAATATCTACTGGATGACATAGTACGAAAGCATCTTGGATGGTAAAATTAAGATTAATTAGATAAAGAGACTTGACCTAGAAAAATGAATAATCACTTCCTTTAATTAACTGATACTTCACCGTTTGTTTAAATTCCTCAGACCTTGTCGCTTAATTCTTTTATTTGAGTATCTCCAAAAAGCCCGGAAAATTGTGCATTATCTCAGGCATTCTAGCATAATTAAATCAATTGTTTCGGTAATTCTACCAAAACAGCTTCGCGTGGTTTACCTAGAAAATTGATGGTTTTGGAAATTGGTTTTGACTTCCGACTATTCGTAGCAATAGCCATGGTATTTTCGTGCTGTTTATAGGTAATCTGCAAATAGCCGGATTTTCGTCAAGCAATTCACAGGTAACCTACATTTTACTCAACCTCTCCCTGGGTAGTCCTATTACTGAAAGAAATGATTGCTAGTCGAGTTGCAACTTTACTATCTAATAAAGTTGGAGAAAAAGGCCGAGAAGGCAGATGGAGAGATTTCGAGGAACTTTCAATAAATACCATACTATCTTGAGTAAGTTGAGTTAGATATGCGGACATTTTCTCGCCACGTGAGTAGTCCAAATTGCGATTCAACATGCCATTTTTTCCAAATTTAACCCAGTAATGGAATCGCTGCCAGAATCTATTCCATGCGACATACAATACAAACATCTTGCTGAATTACACTCCACCAAACTATTTTGCAAACTCCTAAATCGCGAGGGTGCTAGACTTTGTGCTGGAAGAAGACAAAAAGGTCGAAAATCTTCAATCCGAGGGGGGGGGGGGGGGGAGTTTATACTCGGGGCTAACCTCCTTTGGGGCGTAGCTTGACTCTCCTCAAGGTCGTTCCTCCCCTCCCAGTTTGGAATTAGCACCTCGCGATCACGACAGAATTCGAGGTCGCTCCTTCCCAGCTGTCCACTTCTCCTACGCCCCACGACACGTTTCTCTCGACACCTCGCCCTGGACACCACTAGCGAGGCGAGAAGACAGAACTCTGGGTCGCACCTTCCTCTTGCAAAGTTGCGACCTCAACCACAACCCATGCCTCGACCAGCACCTTGACACCTTGACATTTTCGTCCTTGGCCAGGTCTCGGGGTCGCTCCTTCTTCGGTTGCTTCAATCCTGGCCATAATCACAACGCGACTAGGCCGCAAACTCGACACAAGAATTTCAGCAGTTCCCAAAATTTATGAATAAAATACATACAAATACTTTACATAACTAAAAATACAAATTAAGGAAACCCTTAAACCCCATTTCTCAAAACCAACTCCTGGTATCTAATTCAAATGCACCTTGAACCGTTCCTCCCAAAAAACCCCCCAACCCGCTACGCAAAATACAACGGAAAGGACGGCAAAAATAAAAATACAACAAATAATACAGTAACAAGTCAACAACTTCCTTTCCAAGAACCACTCAGTAGAGAATGGACAACCCACAAAACCCATCAAATCCCCGCCTTACTTAACCCCTTCATGCCTCCAATTCTTTCCTTCATTCTTTTATCCCTCCCCTTTCTCCCTCCCCAATTTTCCACGCCCCCTAAAATTCTCGGAACACCCCATATTCCCAGCAAAAACAAAACCGGAACCAGACCACTCAAACTCAACCCGGTTGCCAAATTAGGACTCACTCCTCTCTCCCAATCGGAAAAGTAATCCACACCATAAGTCGTCAACAGCAGAAGTCCGAAGAGAAGCCAAACGAAGAGTTTAAGTGAATTCTTATGGTAGAGGATTATTGTTGTGAAGTTCATAAGGAAGATCAGGGAGGTGATGGAGGAGGAAAGGATAAATGAGGGTGTGGATATTGGGTTTTGACCAGCGTGGGGAAGGGATGGGAGACGGAGTTTGGGGTTTGTGGTGCCGGCGTGGGAGAGGGAGAGAGGGAGGATCCAGTAGATTGTTAGGTAGTAGGTGAGGAATATGAGGGGTGTGAATTTCGGTGAATTTCGGAGGGATGTTGTTGATTGTGAGATGGTACGGATCAGGGAGGGGAGCGTGAGGTTGAGGAATGAGGCTAGGAGTGGAAGGATGGGGAATAGCAGGAGGAAGAGAGCGAAGGAAAAGTAGTATGGTTGTAGTGGCCGGCTGTTCGCTGCTGCTGGGAGTGCTTTGGTGCTGTTGGTTGATAGGACGAAAGGATCGATGGTTGGTGTTTGTATTGGTATTGAAGATGTAGCGGTTTCGAGGGTAGAGAAGGCTGTCACGGTGACTTGACGAGCTGCTAGTGTTGTTGCTGGCAATACCGACGAAGCAGCTGTTGGAAAGATGGATGCTACAGGTGCCGTCGCTAAAATTGGTGTTGAAGTTGGATTATTTTGTCGAAAGATGAGTGATGGTGAGGTAACATTCATACTCATTATGCCCTACACTTTTATTAGTTCATACTCTTTCTCTCGCTAACAAGATGAGCAAGGTTTCAAAAGGCAACTTACAATCAGTAAAGAGATCGGAACCCAAACGATCACAATCCAAGTCAACGTCGAAACCTGCCTGCACTGAAGTAACATCCGATGCTCCTTCATCAGCACACTCTCAGAACGAATCTTCTCCCTCAAGTGATCTTCCAACTGCTCCATCAAAAATTCCATGTCCCCCATTTTTTCCTTCAAAAACTCTCCTTCGATAGTCGTTGCGGCATTCTCTTGATTTCGAGTCTTTCCGTTTCCCTTCTGTTTCACAACAGCTGCTAGATCCCGAGCAATACCGTACGCGTGGCTAAGTCCCATCAGTGCCGAATCTCGACAAGAATCGAGATGCGAGAGGTGATTGATGATGTTTGCAGACGGAGAATGCCGCGATAGAAAAGACAGGTGAAGAATCTCATCACTTGCTTGTTGAAGGAATAACGCTGTATCTCGAACAATAATTTCAAGTATGATGAAAATGGGTAGGAGAGAATAGCCTGTACATTGAGGTGCTGATTGAAGCAGAAGCATAAATGGCCAGACGTCTGGATCGTCGGGTTTCCGTGTTCGTAAGAAATATTTGATGTCGTTCATCAGTGATGGTTCCTCGGTTGACGAAAAGTCACTGGTGTATGGTTTGTTATTGATTGTCATCATAACACGTCGAGGTCCTGGTATTGCTCGGTCGTCTTGGTAGAATACTTCAGCGTATGAGCAATGAGGTGGCTCTGCGTATTCTTCTCGAGAAAAAGTCGAGAACCCACTTCCATACTTTGGGGCAGACCGTTGCCAAGTAAAACTAAACGAAGCCGTCGTCCTGTCGAATATACGACAGCATTGTGCCAGTTGTGCTTTTGATGCAGATGAAGTTTCTTGGCGTCCTCGGGATGGTAATTCGATTGTAAGTCGAGGTGATGACATGCGTAATTTCGTAGACTCCGGTTTTTCCTGTTTTGAGTTTGCTGTATCTGGGTGGGTAGATTCTGTCGTAATATAATTTGAGATCTTAGAAACTTTGAACGTTTTGCATTTGCAATTTACGAAAGTGTGAGCGAGGAATTGACGTCGAAACTCCGGCAAAGAAAGATGTTCCACTTTAAGTAACTCCTCAGGGCGTTCGATACTTCTGAAAGCACATTCTGATAGTCCACCCCATGCCTGCTCCAATTCGATACCAATAGCTACTCGCGGAAACCTTAGAACACCCCTTAATCGCCCTATTGCCGATGAAAGAAGACGTGCTGGAAGCGAGAGTACCTGTTCGGGAAGTGGTGATGTGTTGATGATGCTAGAAAAGATTCTTGTTAGTAATAGTTAGTTAGAAAGAGTTCAAGAAACCCACCAGAGTTGTAAATGTGAAGATGGTGACGACTTGGCAGTTTGTTTCAGTGTTGATCTTAGCTTTATTAAACACGTTGCGAAAGTGTCGTTTTTTGAAAACCGAAAACTAGTACTCGACCTCGCACTGAATTCCTGGTACCAAAAAAGATTCTCTGATAATTCCACATCCGCCTTCCTCTCCAAATGGTTGAAATCGTGTTCCAGGTTCCTGATCCCCTTCTTCAACCGCCCCCCTGACCGAGGACGTAATGGCCCTGATACATTCTGTGTCCCTGCCTCCAAATCATTCCTTGACGGTTTTCGCAGTACGTAATTTTGCTGTGGTTCTTGAACTTGACTGCTAAAACTCGAAAACATTGGATCGCGACAAAAGATGAAGGTGGGGTTAAAAAATCGTCAAAAAGTACAAAAGAATCGGATAAAAATGAAGCAAAAGGAATGCAGTACGTTATAAAACCATCGGCATATTGATCAATATAGAAGGCAAAGCATCAGGAGGGAGAAAAACGTAAAAGGTAGCCGCGCTGCGCCAGGAACCACGCCAGGTCAAATACTCTACCTACTTCTCAAAACGTTACACGGAGTGGAAGTGGCACTGCAAAAAGTTGGTATGCTGAGTGTGTTTTACCGCGCAGGATTCTAAATGCGCATTAAAACAGCCCTCGATAAGGCTTCTCTGCAAAGATACCTCCAAAATAACAAAGATGATGACAGATGACGTCCCTATTATCAATCGCATAGGCGCTGCGCGATATCTAAATGGGGGCCGAGGTGCATTTCTACGGCCCCCAAAATAGCAAATGCAAGACTATGGTGCGTTGCGAGAGGGTGCGAAGCGATGGTAAGCGAAGGGGTTTGACGCGCGTGTGTAGGACATGATCGCGCTGCAGAAAAAGAAGAAATCGGAGAAAGTGGCTGCATCACATTGCAATTGACCTCCCAAGGATTAGATTCGACATGTTTGATGTTCGTCGATGATCTGTAATGTGGTGTGTCAATCCTAACAGAATAGAGGAGTTTCATATGTATCGTCATATGTATCTACTGCGCCACAGCCATGTAGTGTTCGGGCTCCCTCACGATTTCCCCTTTCGACACCACAAATATACCAATTGGGCATTTCTTCCCGAATCATGGAAGTATCAACGTTACTCTCCTCCCGTCGCTGCTCACCTACTTTCTGCACTGAAACTTCCATTTCCCCTTATCAAAAGACTCAAGCTAGCCTCCATAGTTCGCATTGCTATGGCGGTGATAGAAAGTAGCTAGCGATTGTGAGCTTACTGCTTAAATCCCCACATGTAAGCAGCCTTAAATTTTTCCAGCAGAAAAATTCAAACCAGATGTCAACACCGAGTAGAAGCAGAGCTCCACTGCTGTGCATGATGACAAAGTTCCGTGGTGATAATCCTTTCTGATTGGATGTACTAACCAGTTATCCTGTGTACCTATGCACAATCTCCATGAACTTGTCGTATATCGCCCATATGGCGGGGCATTCCAAAACAGCCTTGTCAACGTCGCACACAGCGCACACGGTGCTTCCGGTCGCGAACCACGTCATTTTCGACTCACTCTTGGAATCGGCAAATGTCACTACTGCAACTTAATAGGTTGTTGCTGTATCATTTCCGATATTTATCGGGTTTTGATTTTACTATCATTTTCCGGGGCAATAGAGTTGACGCAGCCATTTTGACTTCTAAGGTTGCGAACCAAGACCAAAATGTCTGCCTCGCTTCTTTTGGTGCAATGTGACCTTGAAGCCTGATGGGTTTCTCCATTTCTTTTGGAAAAGGGTTACTCTGTGCTCGGATGATTGACAACATTCAACTTCGGGATGTAAACGGGTATAGATCAAATTGCCAAACTATGGTATTTTTCGAGTAAAACAATCAAATATAGCTTATAAAGTTTTGCAAAAAGTATAAAGGTACATTGGTATCGTACTATACTAACAAAGGACCAGCCCGAGAGTAAAATTTGTTGGCTCAAAGTGTATACGAAAAATAAAATGCTCAACTGGATATAAAGTATGAAGAGAAAAAAATCGATAACCCCTATAGATAGTCCCATTTTTTTGTGAGAAAACCCATCAACTAGTGAAAAAAAAGAAGAAATGATCGCGAACTTCCGGCCTGAACAAAGAGCCGGCCAATGCACAGTGTAAGAACCAACAAATAGACGCCATTGATATCCTTGCATTCCCGAGAACTCTAAATCAAAGTTTTTAGGGCGGCAGGGACATCAGTGGATATATGCAACAGGCTCTGGCGGTAGAATATATCCACCAAAATGGGTAGAGAAATCGGTTCTCGTTTGACCCAAATTCTATGCGAGGAATTGTCCCACGGGGAGCTCGGTAGTCCTCTCGATCCACTGCCCAGGCGCTTTTCTTCCAACGCGGCATTTGGCAATCGCAACTCTCCTTCTTAGATCTATCGACATGGATTGTCCCCAAGCGCGACGCTCATCAGGAATGAATCCAATCATGTCCATGCCTTCTTCTTCAATCGCCATAATCCAATTCGAGAGACTGCCTAGAACAAGCGAATCCAGCATCATTTCTCGCCGATGAGAGGATAGAAGAAGAGAGATAGCTTGGCGTCGAAGGTTTCCATCGCGGCATTTGGTTGCAGCAATGAATAGGGGGCTGATTATGCGAGATTCGAACGTGAAAATCTGTTTGCCTAATGATTCTATTGTGAGTATTAAATCTTGGAATAGTTTAATCTGGGAAAACATGGAACTTACCAGAGTTCTGATGGAACCTCGCTTCGTAATCCAAAACCTCTCGGCAAATATTGACTATATACTGGAAGTATGGTTGAAGTAAATCTGTCGCTGTCTCTGTTAAGTCCAGGGTGAGTGTGAGTGCAATAATTATTGATACGACATTCAATTTGAACGAAGATGGCCTTCGCAATGGATGACAGCTTTGATCCTCTGGTTCTCTTCCCACGAGAATAGTTAGAGCGGAAAGGAACAGGTGCAGTTGATGGATCAGATGGTCTCTCAAATTTATCGTGAACTCTGGGATACTCTCCCAGGAAGAACCGGGAAGTGTGAGCGAGGAACGGTACCAGAACTTGAGACCTTCCCCACAGAAGAACGTATGGTATCGTTTTGCTTCCTGCAAGTCCCTGAACGTGGCCGGAACCGAAACGTTTGGGGGCTGTGAGTCTATGTACACCATTGATCGATCCTCATCGGCAGCACCCATAATTGCTAGAGCTTGCACATCAGACTGAAAGAACATTTGCATGGCTACTTCGTTGGGGTCATCCCCTTGATCGTCCAAGCTCGAAATATTCGTTGGGTACTGCCCTTCGTTGCCACTTTTGAAGATGAGCTTGCGAGCATAGCGGACATGCTGCATTGCGAATCCACCATTTCCAATAAAAGGTTCCAATCGAACGAGTACGAGGCACGCGATGATAATGTTGCATGTGTCATTTGAAGTTTGGTTGGAAATTGCTTCCCGAAGGCCGCGGATAGCTTTCTCGTGCTGTTGTAATGCAAATTGTCTGTGGGCGCCTTCCCCAGAATCCGCGCTGATCAGATAGGTACCGTCTGGAGATTTTTGTGTACTCGCTATCAGAGCCCCCAAAGCCACAAGGGCATGGCGAATACAAGGAGTAGAAGTGCTCTCTTGAATTGCAACCCTTTTCCAGAAAAAAGAGTGGTCCCCTAACACGAGACTAACCGAATATTCGTCAACAAAATTCTGGAAGTATTGCAGTTCTTCCTGCTCGAGCTGACTTGATGTTTGTGGTGTGTGGCTAGGACTTCTAGCTAGTCGTACCATACTGGGAGAGCGAGAGCGAGGTTCGATAGACCGGGTGGAGTTGGTAGATCTTACAGATCTAGTCGAGGAAGAGCGCGCGGGAAGTATTGGGGCAAGTGTAGCACTGCTACTGCTGCTTGGGGCCGTGGTGACAGATGGAGAGTCGGTGTCCTGGTAACCATCACAGGTCCATCCGGATTTTGCACATCGAGCACAACCTGATTCTGGCGCGTTAGTTGATTGCTCTGCCCATTGTTAGGATGGAGGTAGGAAGTCTTACCAGGTCTCTCTTCTCCGCATTTGAGCCTTCGAATTCTGAGCAAAGAAGAAAATTAGCACAGGAATATGAGCACAAGTGGGAGGCAACGGGCACCTACTTGCAAGTAATACATCCTGTCTTGCTTCGAGGAGTTGAAGCTCGTTTCTTGGGAACTTTGACGGTAGAATCAGACATTCTAGGAAAGGAAAGCTGTACGGTTTGGGTATGGTATCTCATCCAGTAGTCTGGGACACGGTGTCTGGGATACATGGAATCAATATATAACCAAGAGACTGGCCGAGGTGGAAGTGTATATCGACTGCTCTTGGCCAAGAATATAGACCCTGTCAAGCCCCGTTGACAGCGGCGGCAAGACAAGGAACCCCGTCATCCTGGAAGAGTAATTGTGTGCAGGAAGAAGAAGAAGACGGTCCTGCAGGGAGAAAGAGCGGGTGAGGACTACCCCCCAGTCTTTGTCAACAGAAGTACCCTAGGGACTACCCTACCCAAGACTGAAATCAAGCATAAGGCACCTTTTTCTGCCTTGCCTTTTCAATCATGCTGCATCGATCGGCGGAACCCTAAAGAGATCCCAGAATCTACTGCCGGATGCATTGGAGGCTGTACACCCATCGGAGTACTTTGGACTTGTAGAAACTGGGAACTCGTCTAGAAGGTAAAGGGCATCGGAGTTCGGATTTTACCGTAATCCTACTGTCTTGTCTGTATGAAGCCAGGTTTTCACAGTCACTTGACCGCAATGAGAGGAACCCGGCGTAGCTAAGGCAATCGTCAAAACCCCGTCACCGGTGTGAAGGGTAGGATGGAGGGGCATGGCATAGTATGGCATAGTATGGCATGGCAGGGGAATGGGGGGTGCTAGAGTCAAGGAGCGAAGGGAGGGGAGGGCTTTACGAAGATGGCTCAAGCTCTTCTCCATATTAGACGGACAGGAGAGAACAGTACCTTGTCAATGGAATTTGGCTGCTGGTAGGTCAGGTACATGTAGGTACAAGGTCTCTAGTTCCCACATCACCCATGCCTGGAGCAGGCAGATTCTGTCTGACGTCCTAATTGAGTAGTATTTAGCTTCCATTGCCGCGAGATGGCGGGTTGAAGTGATTGGCAGGTAGGGCTGAGCCATATCTCAAGCTGAGGTCAGCAACTGCTGCAAGCAGTGACTCTCCAAAAGGTTGTACTGCGATGGGAGATTTCTCTCATTGTCGATTCAGTTAATTAGGTGATTTAAGTCAGTCAGCAGAGGGCTCCAATGGAGAGACGGCAGAATCTCACTGCCCGCCTGGCGTCTAAGTAGGATGGACCAACGCGGATATCAACTGCCAACACCAATACGGATCGATTCTTGCGCGGCTACTCCGGCGAAAAACTGGAACGTTGCTTTCTCACACTCATGTGGCTTCTGTGGCTTTCTGAATCGCTTCGAGAGATAGCCGGAGTATCGCGAAATATGAATGGAATCATCGAATACTTGGCAAAACCATGAATTGATGTTGTGCGGAAAAGCCGGGTAATTGAATAGGGTTGTAGGTAAGCTTAGATTAAAGAGGAATATACGAGTTCAGGGGTAGAGGTCATGTGACATTTACTACCTCTCCGGGTCTAGCCCGTTTCGCTACCGAGACTAGCCGGAGGTTCAACTTTTTAAATCGCCGGGCAGCTTTTCCCCTCCAACTTTGGAAACCCCCACCAAGAAATCGACAACCTCGACTGCGACAGCGCCTCAACCCCACTGCTACCAACACAGAACCTACCTCTATAGCCGCCGCAACTGAGGTCGACAGCATGGCAGAAAACATTTATGATGAGATTGAGATAGAGGATATGACCTACGATCCGGCGATAGGAATCTACCACTACCCCTGCCCCTGTGGCGACCGCTTTGAAATTGCCCTGGACGACCTTCGAGACAAGGAGGACATCGCAGTATGCCCCAGCTGCAGTCTGATGATTCGAGTAATCTACGAAGTGGTATGTCAAGCTTCGCCATTGTCCACCAAGATGTTCCATCAGCGACTAACATGTATAGGATGAGCTCCCAAAGCCCGAGGAACAGAAGCCTGCAGAAGCGACGGTGGCACCTCCTGCTCCAGCAGCCGCGCAAGTCACCGCCTAAATAGGAATAAATGCGGTTATCACAATATTTGGCGATGCCAACCCGTACCACACGGAAGAGCCTTAGGCGCTATGCGTCAAGCCCAGAGAGACTTCTCTCGCTTCCCTTACGAATTAGAGGATATAATAGGACATCAGGGAACCTACCACCCAAGCCATATTGGCAGTGGAAAGAAGGAGCTGCAAGGCAAGCATCTGAGCACCGTTCGCTGGTACTAGTACGACTTGAACACTCTTCAATGGGAGAATCCGTTTATCGGCGCTTGCTCGTGGAAACCATGCTGTATAACGTACTGAAGGCTTTTTGAGTCATACCAAACGTCAGCTAGAAGAACTCTGAACTGCATGGAAGAAGCTGCGGCGGCTGTCAAGAGGCACAGTGATTTCCATGCGAAGCGAAGCAGCGTATTATGTCAAAATACTTCGTATTTAGCCGTACCCGTCGCTGCAACCTTTCTCCCGCCTCCGAATCTGCGGAGAGAATTGAGCTTATCGGGACGGCATAGGTACATGAAGTCAGAGAATGTCAATATAAAATTGATTTACAAACCAATAGCGTCTGGGCTACCATACGTCACCCTCATTGGAAGATCAATTCAAAATCATCATTGCAGTACTGTGCATCGCTTTGCCGTGTCATTACCGTGCATTTAAATTTGGAAACTCCATCCCCCAAAACCAACTTTGTACATCAAACATCATAAAGACGAGATTCAGAATACCTCGCTTCCGTAAAATACCATTCCCAAACTGTGTAAAGAGCCCACGTCACCTATCAAAACAGCCACCGCCACTGCATCCTCACAATCCATATCCCAGCTAGGCTTCCTCAGACATATCCACACCCACCTCTGACTCTAAAAGGTCATCCAGGGAGGATCCGTCACGTAAGTATATCCACTGCCCCGAACCGGTATCCTCTTTGGAATCCTGCCCTTCGCCGGTTACAACGAAATCGTATCGTTTTGGGCCAGAAATTGGAGACGAGAGCCATATTTGTTTATTTGGAGGTTGTTTGTTGATCACATATGTCCTATCCTCTGGCATGTTCAGCGTAAGAACTCCGGCCTGTAAGATACGAGCACACGTTAGCATACTCTCATCCTGCTTTGAGGCTCCCCCCTAGACAAGCAAGGTTCCGCATACACTGTACTCCACATCAATGCCCTCCTTCTCCTCTGCCATTGCCTCGAGCTTCTCGATAAGACTATCCAAGTATTGGTCGCTTAATTCATTGTATTCCTCGGCGGTAAGGTCCAGTGGTGCTGAGGCTATGGTTTGGGGTTCAGCGACTTTGGGTTGCGGATTCTCACTCTCTGGCGACAGACCTTTGGACATGGGAGTGGTGGTTGAGAAGGAGAGCTTGCCAATTGACGGGTTCACTCGGAATGCCTTCCTCGTTGATGCAACTGCGATGGAGGATTGGCTGGCAATGGAGGCTCTCCCAATGGCGGCGGAGTGGAATCCTGCTCGCGGTCCGACCTGGCGGGCCATGCGGCCTGCGGTTCGTGTAATTGCTGTACGTGGCATCTTAATCAAGAGTGGCTAGAGACGTCGATAAGCTTGAATTGACGGTCGTATTGCCCGAGATGGTGGATTGATGTTGGGATGTCGAAGGGGATGGCTTGCGTTTGTGGTAGGGAGGACGAGTACGAGAAGCTTAAAGTTCCTGGCCTGACCTGACGGAGCTACCCCACGTTTTTCCTACCCTGTAAGGTTACTCGTAACTGACGGCGGCCGCTTTCCTTCAGCCTTCCCGTGCCAAGTCTAGCCTCGACTGCCCAAACCATCCACAACCCCATCTCTGAATCTGAATAGCTTCATTTCTGCACGGGTACCAACCATCTTTAGGTCCTCACGCACGACAAAACTGCATAAGGAGCAACCACCATGATCAACGCCGTTCTGGTCTTCAACAACGCTGGCCAGCCTCGGCTCACAAAATTCTACACTCAACTGGTATGTTCCTCCTTCATGACCCCGCTACGAAGCATCTATGCTAGACATCTTTAACGCTAATCTCCCTCAGGAAACATCAGTCCAGCAACGATTGATTTCCGAAATCTTCACACTAGTCTCTAACCGCCCTGCCGGATCCTGCAACTTCCTCCCACTCCCCCCTCTTCTTGCCAGCTCCGGCACCTCTCACACCTCTTCCACAACACACAATGATACCCCCTCACTCGTAACCTACCGGCACTACGCCACCCTCTACTTTATTGTCATCTCCACCTCGACCGAATCTCCCCTCGCCCTCATCGATCTCATACAAGTCTACGTCGAAGCGCTAGATCGCCTATTCGAGAATGTCTGCGAGCTAGACCTGATTTTCAATTTCGAGACACTGCATACAACGCTAAGTGAGATGGTGGTGGGGGGTGTAGTGATAGAGACTCAGCTGGAACGTGTGGTCGAAGGGGTGAGGGCCCAGGGTAAGGTTGCAAAGAGGCCTGTGAATGAGGGGAGGAGCGGTGGCGGGTTGGGTATGGGGATGGGCGGTAATTTTGCCTGGGCGGGACGGTGAAGAAAGAGATCGTGGAAGCTTCTTTTGGTTCCTTGCCTGTGGCTGGAGAAGGTCTTCCATCTTGAACTTGATAATTTAAAGTTCCACAATTAGAAATCTTACGGGGTTGGGGGTGTGAGCGGGATGGGAGGGACGGAAGTTTAGACACAAGGGTGGGAAGAATCTTTGAACCCGAGAGCACGAGTAGAATCGGAATTTACATTCTTCGGAGATTCACGGTGACAGGGTCACGAATGGCACCGGAAGGTTTTTGTTATCGGGGTAAATGAACATCGTCGGGTTTACTCGTACCATGGGGGCTAAGAGCGTGCAGTCGCAAAACGGAAGCGGGGATATCACAAAGGGTAGGAAAGAGGCACAAAGCAAAATAGGGCAACAAAATACCCTGTATGTGCATAAATTGTTTTAGAAATCGGTGACGGATTAGGAAACCTCAAGGCCACGCCGTTGCCACGAGTTTTAAGGATCAGCATCTCACCACCACTGCAGTGACTGCAACACAAGTATCACCAGTATCTTTTCCCAAATGGGTCTCTTGCTGAGTCCTTATGAATCATAGGTCTAAAAGGGCAACAAGGTTCTAATTCGTGGCACCGTAATTCAAGGCCTGTACGCCACTGATGTCTTGGCATGATAATGTGTGGGTGAGGTTAATTAATTATCAGGAATAGATCCTAGACGTATTCGCGAAAAATAAAAATCTAGGGGTTCTTTTGTTTCTGCCTAACAATACGAACGTATTGCTACCGGTAGGTTATGTCATGTATCTAATTGTTTTATGGGCCTCCAGCTCGCGCTTAGTCGCTCGGTTAGGGAGCCGAGGGGTAAGAAATTCTTTTCAATATAACACGTAAGCGTAGACGCGGCAGCGCTTAAAATAACACCAATTGTGGTTGGCTCCTTGTAATTGTTACGAGTATTGTTTAGTTTATTTAATAAATTCTTTGAAGCTATTTCCCCGTTTATCAACCCGGTATAGGATCCGGAATAAGGCTGAGGAAATAAGCATTTAGTGTTCCGTCTACCTAGTCGATTCTCTTTATTTTTTACGTACGTAAGTCGATATGAACGTTTAAAGTCCTCTCATTGAATGCATCGTGAAGGTTTGCAGATGTGGTTAGATTAAACTACTGGATATACGAGGGATCGAGCAGAAGGAAGACCTGTGGGATTCTTGAAACCGGGACTCGCTCCCGGGACCTTGCCGCTTCCTTGGAAGTTTCTTTTGGGACTAATATACGGTCTCTCTTTAGGAATCTTATAACAGGGGCAATGAAGATAACTTCGGATTGTAAAGATCGAATTTGTTTGGGACGAGGTCGGGCGAGGTAGGGCCCCAATCCCGAGTTGTCTCAACCCAAGAAGGAATAGAGTTAGACTTAGGGCTGGACTGGGATATGCTTACTTGCTCTGCCGATTTACGTGAATGCCGCGTCATAAATTTAAGTTAAATAATAAGGAAACTCAAATTCCTCTCCTGGTATTAGCGAAAGTCGAAATCAATACAGGAAGTATGAAAAAAGCCTGATGAACATCTTAATAAAGATTAAATGACAAATAAGACAGTAATCGACCCAAGAATAGCTCAGCGTGCTTCCTTCGGAAGTACTCTATACTATCAGGTGTATCAATGAACCCTTGCGATCTATCGAACCATGAATATCACATTGAATCCCAAGAACTGGGGAACAGTTGTGTGCGGCCCGGTACGGAAGGGGGTGGACAGTGGGTCTCGCCCACACTTGCCGGGCGGTGAGCATCATCGAAACTCGTAGAACCTATGCCTCCGCCATTGATTTAATGTCTCTCCCTTACAAATTTGTATTTAGTAAAAATCGTCAAAATGCCTTGGATACATGAAACCCTAACTCGCGTGCGATTTAAAACCCTCCTTAATGAAGGATACTCTATTCGTTCTGCTGCTTATAAACTCGGTATCCCTTGCTCTTCTACACAATATTTCATCGATAAGCCTAATCGACAGTCAAAACCTCCCAGTACCTCTATAATAATATCTGAAGAGCAGATTTAGGAGATAATTAAGTGGTTTATAGGCTACATTAATCGTCGAAACCTTACTCTTTATTAAATCCGTAAGCAGTTTCATCTTGACTGTTGTAATAGGACGCTCTTACGAACGTTTGCACAATATAGCTATCATTATCATATCCCTGATTATAAGCCTTTTCTCTCTAAGGCAAACAAACGAAAGCGTTGGACTTTTTCTATACTTAATTAGGACCGACCAAAAGAGTACTAGAGGAAAGGACAATTTATAGATGAAACGATTACACGGACTAATCTCTTACGCCGTCGAAAGATCTTACGAAAACGTGGAGAACGACGACAATTAGATTGTATTCAGTTTACGTTCCATTCGAGCCATAAGTCAGTAATGGCGTGGGCGGCAATTGGGTATAACTATAAGTCTAAGATTTATTTTATATCTTACGAAGGAGAAGGCAAAGGGTTTATATAATAAAAGTATACGAATCAAATCCTCCGAGGGCCTCTTAAAGAGATATTTGAGCAACTAGGAGACTTCTTTTGCGTAGAAGATAATAGTAACGTTTATAGAAAGAAAGATACACCTACGAATTACGAGTTATATAATGCCGTTCGATTAGAGTGTCACATATACTCTATTAATTAGCCTCCTTGTTCCCCTGATTTAAATCCGATTAAAAATGTCTAGAGAGTCTTAAAGCAAAAGCTACGGAATCGGAATCCTCACGGCGGGTGGAAATTAGAAGACTTAAAGTCAGCTATTTTGGATATTTGGGATAATGAAATCTCTATTGAAATGATCAATAGATTCGTTGATACTATGCCTCAAAGGTTAGAGAAGGTACGAGTACGTAAAGGAGGGCCCCCTGGGTGGTGATGTAAATAGATTTTCTAATTCAGCGTAGAATCTGGCAGAAAACAAGGGGATGGGCGAGACCCACTGTCCACCCCCTTCCGTACATCACCTCCTCCTAACCGAATGTCCCGGTTGCAGATTACAAAACCACCCGAGAACTCTCCGATTGAGTACCTCGTGTGCTGAAACATGGATCGAGTCCAAATCAAGAAAGGAGAAACAGGCGAAGGTTGAAAATACGCATACAAGATGATCGCATCATTTATGATGCAACTACCGACAAGGAAACAAAACAATATGATTACGGATGATGAACAATTCGTCGTTGTTTACCGCGTTAGTCATGTCCACTCTCCAAGAATCGGTAGAGAAATAGGTAATTGGCGAGAACATTTCTTTACCCCGCTTCTTCCCCTTATGCAACCGTCCTTTTTTTGTCTTACACAATGACAATGCTTCATAACCCAGTCGTTCGATGCGGAGAACCAGATGTGACCTTGGTACATGTACATTAGGCTACAGTGTTTAAGGAACATTCCCCCTCCAGAAAGAGTAGTTAAATGAAAGCTGAAAAAGAATGTCTCTATTCCAAGATAACTGTCTCAACCCTGGTACATTTTGGCTCTTTCTTCGTACCCCGACCAGTCATAAGGCCATAAAGTCCGCAAGCAATGGATATGTACAACAATGGCACAATACACCGGGTTCATCTCTTGCCGAATTTCCACCACAGCGAGAATAACACGCGAATCGTACTATTTTCATGTATAGAACTGAAGATTTATTCGGCTTCACACCTGAGGCTTTCATTCTCGGCATTGTCTTTTATAAAACCATTTTGATGTTGGTAACGTTCAAAATAAATATGCACGAGACATTCACCGCAAGTTCCCCGTAACACTGCACATTGAAGACAAGGTTGCGTTCGTCATCGGCCTATCCGCGTCCAGTATACCGAAGCAGTGAGAAGGTTCCCTCTCCTTGGGTCAATATTTACAAGCGCTGAGCCACGATTGTCTGACATAATATGTAGAAGTTTTACAAATATTGCCAACACGGTCACCGATCAGGTGATAGGTGGCGCCGTTTTGGGGTCGAAATCAAGTAAGTCAGAACCTTTAAATGCTGACAGATTGCATACCGAAGTATATGATGAATGATAATAAGCGGTGTAGTCTGCTGCATGAAAAGACAGCCCTAGATATTGTAAAAGAAAGGGAAATGCAATAAATCTTGTTTCTACCAACATCATTGCGCTTAGACAGGGGATTTCCAACCGACTTTGGTACGGAGTACAGAGAATGCCCAGACCGAGTATGATCGGTCTGCCTCGCCTGCGGAAAGATTGCAGGTGAGAATTCCTATGCCAATTGAAATTACGATTCAACACTCGTCATTGGCCCAGACCCGATCTCTGCCATCACATCCACCTTCCATCTTTCTAGAATAGAATAAAATAATGTTACAAGGAACATTGGAATTGATTAATGCGTTTGAGCGGAGTTTGTTGGTACTTCCAACATGAAAGCCTCTTCCCCCCATTCAATACGAAACAAAACAACAGATGTTGGTTATTATTCCAACCCGAAGAAAAGATGCATTACGAACAAAAAACTCCATTTGAATGCAACGCAACTGGAATACGCCTATAGCTGGTGCCAACAAAAATGGAACTGCCATATCAAAACGTAGGTCGAACAATTATAGAACAACGTGTATCCCGGTAATACGACGATAGAGGAGGAATGAAGAATCAATTCCCAGATCCAGCAACGGGGGAGCCCTCATCTGGTCCGGTTCCAGGTCTTCGCCGTACATCATCCCTCGACCATATTGACCCAACCATGCCAAAGAACCATTTTCGTACCTTGAGTATATCAGTAAGTGATCAAACAGGAAAGGGTTATGCCATTGGCATCATACCGCATGGAACGGTGGTTTCGTCTGGTCGCTACTCGTCTCTGTATTCCAATCTAAGAAAAGTACTCCGTATATGGTTACAACTGCGTCATTGAAACCGTCAACATGGGTCCCTTCTATAGCAGACTTTCTCCTGGGCAGACCCACAAACAATCGATCCAAATTGTACCAGCTTGACAGCCTTCGTCCATCTCGGTCGTGCCCACTTTAGCTTTGATCTCCTCTTGAACTTGCGCTCGAGTCTGAACTGGTGTTTGGGGTTGATATTCGAAAAGTTTGGAGGCCATGAATGTTTCGCTTTGTAGGGATTCGTATAGATGTAGGGCGCCGATTTCCGCACCGTAGCTTGCGCAGTTCTGCGAACTAGTGTTGGCAACATTTCTGTTGTTGTTGATGCGCAACATTAATTGGAGCTCTCTCAAGGCTCGCTCTCTCGAAGAAGGGTTTGCTGCCTTAGGCTAAAGTATTTTCAGGCATCCACAATATCCCTGCTGCCCATCAACCCCACCAAATAAATTTTGGGTGTTTGACTCAGTCCAAGCTTGGTGAGTCGAGGACGGCGAACAACACAGAAACAAGACTACAAATAACCCCATTCAACTCCCTCATTCGCCATTGAAGCAACCGCAACCATGGCTACAGCAGTTGAGGCCACGGCCAAAGCCTTGGAGACGGCCACCATTTCTAAAACCAAGGAGTTGAGGGGTGTAAGTACCCCGCTATCCCCACCAGGAATCCCCATACTGACCTCTCTTCAGACAGAAAAGCGAGATACCCTCATTGCTATTGAGAAGAAGTACCAAGCGCAATGGCAGCAAGATGGCGTATTCGAGCCAAATGCGCCAACTACCAGCGAGGTCCCTCTCAACTCGATTACCGCCGCCGAGTTGCGCAAGCAAACCCCCAAGTTCTTCGGCACAATGGCATACCCATACATGAACGGAACTTTACACGCGGGACACAGTTTTACAGCGAGTAAAATCGAATTCGGTACTGGATTCGCCCGTATGCAAGGAAAGAGGAGTTTGTTCCCCTTGGGCTTCCACTGTACTGGTATGCCCATCAAGGCCTGTGCAGACAAACTTATAAACGAAATCAAATTATTTGGACAAGAATTCGAGCGATACTCAGATGATGATGTGGTCGAGGAGAGAAAGCCGGCAGCCGAAGCACCAGCCGCCTCCGAAGATGTCTCGAAATTTAAGGCAAAGAAGGGAAAGGCAGCGTCCAAGGTTGTCAAGATGAAATACCAGTTCCAAATTATGAAAGTTTTAGGAATTCCTACCTCGGAGATCTACCGATTTTCAGACCCACAGTATTGGTTGGAATATTTCCCTCCTCTCTGCCAGCGGGATCTCACCAATTTCGGAGCCCGAATCGATTGGCGGAGATCGTTCGTTACAACCGATGCAAACCCATATTATGACGCTTTTGTGAGATGGCAAATGAACCGCTTGAAGGAGTTGCAGAAAATCAAGTTCGGAAAGAGATATACAGTCTACTCGCCAAAGGACGGACAACCATGTATGGATCACGACCGTAGTGATGGAGAGGGTGCTGGCCCACAAGACTATACAGCTTTAAAGTTAAAGGTCAAGGAGTGGGCACCAGAAGCTGGAGAAGCCGTCAAAGGCAAGGTTCCCGAAGGTGCTGATGTATTTTTCGTACCTGCAACTCTTCGACCGGAAACTATGTATGGACAAGTCTGTTGTTTTGTTGGACCAACGATCAAATATGGCGTTTTCAAGGTTTCTGAGAAGGAGTTTTATGTGATTACGGATAGAGCAGCTCGAAATATGTCCTATCAAGGCATTTTCCCGGAGAACGGCGTTTACGAAAAGGTTGCAGAATTAGTTGGATCTTCTTGTGTCGGTACTCTTGTCAATGCTCCTCTTTCCGTTCACAAAGAAGTCAGAATTCTTCCTATGGAGTCAGTTCTTCCAACAAAAGGTACAGGAGTCGTTACGTCGGTTCCATCGGACAGTCCCGATGATTTCGCCACCGTCACAGAGCTTGCGAAGAAGGCAGACTATTATGGCATCAAGAAAGAATGGGTAGACTTGGAAATCATTCCAATCATCAAGACACCATCGTACGGTAACCTCACGGCACCATTTCTCATCAAAAAGATGAAAATTTCTTCACCAAAAGACACCAAACAGCTCGAGGAGGCCAAGGCGCTTGCTTACAAGGAAGGCCATTTCCAAGGTATCATGGTACATGGTGAGTTCACTGGTGACAAGGTAGAGGATGCTAAGCCAAAGGTTCGCCAACAACTCATTGATGCTGGTGATGGATTCGCATATTCAGAACCAGAGAAGAAGGTCATCAGCAGATCAGGGGATGAATGTTGCGTTGCATTAATGAACCAGTGGTACATTGACTATGGAGAAGAAAGCTGGAAGCAAGTCGCTTTGAAGCATGTGGACAACAAGGACGGAAATGGCTTGAACACTTTCTCGCCCGAGACCAAGAATGGGTTTGAAGGTGTCCTTAACTGGCTCAACCAATGGGCTTGTGCTAGAACCTATGGTCTTGGCTCAAAACTTCCTTGGGACCCTCAATTTTTGGTTGAGAGTTTGAGTGACAGCACGATCTACATGGCTTACTACACAATTGCACATTTCCTTCATAAAGATATCTTCGGCAAGACTCCTGGTTTGGCTGGTATTGGCCCAGAGAAGATGACTGATGAAGTCTGGGATTATGTCTTTGCTCGTCGGGAGTTAAGTGACGAGGTCTTGGGGTCTGGAATCTCGAAAGACTCTCTTGCATCAATGCGAAGAGAGTTTGAGTATTGGTATCCATTGGACCTTCGAGTTTCAGGAAAGGATCTTATCCCCAACCATCTTACTTTCTTCCTCTACATCCATATTGCTATTTTCACACCTGAATATTGGCCAAAGGGTGTTCGTGCAAATGGACATTTGCTAATGAACGGAGAGAAGATGAGCAAATCGACCGGAAATTTCATGACCTTGGACGACATGGTCAAGAAGTATGGTGCTGATGCAAGTAGAATTGCTTTGGCAGACGCTGGTGATGGAGTTGCCGATGCAAATTTCGAGGAAGATGTTGCTGATAACAACGTGCTCCGTCTTTTCACTCTACGCGAATGGATTGAGGAGCAAGTCAAAGAGCAAGATACTCTTCGCACAGGCTCTAAGAACGACTTCCTAGACGCCCTTTTCGAGAATGAGATGAATACACTCGTCGACGAAGCTCGCGGTCACTACGAAGAGACCAATTACAAGCTCGCACTCCAATCCGCCCTTTATAACTTCACGTCAGCTCGAGACTTTTACCGTGAAGCTTCCGCTGCAGCTGGTATCAAGATGCACAAAGACCTTGTCTTCAAATACATCGAGCTTCAGGCACTTCTCCTTACTGTCATCGCTCCTCATTGGTCCGAGTATATCTGGCTCGAGGTCCTCAACAAACCATCTACCATCCAGAACGCCCTTTTCCCAGTGGTGCCAGCACCTGATGCAGGCTTGTCAGCAGCACGAGTTTACGTCCGTGTTACATCTTCCAATATTACTTCTGCTGAGGCGAATTCACAAAAGAAGAAAGCCAAGGGCAAGGATATCGGTTACGATCTCACCAAACCAAAGAAACTCACCATCTTCGCTGCTGCAAAATTCCCAGCCTGGCAAGAGAAATATATCGACTTAGTCAGAGAGGCATGGAACCCAACAACCAAATCTGTCAACGATAAGGAACTTAATGGCAAGATCGCCAAGATGGGAGAGATGAAGAAAGCCATGCCTTTCGTTCAAGCTCTCAAGAAGCGTCTTGTGGGTGGTGAGACGGCCGATAATGTGTTTGAGCGTAAACTTGCTTTCGACGAGGTTTCCACTTTGAAGAACATGATTCCTGGTCTCAAGAAGGCTGCAGGCCTCAAGGAGGTTGATATTGTGAT
Source organism: Calycina herbarum (assembly GCA_001414485.1). Taxonomy (NCBI): domain Eukaryota; kingdom Fungi; phylum Ascomycota; class Leotiomycetes; order Helotiales; family Pezizellaceae; genus Calycina; species Calycina herbarum. Next base: position 133,227 of record LLEY01000125.1, read on the forward strand.
TGTGGCGGAGGGAGGTAAGAGTGGAAAGGTTGTTGGTGGTGATGGAGAGGGGAAGGAGGCAGAGACTTTACCGCCACATGCTGAGGCTGCTGTTCCTGGGGTTCCAACCTTCAACTTTGAAAATGTTGCATGAGAAGCTAAATGAAAGGAAAATTATTTTGTTGATGTTGTTATCCGATGAGGTCTTATGAATGAATGGGTTTATGTTTCTGCAAACTTTTGAAGTTTTCCTTCTTCTTGCCTTTCTCGGCTGATTGTGTGAGTTGACCTCCAGCGATTTGATTGTAATGGAAGAGCGACTCAAATCGTAATTGGACTACCCAAGGAGAGTGTTCTTATATTCAACTCAATTAGCAGAGATAGCATGGTGATCATTTCTGGGAGATCCTCAAAATCCCCCTTTCGGTTTCTGAAGGTTATTTGATGTTGTAACAGTTCTTTTGATTTAGACCAGAAGAACAACCTAGGGAGAAGTCGAGCTATTGGCAGATTACCCATGAATAGGACGAAAAAACAATGTCTATTGCTGGGCTACCTATGAATAGTAAAATAGTTGAAAGGCAAAATCAAGGTCCAAAGTCTCGAATCCATGACTTATGCCTGGTGGCTTGGTGAATTGAATGGAGTTTATTTGGAGAATAGTCAGCCAGCAATTCTCTCGGGATGAAGTACGAGAAGACTTTGTATTAAAAGTATTGAAAGAATTGTTATTATGCTAAAAGACTTGATAAGTAAAGTAGTTCGCAGATGTTGGAGTTGATTATTTTACGCTTTTTAAAGATCATGTTATCGTCCGGTGTGCACTCAGATAAATGAATTAAACGACAAGGTCTGAAGAATTTAGGATCTAGGATGAGAGGTCTAGGTGAGGCAGGGGAGAGATGTCTAAATTTTTCATCAGGAAAATCGTTCTTCTAATAATGTGTGAGTGACAGTATCATTCTGACATGAGAGCTTTGGATGGTCTACAATATGTTTGAAAATCACTCAGTAAAGAGAGGTGTTTGAAATCTCAGAACTACAAGTCCTTTTCATTAATCGACTATCGACTATATCATGTCACGCCAACGAGCAAAGGCTCCTGGCTATCAAAGCTCCGAAAGACGAAGCACAAATATAGCAAAAACGCTAGCAAAACGCTCCTTTACTCCCGCTATCCAGTCCTTCTGGAACCCAAAAACCAAATGCTATCGCTAAGCTGCTTATCAAAACAAATATCTCTCCTCACCTCTTCAATCATCACATATTCTTGTATTGTTGCATGAATGCTAAGGCTTGTTCCATCGGATAACCAATGAAGACGGGACCTGTGAAAATCATTTGTGGCACACTACCGCCAGCAATGTTGCCAGTTTGAGGCATAGTAGGGGGTTGAATAAACGCCGGTTGGGTCTGAGTGGCGACTGGTGGAGAAGAAGTCATGCGAGGGGGAGGAGTTCTCATACGGGGCGAAGGCGTCCCCGTGAGAGGTTCTTCGTGTTTAGTCTGTTGTCCCTGACCAAAAGGACATTTTCCTACAGGTCGTTCCTCAAGATGGTTGAAATCAGATGCCTCGGACTCCACCTTGACCTTCGCTTCCTTTTGCCCGTGACCAAATGGACACTTGCCTGCAGGTTTGGGTATATGCTCAGCAGATACAGGAGCAGGAGGTGGAGATACGGGTCTTTGATTCTGGGAAGGGGGGTCGAAGATTGGTACTGAAATCCCCCAAGGTCGACTGGGGGATTCGCCCACCCGGACTGGCTTCATTGTTCTGTCGTAGCGGCTTGCCCTATCATCCTCGTCATCTCTTATCTCGTCCTCATCATCTTCATCTTGACCTATACCATCGGCACTGACAGTAGTCGCCCAATTTTCCACTCTCTCATTGTATGTTCTTTCAAGCTCCGCATCCTCGTTTTCGGCGTCTGCAGGAAGCATAGGTTGATGCTTTTGGCCCAAGCCTTGTATCATGCTAACCAAATTGCCGTATTTTGCATCCAACTTTCGGATATCATTCTCGTTCCTCTGATAACGCTTGACACAGACTTCATGACTTCGCGGAATCTCGTGTTTGTGTGTTTCAAAGTATCGAGCGACCTCCTCTGGGGAGTGTTGATCTAGATAACGGATGGGACATTTTGCCGCAGAGCCAGTGGCTGATGGGGGCGGTGATGCCATTGTTTCAGCATACATGGCGGCACATATGGGATCAGCGGATTGATGTGGTGTGGGATCTTTTCCTTCTGGAGGCGTGAGTAGATGGTGGGAACCCATCGTGCTGCCGACTTTGGGACTTGTTGGGCGTGTGAAAGGGCACAATAGGGAGCTTTTCTTGCCAGGTACAGTAAAGTCCTGCTCAAGTACAGTTGACAGCGAGGTCCGACGAGCGGACAATCTCATGTTACTGCTCGCCCCGGATATACTCGTAGATCCGGTAGATTTGCTCCCTAAAGCCGCAAGACGCTGGGCTGCCTTTCTACCGTCGCGTATAGCTTCTGCTGTTTGCTGCTTGGAGGTTGGTTTGCTTCGGAGGGGTAGTGGGACAAACCCTGCTCGATCCGGACTAGTCACTTGGAATTCGGGGGGAAGTTGAAGCTTTGCTAAAGTGTCTGCGATGCCTGGATCTGAAGGCGCGTACTTGTCCGCGAGGACTTGGTACTGTTTGAAGCTTGGTTAGTCTTCAAGACGCAACACGCAGAATGTGGAGAAGTGAATGTGCCACAGGGGTAAAAAGATCAGGATACATGTAATGGTTATCGGTCGTCACTGCTGAGCAGCTCTCGATCTAGAGCTAAAGTTTCTCATCATAAAAGGTGTAGCAGGGGTAGGTAGAAAAGAAAAGCTGCAGCGCTTACCTCGGAGTGGGCATATGAGAGCTTGTGCTGAAGGATCGTGTTTCGGTCGCTCAGAAGCTGTACTTCGTCTGCGAGAGTGTTAAAATTAGTTATTAAGTCTTTCGTGAGCTCCTCGTAATCGAGGTCATTCATGTTGTGTGGTTGAAAGGTGGTGGGATGTTTGACAGAGGAAGTTGCAGTCAAGGTTTTGTGTACAAATCAGTCCACTAGCGCGTTCTGACAAATCAGAGGCCGCCCCACCATAGACACGTGACCAAAAGTATGTTTTCAGTCTCCCCAAATCAGTTGAACTAATAGAGAGGTAAGACATATCATTTCTCAGTAGAAATATATGCCCAAGTGTGGAAAATTCTTCGAAAATGATCTTGGTTATGCAGCTCTATGTTTTTGGATCTATTTCCTACATTTACTACAAGTTTTCTATTAGCCGAAATGACTTTGTTATGTTTACATTCATACCTGGCTGAGCTCAAGTTTCTCAGCAATCCATAGTTCAAATGATACTCTCTCCGCGTTGAAATTACGTAGCAAGGAAACTCTGTTAGAGACGGATGAAAATCTTGAAATCCATGACTTCAAGCTTGACTTGCACACTATGTGATAGGATAACACGAGTCCTTGCTGTCAAGAGTTCTGAATTGCCATAGTAATTAGGAGAAGAGAGTTATTGTAATCTAGGGTAAACTTCCATAGAATAATTGTATAGCGAAAGCACATACTCAGAAGTAAGAAAACCAGTCGTTGGTCCCCATATTTCACTTTAATGAGTGCATCAAATAGTCTCAGGCCCTTAATCTCATTGCTTAACATAATTTGGAATAATAAACAGGAACCTTTGCTCGTAGTACTAGTTGACCTTTCTGAAATAATTCTTACCGTGTTCCGAGGACCTTCGCCAAAGGGTGGCAAAAACTGATGACTGACTCTTCAGCAACTGGAAATATGAGAATGAAACCAGAAAAAAGATCTTGCAAATGAAACAATTATCGCGACACATATAAAGGAGGTTCTATGTGTGAGGATGGACTCCCTAGAGACCTCTGTGGGAAACGAGACTTTACTGCTCTGAACAAAAGGGCCATTTATTTCTTGGGGATTCATCATTCCATGCCTGTATATTCACAAAGTTCTCAATTCCTCAACGTTACGCTGAGTAACTTTGAGTAGAGTAGAGTAATTACTCTATTACTCTGAGCAATACTCTATAATATTTGAGTATAAAAACAACAGTTTTGCAAAAACAAAATATTACAATTTTGAGAAATGAACCACGAATGCAAAAACTTCAAAAAGGTCAGATTTGCTTAGCGAGGGGAAATTATTATACCCTAGGAGGACCAATCGAGGTAAAGTTTGATGAGAAATCTTCTTGTCCCAAGAACATTGGAAAAATTCCGTTCCCAAGATTTTCTAGAACAATAATATCTCCCCTGGTGAATGACGATGAAACAAAGTTCTCCCAAATTCAAGAAATAATTGAGCAAAGCAAAGGACGCAGTACTTTGGAAACCAGTTGACTTACCTTTTCCGAAGCTTATTCAGAACTCCCCTAACAAAATCAAAAGTTTCCTCAATATCCCCTCTATTCTTAAAGAGTACTTATTGACTACATATTCTCCTTGAACTCCAGCAGTTGCAGTAACTAGATTCGTAACTTTATCAACTTGTCTTCCCAAATAGTTCCATACTCTAGCCCACATCGCAAGTGCAACAAAAAATTGCTGATCACTCAACTCAGCATCGAGGACCGTTGAACTCCTTCATTCAACAACGCAGCTCGACGTTCAAACGAGAAATATTCAAGTAACAAATCTTCGTTTTCCAAATAGAGAAACCGACGAGAGGAAAATAGGGGTTAATTTCCTTTCCCCATGTACCTAGAATATGGTACGCGTAATTTTGTAATTTAAAACAAACATCCTCTACACGGTGAAGTTCAACCCCCTTTACAACTCGTCCCAGTCGTTCAAAAAGGGAAACAGTCGAGCTCAATCCGGAAAAAATGTGAAAAATGTACGTGAATCCAACCAATGCAATATCCCACCTCGTAAACACAATCAATTGGAGGCACACAGCCTCCTCGATATATGCACCTCCCCTACTACTTACCACCTACCACCTACCACCTACCACCTACCCCCTACCCAACATCTCAGGTCTACCCAAAACTTTCAGTCCCATCAAAACAAAACAAACCACAATCACAAAACTCTAGGCAGTAATGCCGTTCGACCATGAGCCTAGCGCGCATCGGTAAATAAAGGGGGCGCAGACGAACCAAAGATGTAAGTACTATCCCCCCCCCCCCCTAAATAAAATGTAAGCGCACGGCCGCTGTGCCATACTAAATGTCTGTGCACTCTACTTTTATTTAGGGGGGGGATAGTACGAGTACAGTTGAGGTGTCATAAAGGGGGTTGGTAGAATCCATGTACTTGCATATGCTGACGCTGACGCTGACGCTGATTCGCTGACACCGGTTCTTTAGCCCCCATCTGCAGAACATTTCGCGCCATCTCTTGATTGCATCTTTTCACGATTCGGACTATGATATCGATAACGATAATACTTGGGTTCAGAGATCAAAATGTACTTGGAGGAGGAGGGGTTTCTCGCTTAATTTTGAATTGTGTCGAGGGGAACTGGAGTTTGGCACGAACAAAAGCGACCGAGGAACACCTGCTTGGAAAGTTTTTCCTGCTGTAGAGTCAGTCATTAATGGGGAGTGAGAGTGATGATCTAAAAGATGGTTCTTGACATGATCGAACACAGCTGCATTTTCTGGCCAGTAAGAGCTTCGGCCACGGGCTCTGAATTTCGATTGTAAAAATAAAAAAACAGTCTCAGGATATTTTGACAAGATTTTCTTTGGACCATCTGGAAAACCTAAGAAAACCAGTTTCCCGTTTTTCTAACCATTCTCGGACAACACGTTCGATTACCCCAGAATTAATGTGACAATCAGAAATGCGACTATCAAGAAAAGCAATCGACGAGACGCTCATCTAACCACTTAGCGATGGGAAAGTATTTGGTAAGATCTGTAATCTCAACAGCCCAAAGAAAGAGTTTCTTGGAGCGGATCTCGCTTCCTTTGAATATGTTCTGGGTCAATACTCTACAAACCTCTGGGCTTCTAATTTCAATCGAAGCCACTCCTCCACTTGAGCTCCAATGCCAACAAACCCCTCTCTACTTCAAACTCTCCAACCCCTCAGTAGCCTTCGGTCCCCCCCTCTCCTTACTAACATCCCCCGCACCACTCCCCCTCCACGCACTCTCAATCAACCCAACAATATGCTCAACCCCCACCCCCTTCTTAACCTGCGCAAAAACCGTCGGACCCCCCTCCCTCATCTTCCTCGCATCGCGATCCATAACCTCCAAATCAGCCCCCACAGCCTCCGCCAAATCCGTCTTATTAACCACTAAAAGATCACTCTGCGTGATTCCCGGTCCGCCCTTCCTCGGGATCTTATCACCTCCACTAACATCAATAACATAAATAATGTAATCCGCCAATTCCCTCGAGTAATTAGCAGCAAGATTATCACCCCCGGATTCAATGAGCAGGATATCAGTGGTGAATTCTTGATGGAGGTCTTCGAGAGCGGCGAGATTTTGAGAGATGTCTTCACGTACAGCGGCGTGGGGACAGCCTCCGGTTTCGATGGCGCGGATTCGGGGCGCGGGCAGAGCGAGGTTTTTGGTGAGGAATTCGGCGTCTTCCCGTGTGAAGATGTCATTTGTTACTGCGGCTATGGAGTACTTTTCTCGGAGGGCGAGACAGAGGACGAGCATGAGGGCTGTCTTTCCGGAGCCAACGGGTCTGTGAGAGTTAGTATACAAGCATGAAATTTAAGATACAAGGGGGTTTATATATGAATTTCTTTTGAGAAAAGAACGAAGTGTCAAAACACGTGAACAACCCCGCCTCCCGATTTGGACAGAGATGAGGGGGCTTTTGGAGTTGATAAGAGAGATGGAAAGCTACATACCCTCCAATTCCAACCGTGAAAGCTCTCTCAGACCAGTTTCTTCCCTCGATAATCGGCATCTCTCTCCCCATGTAGCTACCCGGTCCATTGAGGATCTCATGTGTATGTCCATGGTCTGCCGCGGGGTTATCGTGGGAGTGTTCATGAGAATGTTCATGAGAGTGCTCATGGCCACCTGAATGGGAGTGTGAACGAGGCATCTTGATGTTTTAGTTGACGCGGGATTTTGCGATTGAAAAAGACGAGAGTTGGATTCAAAAGAACTGGACGGAATGGAAGGTCAAGAGAGAAGGCGCGGATGAGAAGCCCCTAATCACCCACGTGATCCAGATATCGAAGCAGATATCTACCCCTGCCTCTATAGAACTTCAATTCCGGTACAATTTCTGGACACCATCCACTTGGGTCTAAATTGTTCCAGATTTTTAAGATAATTATTTGAACGACGAGAGCTAGTAGGCAGGTACGAACTTGAAGTAATTACTTGTAACATCACCAGGGGAAAAATAACCACGTTTGAAGAACATAGCAACACGAGTAGCCATAATCAAATTTCATATCTCAACCAGCGTATTCAGCTGTACCATTTAATGTATAAAATCTCCGATGCTGTCCTAAAGCCAATGGACCCAAAACGCCGCTACCACAATACTGCCACCAAGCAAGAGACAAACTCGTACATTTAAGAGAAATCATCTTCCTGTGCTTCGATGGTGTTCTTAATCTTCAATAAGATGGTTGTCTTCCACTTGTCCAACTTGCTCATCTGGTCATATTGGAACAGCTTATCCGCAAAGGCCTCTTGGTCACCAGCTTCCACCGCTTCGTAGAGGTCCACTAGCAGTTGATGCTCCCTGGTACTTGGGAATGTGGGGTCCATATCCCGATATTTCTCGAGAGCTCTGTTTGTTGTGACTTGATCGCCATTTGCAAGATGACACAATCCTGCCTTGAGGAAATAATCCTTAACCGACCACTTCATGAGGTTGTTGGAGACCGATGACGCAGCGACCTTTTCGAAATATTCGATAGCCTTATGGAAATCGTCTTCGAGGGCGGCGATATCTGCGACCTTGAGGTATAACTTGTTCGACAACCTAGATTCTTCTGTTAGCTGGTATGTAGCGACGGGAGCTGGTTGTAACATACGCCTCGGCGTTGTCAGCCTCGAACCATCCTGCCGCTAACTCGTAGCTCTCAATGGCCTTCTTGTTATCGCCCAATTCTACTTCATACAATTCCGCTAGGTTTTGCTTGTGTGTGGCTGCTCTTCTAAAGTTCCCCTTGATTGTGTAGTGATAAATGGCGACATCGAGACATCGTGCGGCGTCTAGAGGGTCTGTCTTTTTGTAAACCTTGAAAGCCTCCGTCATGGTATTCGCCGCATCATCTGGCTCGTTGAGTTTGTTGGTTTGGATATCGGCCGCTTTCTCGAATGCTTGGCCAGCTTCTTTGTCTGTTGTGAAGCATCATGTTAGACCTGGGGGCGGGTGTAGAACTGGAGCGGGGTGGTTTACTTTGCTTCTGCATTCGAAATGCATTCGCAGCTTGGTTGTAGAACTCTGCAGCATTCTCCCATTTCTCCTGCTTTCCACCGAATAAACTGAACCCACCGCTTGCGCCAGCGACAGCTTTTTCTGCCTGAAGAATGTTAGCTGTGTCTTATCGGATGGACAGGGCGGGGAGGAGGGGTAGTTCGACCTTTTGCAGAAGCGCACGAGGATCTTGAGCCATGGTGTATTTCGTGGACAGAGTGTGATGGGGGTGGAGGTTGCGTGGAGTGGTTATGTGGTCAGAGTGAGTTATGAGAGGGTGTTGTTTCGCGGTGGTGTGAATGGTGTGAAGTCGTGGTTTCCCGTCCTCGACAGCTTGAGGTGATCTCTAACGTGGCCGTGCTCCGCAGCCTGTTCTGTAACAGGGTATGTGCTGCCTGAGGTCTCCGTTCAAAGCAGAGCCCCTCAAGGTTCTCGAAGGCCGATCGAAGGAGGTAGGGGCCCTACAGGCCCCCTACAGGCCCCCTACAACAGTTTGATCCCGGAAAGGCAACGCGCTGGAAGGGGAAGAAGGGACCGCAAAATAGGCCTGATCTATTTCCGGTCCACCAACTAAACATTGGATTTAGAGGTGCATCACACAACCCGATAGGTGCACCAAATGTCGCATTGCATTCCGTGTGCCTTCAGCCCCAACCGTGATAATCTCAGATAATCTCAGATAATCTCCTGGCCTTGGAATTCATCGCGAACTTTCGTCTGTGATTGAATTACGAATTATATCCTCAACTCGAAATAAAGTTCTCCTCTCACTCCACTCGCACAGGCTTGGAGTTTGAAGGTGGAGGCGTTGACGTTTCCCCAGCTCGTCAGACGGATCGCTTGGCGCAAATCCATCTAGAAAGTTGCGGTGCTGTGCGGTGCTGTGTGCTTGCTGCGGCTTCGTGTTGACTTGACTTACGAAATGTCGTCCAAAGAAATTCCAATGGCTCCAGAGAAGCTCAAGATTTCCATGGACACCTTCAAGGCCACAGCGACAGCGACAGCGACAGCTACGACAAACAAAGCATTCAGTCAACTACCCGATGAGATCATTGAGCAGTAAGTTCAACAATAACTCCAACATCTGGAGCGCAAGGCGTGGTGTGGTGTACGGCTCTCACTAACCCCAAATTTCTCTAGAATCTTGCTCCTCACCAGCCCGAATGCATTCGCATCCTTGATCATCTTGAATCGAAAATGGAGGACGGTATCTCAGCAGGCGCATCTTTATTCCCACCATCTATCACGATGTTCCTCCTACTCCGCAGCCCACCACGCCATCCCAGTTCCCGACGACGAACGCAGTCTGCCACGGCTGCGGAGGCTTTTTGCTCAGGAGATTAAGCGGAATTTATTCGAGGCATATTTACGACCCCACGAAACGATAATAAGCTTGGTTTCGACATCCATAAGTTCGTCGTCTGCGCCAGGAGGGGAGGCTTTCCACTTCAGCATTTCACCCAAAGGGCATTTTGTTTTGGCATACAGTTCTTCGCGAATCCATGTTATAGATGTCAGGGGCCCGGAAGTCATGGTGAAGAGGGAGCTCAAGATATTGCGAAGGCCAGCATCTACAACCATTACAGACGATGGCTCTCTACTTGCTGTATTGTCGACCGACCTCCAGGTGGATCTATACGATTTGACGGGCAAGCACCCAAAACATACACATGCTGTTGCTCTGGATCATACCCCGCGGACCATTGCTTTGTCTCCAAAAGGATCTGTTTTAGCTGCTGCGTATGATGCTGGGGTTGAAGTGTCATCGCTGGATCCGGGGAATTCAAATATAGAGCGAAGAGCAGTTAAATGCTATGGGGTGGATAAGTTGGCCTTCTCTACGGACGGGACCCAATTACTCGGAACTACCCTCCAGTCACGCAATCCCAGTACTGTTATTCTAACGGCGCCATATTACAACACTGGTGGGACAATGCCCGAAGAAAATGTCAGCGTTAGCGCCCTATGGACGACCTCAATCCTATTTCCAAACGGAAGCAGAGACTGCAGTCATGCTGTTCTCCTCCCGAGCTCTTCGGATGACGAGGCAAGCTGGGCCTTTACTTACGACAGAGTATTCGAAACATTTCGTGCTGTTCGTATCGACGATCTTCGGAATGGGACAACTTACTTTACTGGTCCCGTGGCTGACGCAAACTCCATTGCGAAGCTTCTTCCAAGTACCCTCCCGACTGCCAGTCAGCGAGGAGATTTAGTAGCATCCGGGTTCCAAGGTGCTATCTGGATTTATGGAGTTCCCGAAGACCTGGATGCTCTACCCCTCATCTCTAATGCTGTTAACAGCAATACGGATAGTGGCGTTAGTACTCCATCAACTCTACTCGGTCGACGAAATAGCGCCCCTTCACTTCGCTCTGTTCACAGGCACCGAGATACTCTAAGTAGAACTCCTCAATGGCAACTTCTATGTGACCGATTTCGAAACAATTTTGTCGAAGGCCGGAAGATTTATACTCTTGATCAAGTCAGCACAATGAGCTGGGTCAGTGATAATCCAGCTTCATCCCATGGGGAAAAACTCATTGCAGTTGCGCCAGGGGTTGGAGGAAAGTCTCCAATTGCCGAGAGCTGGGAAGAGGATGGAATGAGTCCAGTTGATGGCGGTCGTATTGCTATACTGGATTTTGACTATGCCATTAACGATGGAAAGAAGACGACAATCACCATCGAAGTAGGCGCTAATGAACCAGAGGTTCTAGAGGAAGAGCACAGAGATCTAGATACAGAAGTCGCGATAGTTCGGAGAAGGACAGTTGCACAACGGCGAGGAAATCGCAGCCATGTCTCCCGCTCCAATGGTTCTGTTCCTCGTATGCCCAATGATGAATTGCCTCCCTTACCACCAACAGAGGACGATTTAGGCGACCCATATGCAGCCCCACTACCACCTCCGAGAATACCGAGCAACCCGACGACGACCTCTGAGCAGGAAGACGTCTCTCTTGACGAAGTACAGGAGGCTTTCGATGCTCCATATTCTCATACCAGTCCTCGTTCTGGTACCACCCTTCGTCGTGCAGCTACAGCAGCTGCGGTCAACCGAAGGCTACATCCTCGTGCTGTTGCTCAAGACCATATTGAATATCGTCGTGCAGATGGCCGAGAAGAGCATCCCCACGAGAGCGATGCAGATAATTGGGTTCCACCACCTCCACCGTATACCAAGGATCCCCTGCCACCCTTACCCGAACACATACAGAGATCTCTACTTGCCGAAGCAGCTCAATCGAATTTACAGCGTTCAAACAATAATCGAGCTCCAAGCATAGATTTCCCTGGATTTGGAGAATCCGGAGGGTTGTCTCGGTCTCGGACAGTTGCTTCTACGAGTACCGGTAGGTCGAGGCGCGAGTCATACCCGTTTCAAAGAAGTATCAGCGATTCGACGACAATGAACGTCGATCGTGTGTCAATAGACGAGGATAGGCCAAGACCAACTTCAAGTCCTGTTTCTCCGGAATTCGACGACCTCTACGATGTATCTCCTCCCGGGAGCCCTCCTGGAAGTCCTCACCTAAGTCCTCAAATTGTATCGGCCAACCAAATCCCAAGGAGACCAGTCGGAGCTCCTCCATCTAGCGACGGGAACACCTCCCCAGCACCAGTCATGATTGCAACCCTCCAGGGTCCTATTTCTCCTGTCCCTCAGCCGCCGTTGCCTATGAACAATCAAATGGATAGTAAGCTACAGAGTCAGGATGTCGTGGATGAGAATAAGCCAATTCCACAGATGGATATTACATCTAGACCCCAAAGACCTGAAGATAAAGCTGTACCACCACTACCGACTGAGGAACACCAATTGAATGGATTATCACCTCAACCCCCAGTTACTCAAAATGCGCACCAATTCCAACAATCACCGCCATCAACACCAACCGAACCGTCAGAAAGTATTGCTTCTGTTTCACCACTATCAAGACGAGTTAACACTGCACCGTCAATGAGATCCGATGAAGACGACGATGTGAGACCTCCTCCCATATCAAAGCGCAGTGATACCACGCCTGTACCATCAGTTCGTCCGGCCACGGCAATAGGACAAGGGTCCACGGTAATGCCAAGTGCAGACCTTTTGGCCCGTCTGAACAGTCGTCAAGGCGGGCGACCAATAGGACTTTCTGATCCGTCGAGACGTATATCTGGAAGTCATAACAATCAACCTCGTCGTTCTAGTAGCGGGCATAGACCAACCCCCTCATGGGAGTCTTCGCAACGTCAACAACAGCCACAGCAAAGAATGCAGACTCCTCCACGGATTGTAACGGAACCTCCACCGAGAAGTACGCCTCCTAGGGCAGCGGTGGGTGCGTATGGATCTCCTACTTCGCGGAATAGTGTGCATAGTCCTCCTTCCACTTATCCCGTTTCTGGACTCCAGCAGAATTATGCACAACGACGTGTCAGTCTTGGAAATCCAAATCGTCTCCCTCCACCGTCACACCTCCGACCTGTCATGGGCGAGCGTTTAGAAACTATCCACAGCATCACCTCAAATGGCGAACCATCACCTTTCTTCACGCAGAAACCTCTTAGTGGTGGTGGTGGTGTGTCAAGACAATTTAGTAGAGCGGAACGCAGTGCGGCGAAGAATATCAAGGATGCGAAGAAGAAGGGTTGGAGACAGAGTATGTATCGTGAGAAGAAGGAGAAGAGGGGTGGGAGGAAGGAGAAGTATGGGGATACAAGTAGTAGTGCGGGGTGGACGGATGTTAGTTATCCTGCTGGGGAGGAGAGGGGGGTGAAGCATGCTAAGTGTGCGGTTATGTGATTTTGTTGATATAGTTATGCTGAGATACCCGGAGAACATCTTTATTCTTGTAATTGGTTGGGATGTGGGCGTTGGGAAAAATTGATGGGGGTGGATTTGAAATGGGTGTACTACTGCTTATTTTTCTTATGTATTTTCTCAATGATTTTGGGAGGCGAGTGGGTATATAGGAGTTTACGAGGTTTTATTAAAAGCAGAGATTGAAGATTTATTTCAGGCAACTTTTGATACCTTATTGTTTATTGATTTTCTTTGGTTATACTGAGTTGCTTGGTATTTATTTGGCTTCTTTTTTTCTCGCCATTTCTGTTACTTCCCTTGGTCCTCCCATTTCTCAATTTCCTCAAGTGCAGTTGTTTCCTCGTCCAAAGAGACATGTGTCTCCTGTCACGGACTGCCTGCCTGCTTACTACCCTGTCATTGGGAAGCTGAAAAGGTGTTTGAGTACTGGAGCCCAAACCAGAATTCCGGGCACGAGAATTTAGAAGGTGGGAAGTTGATATCAGGTTGTATGTATATGGAAGCCATCACAAAGCATAATAAGGAACGAGGAAAAAGGAGCAGTTATTATGGACAAAGTGATCAGCCACACCCGTTAACTACAACCAACACAACTCTTGTTGTGACAAGATGCCATGCTGAGAGTTTGGGCTTCGGTCACTTCCTTCCAAATGAGCAATGAGAGTTAGTTTCTTGGTAATTAATACCTTCCCGATATTTATGGTTTTGAAATTGGGGGGATAGGGAAGCTGGCACGGTTTTCGAAGGTTAAGTCTCGGTTCCCTGTGAGGGTGTACATACAAGGGGTGCTGATTTAGGATCTACAGCATTTCAAGCTTGGACATGATATACACACCGCAAAGATATAAACCATAGATTAAAAAAAAAAGTTCTTGCTGCTTTGGATGTTTGCAGTCTTCTCTTTACATGTCATCATCATCATCCTCATCATCATCCTCATCAGGCAAAGGCATCAAAGCAGCCTCCTCCATCTCCCTGGCATACTGTTCCCATAGCTCCTTCTCTTTGTCATCCAAGATTCGTCCCGGGGTACTAATCGCTACTGTAAGACTATCTCCTGTCACGATGTCGATGTATTGATTACCACCTAGGAGATCCTTCCCTAGAGTGAGGGTGGGGGAATCTGAAGGGGGGTCACGAGCATTTCTGTAGAGTCTTTCGTCCCAGGGCCTGGGGTCGAGGCGTTCTTTTTCAATCATTCTCTTGATCCAGTCGTTGTTGTTGTCGTCGTCTTCGTCTTGGGTTTCGATTTCTTTGGGGGTGGGTTCTTCTTTGGATTCTTTGAGGGTTTGGTGGATTTTGGTGATTGTTTCTGGGTTTTGCTCGTCATTATTGTTGTTGTCTTCGATTTTGGGGTTTGAACTGGGGGTGGGCTCTTCTTCTTCTTCATGGTTTAAGGTCCCTTCTGTTTCGTAATCTTCTTCGGGTACTGGGTTGGTTGAACTTTGAGTGGTTTGTTTCGTCGTCGTCGTCGTCGATAAGTCAATACCGGAGTGTATGTCTTTTGTTTTTGACACGGATGAGTCTACCGTATCCTCACCACCTTTAAACTTTTTCCCGCTTGGTGAGGACTCGTCTTCAGGTTCCTCAAATTCCCCGAATTTCCTTTTTCTGCCTGAAGAAGGAATCTCAGAGTCTTGATGAGCCTTAGATGAATTCGGTATCTTGACCATATTTGTGGTAGTCGTGGTAGGAAGATCCATGTCCTTGGCATGAGAACTCATGATGGATATTGTGGGGCTTTTTGGGGGCGGAAAAGTTTGGCACCTTCTTTTGGTTATTCCGAATTTTATTTTCGGATTCTCTCAAAGCCTGCATGTATTTGTTCAATGTCTTCAAAATATTTCGTTCTTGAAGGCAGCGAGGTTGCTGGTATTAATAGGAAGGAATTAGGCAGCGGGAATTACCCCTGTATCTCATTTACGTATACTTGGTAAAATTTAGGAGAAATTGAAATTACTTGAAACACAACGATAACCAACAAGTAAAACAGACCAACTTAAATATATCGACTTGAACCATGTCTGGACACAAAGACAAGGTTATTTATGCACTAACCGAGCTTTCCCTTTTCTTTCCCTTGCCATCCACGATGAAACTCCCACAACCCAAAAATCGAGCACATGGAGTTGTTTCTTCTTTTTGTGTGGTGTCATTTCGTTCTCAAAATATATAAATTACAATCGTCGTAACTTTGCTCGTTTATTTCAATTATCCCAACCGCTTCGAATAATTTAGTTACACGAACGAGTTTCTAGATAGAGTGTCAATTTATAACCGTCGTAACTTTGCTCGTTTATTTCAATTATCCCAATCAGTTGGAATAATTTATCTTTACGAACGAGTTTCCCAAATAGCCTCGAAATAAAATCACCGCTAACTTTTGAATTTTAATTTTCTTAATTGCCTAGGAGAATTCAGTTGACAAAACGAACTTCCATATATACATCCTTTGCATGTTCGATATGGAATAATAGAAAGTAGCTGAAGAACCAGGCAACAAGGGTAAAATAAGAGTATTGATTGGGCGCTGGATCTGATTCTTATGGCAAGCTGACTCAACACCATGACTTTCTTTTTTCCAGCTCCGAACTGAACATCCAGCATCGTCATTTTTTATTTCTCGAATCGACTCTTGAAACCTTTACTCGAACCTGTCCTGAATTTTGTTTCAAGACTCAACGCAACATTTGACGCTCTCCACCTGGAAATCATGTCAGAAAACCCAGCCACGCCGGAGAACCACCAGTAAATGAGGAAGTAGATAATCATTTATTCTTTCACAAGGTTAGTGACTGTTCCTATAAGTAAACGCGAGCTGTGAGACTAAGACTATCACAAGACACCACCCAGCTCAATAAGAAATCCACCAGAATTTGAGCTGCGCTAAAATTCGTCGTTAAACTAAGGAGGTCATGCCACCCAGGATGTGGCTGTAAATTCGAGAAATCTCGCCCAGGGTCGGGTCGTGTAAGCTCCAAATAATCTCACACAATTACTAGTATATAACTGACACTTTCATAGATATATCAAAGACCGGATTCTCTATCTCCAAAGGGCCTCCCTTCTTTTGCTTCTTTCTTTAATAGCTTTTATATTATAGCTTGAGTTTTTTTTTATATTAGTATTAAAACAGCTATTTCAAAAAAGAAGTTTATATTTAAGTAGCTCTTATCTTACTTTATAACTTTTATATATATTACTTTATTATAGTACTTAAGTTAAGCTAGATATAGCTGCTTTTATATTTTTATTATTATATATATTAGAAATGTCTTATATTTACTCCTTATATATAGTCGTTCTAATTATACTCTTTAAATGTTTATAATAGATTAAAGAGTAGTATATAAAGAAGCCTTTTTGATATATTTCTTAAGTTACTATTTAGGCTTTTTACTCTTTTATATTCTACGAGCTTCTTATATATATTAGTTGTCATTTCTTTGCTTTAAATATATATTCTATATATAAAAGGTACTTTCTAAATATTAAAAGTTATAATAACTTATTAAACTACGTAGTTATAAAGATATATTAGCTAATATTTAAAGAGTTGATTTTTAAAACTCTATCTTAGTACTAAATAGAACTAAAGATTTTTAGACTCTTGTAAAAATACGCTCTGATTTCTTATATAATACGTATTATACTTAGCTTTATATATAAAACGTAATAATAAAAACGTAACCAGGGCTATATTTTACTAAGAATTGATTTTAAAATAACTTTTTATCGATTTTAATACTTCTTTTTAGAACCTTAATTTTTTATTTATACGTCTCTTAAAATATTTTAAAATACTATTTATAAATCGCATAGCGCCTAGCGCTTCTATAGTAACAACAACACTAGGATAAGATTACGAGTCTAAGAAAGAGAGAGTAGACATTATTTTAATAGCTCTCAAATTAACTACCGCAGACTACCAAATAGCGGTTCAGCACCAAAAACATCAGCTCTCAGACGCTCTAGCAGAAACTGGTCGCCCTGCTATTCCGTCCCGCCTTCTTATTGGTCCACTCTCGCTCCAATTATTTGTTCCCTCGGAAAATGGCCTATAATTGTAAATAAAACCACAACAAAATAATTTAAATAGATGCAACTTTATTTCATTGTCAATTAGCTATTCCAAATTCATTCTAGATTTTTTTAGTATTTTTCTGAGCTTCTTTAGGCCTACTGTTGTAGTAATAGTGTGGTTCTGCGCAGGAGGAAATTAGGAAGTTTTTTCCGTCCCCGTAGAGAGGGTTCCCCTCACTGCACCGGACCAACTCGTAAAACCAACTGTATTCCTAACCCCTAGATTAAAGTGGTTTTGGGGTCTTTGATCCACCAGCACTGAGCTCCAAGCAATTGAGCCTCAACAAAACCCCACTTTGGTGCACGTCGTCGCGCAGGTTGATTCTGGAAGGAGTATGAAAAGACATCAAACAGCAATACCTTGGGTAGGCACCGAGCATTACTCCCCCAGCCGAAAGGGCGCAGAAATTAACCATGGACTGCCGTATTTTGTAAGATGCAAGTTTGGAGAGGGGACGGCAAGGCAGACTTTTATACTGTATGCATCCCAGCTTGGCATTTGATTCACCCGAAGAAGAGTTCCTCTAATTCCTTGGGGAATTGAAGCTATGGGCAGTGATCTCGCGACTTGCGTCTTTTTATCGATTTATTGTGTCGTCTACCTCGTATTTCTTTATTTTTTGGCCAGCATTTCGACTAGACAAGTGCGACCAGAGAAGTTCTTGATTGGCAGTCTCAAATAAATTCTCTATTGTTCTGGGTATGTTTGATCTTGCTTTTTGGCATGCAAAAAGTGCCTGAAAATGTCTATTTGGCGTGCGTTTCAAGCACTCTCTTTGGACTGATCTCAATATTATGGCTACCGATCGAGTGCCCCCCCCATTGGGACACAATATAACATTGTGCCTCATGTTTCTGCTTATCTTGTGGAGGCGAAGCAAGGATACGTAGAGCCGGACGTATCAAAAGATGAGGCTGTTGGACGTTTCTTTTGGCCAATTGACACCTGGAGTACCATAATCTTGATTTGCGTAACAACCAGCTGAACAGAGCACTCTAGTAACAGTACAGATTCCTCAACGAGACCTCGGAATAAATCGCCATCTTTCACCATGTCGACCTCTCGACAAACAGGAAGCGAGGCATTAGTCCAGCAGCAGGGGCAATTCGATTGGTTTTCTTTGGCAAAATCACGTATTACCTGGGGCGTGGAAATCATTTCTCGACTTTCAGCTGCCGGAGTCGATCCTTATACCGTAATTGTGGGCCAGAACATGTGCAAGCTCTTCAAGCTTGACCCTGTAGGACGAAAAAACATGGCGGAAGCGTTGGTAGGGCTTCAAGCCTTTCGCAGCGTGGGCGACACTGTCTGGTTTGGCATTGGTGCACGGCATTTGGTTCGTGACCTAGCCGTCACAGATGAAGGAAAGCTCTGTGCTGGTATCTGCGGTGCTCTCTCCTCTTGTTACTCCGAGACAGTTGCTGCTGAAATCCTCGCGGAGCTGGTTAGCATTAGCAAGGCCCCTGTCGAGCTCACTCCGTCAATATTTGAGTGGAATAGCCTTGTGCACGCATGTAATGGAATCCTCCATGCAACTTCCTTTCCAGTCCACGCAGAAAAACTTATGAATCTTTTCCCGAACGCCCGCCAATTTTCATCTTCAGATAGAAGCGGGCCGGATTGTTCAACTCCAGCTTCTTTGGCCATGGCTCTACTTGCCATTGGGGATGTCAGCCGCAAAGCAGTTGTAGGGATTACAATAACCGGAGGTGCAGATGCCGGATGGTTCGCAGCTGTCTCTGAATGGTTCTTTGGCCTCCACGTACAGATATTGGACCAGAACGGAAATGAATGCTACAGGACTGGCCTTAACGAATATATCAAGGTCGGCACCAGTATCCAAATTTTGATACGATTCAGTAGCACGTCTGATTCAACCGGCTTACATGGACCCCAGGGTTCCATGGAAATACAGTGCCTCGAAAAGGTTTTCAACCTGCAAGAGGCATCGCAGTTGTTCCGAGGCGTGGGAGGTCCTCCATCTTTCGGGGACAATCCAACAGCAAGGGTTAGTGGGCGGGTGGCTTGGGAAACAGCATTTTCACAAACCTTTCGTCCAGAATTTTCGAGCCTTGTTGGCATGCGAGACGTCATGGCCCTTGGTTTAGGTTCTGCGGCACGAGTCCTTACAGCCATTGCTCACAACGAAAGCAATATCTATGGGCCTATTTGGCAAGATCCCGAAAGCAGAGAACGGTGGTCACTTCATGGCGATTCCACCCATGGGAAAGGGTTCGTGAGTAATACCGTCTATTGGTTCCCGGAACTTGGACCTTTAGAAGACAAAATGCAGCTAGGCGCTCGTATGACATACCTTGACGCCAAATCCCATTACGAAACTCAAATATCTCTCATACAGAACTCTTGTCAGTGTAGCTTCTGCCAGAACGGTTACCGAGCAGAAAGCAAGGGCACAGATTATTGTAAAGTGGTGATTTTCGAAACGATCCTCCGAATTAGCCAGATACTATCCGTGGTTTCTGCAGACAGGCGCCTTTGTTTAAAGAGACACGGCATTGAGTCCCTCTATGAAAGGGTTCTTTATACTAGGTTATCTCCGCAGGCAGCTGGAGGTACAATGCAAGAGATACACGGGGTTCTCCAATACGGAATTGCCCAGTATTCTGTTGGGCAACTCCACACTGTCGCACTTGAGCTTTTTGCTGGCGAGGCTCCTGACAAACCTTTTTCTCAACTTGGAACTCCCGCTTTCTCCAAGTCAGGGATCTGTGCCTACTTGGATATCTTGCGAGAGGTATCAGATTCGAAGGATCATGCAGGCAGGATCCATATCATCCCTGGACGTATTGAGTATTGCGGTCGACCGTATGACTGTCTTCAAGACGGACAACCGCTATCTGTCAATATGCACAATGCATATACACGAAGCACAGATACAGACCCACAGCGGCTTCAACAGAAAGAAAGACAAATCCGAAATATCTTCTCTTACCAAGAGCCTATCATATGCGTAAAGCAGCTCGTTAATGGTCTCCAGATATGATATGAGATGAATGGCAGTGGAGACGTGGAACCTCTGATCATACAACCTGAGAAACTTTCGGCCACCCTCACCAGCACCAGGGGTTTTATTTTCTGCTCAGGTCACTGCTGCCCAAAAGTCTACGGCGAAGCGAACCATTTTGAACCTGACAAAATTACCATAGTGGCATTACATGGAAAGACGATTTTGGTAGTTAGAGGTCCTACGGTTGCGAGATGTATGGCTTTGAATGGCACTAGCTGCGAGTATGAAATCCTGTTGCGAAATGGCGAATGCTTTCAGTGCTGTTTTCGGGCTGCACTGGCAAGCCCCCGAGCTAGAGTTCTTATCGTTTCAAAGTAGGCGTTTAGTCTGATCAAATACCTGTGTAAAAATGAGTTTACAAGCGACGTGTGGTTTGGAGGTTCATACATATTCCTAGTTGACGCATAAATCGAAAGACCCAAAAGTGAACTATTATATGAAGTATGAAATCATTCTTAGTGATATTGCATTCATATTTTATGGATTAAATACAGAGATTTCACGTAAAAGGATGCATTATACTTGCATTGAAGTTTACATCCCGCGACAAATTAAGCGAGAAAAAGCGTTAAGGCTAACCCTACAAGCTCATTCCCTCACAAAATTTAACTGCAAAGGATAGTACGTTCTGCATGGAATTATTAGCGTGATAAATAGGGTAGTTACCATATATATCTGCTGCGTAGATATAGTGATGTCGTCTTTTATCCCGTTAGGTTGCATATGTAACTTTGTCCAAGCTTGGTATGACATTGTTGCCTACACAATAGCACCAAACTCAATGTTGCACGTGCATGAATACAACGCGCTGCTACTGTACATTTGTAGATCAGTAACTACTCCTATTTTCGACGCATGCAACAAGCAGAGGATCAAATTGGAAAGGTGGCCCACATAATCACTGGTTGAGATGTGCAGTTAGGACATCTGCCACAGACGACCATAGACTGAGGAGAATTGGGCATCGTGTCCATATATAAGCCTTAGATTTGCAGATTAGTAGTTGGGTGGGTGGACACCAGCAAATACCAGCTTTTGTATGTTTTTGCTGTTCTTTTGGCCCCTTAATACTGATATATACTCCAACACCAACTAGTATAACAAATACCTATAGCTACTAACACTTCACCTACTCTATTCAATTGAGAGAACATCTTCCCCAAAGCCTATCAAATTACTTCTAGCTACCATTGAAAATGTATCACAAAAGATAGTTTTCCATGCTTTGTACTTTTGGTGAATCGTGATACTCCCTGGGTGCAGGATTGTCTGAGAAGGAACGCGTGGAGTAAGGGATAAAAGTTATCGCAATTATTGATTGGATACAGAATTAACCTTTGGATGCAAAGGCACTGAATCAAGTTCAATTAAGGAATATATAAACACGATTGCTAAGCGAGACTCGACCAAGGGATGCAACTAAAGAACCGACCCTAATCATCAATCCCCCTCTGATGGTTCAGACGAAGCTTCTAACCCTTTTTTCTGACCTAAATAATCATTGAAATCATTCTCAAATTGCTCCATTGCGTCTAGGGCGAGGATAAGGTCTGCACTGCGCATATCACGTTTCTCGTGTCGCGCCAGAGCATATCCAGTGCGAACAATGTTCTTTATCTCTCTTCCGTTGATTTTTCGATTCGAAAGGTCGCTCAATATCTCTGACGTTAGCCACTCGGGTTTTTGTTCTTGATTTGCTCTCAAAATCAAGATCTCCCACAGTTCCCGTCGCGAGTCTGCGGTTAATGGAGGGTAAGCAATAGATAGATGAATACGAGATTTAAAAGCGTTGTCCAGCGTTTCGGGTCTGTTTGTAGTGAGGAAAAGGATCCCTTCATAGTACTCTATGACACGAAGAAGCGCTAAATGAAATTAATATTAGCTAACATCTCTTTTAAACTCGACTTGGAGGACCAACTCGAAACTAACGCGTTTACACCCAAGTTATCAAGTGTTCTCTGTTGCATGAATACATCCGCCTCGTCTAGTAGAATAATACTCTTCCACCTAGCTGCCAGAAGGAACAAGCGTCTTAGCTCAGCTTCAACCAATTGTGGGGATCCCTGAAGTTCAGCAGAACTGACTTTCAATAATGATCGGCGTGTGTGGTCCGCGATACTTTCTGAAACATCATTAGTCTTACATCAAGATTTCCAAATTATGAGACTATATTTTAATACTAACCTGCTGTATATGTTTTGCCAACCCCGGGAGGTCCGCTAAGTAGAAATATGAAGCCTTTGCCTTTTCCTTTAATCAGATCGTCAAATTCGTTACCCCACTCAAGATCTTCCTGCCCGACAAGAGAGGAAATGAGTTTCTTCTTCTTCTCCGAAAGAACCAGATTCTGAAAAGCCTTCTCATTATAAGGAACTTCTTTGATCTGGTCAACCAAGAATATTCCCCACCTCTTGAGTTCCAATGAGAATCCCGGTATCTCGTGCAAACTTGTCATAACGTCTTCGTCTGAGAACTCTGGAGAAGCTTCGGTGAGTGGGTTGTAAATTTTACTCCCGCTGACCAACACAGAGTTGTAGTATCTCTTGACATCAGCCCAGTACTGGCCGAAGTCAACTACAATCCTGTGTCTGATCTGCAAAGTATTAGCGCATGAAATATTCCCTTAAAATGAAAGATTTCATACATACATTATATGAAGACATAAGGTTACTTTGCGAAGATGTTGCTGAATACATACGCGCTACACCTTCATAAAAACAATGACGAATTCTGCAGAGAGAGAGATATTTTCTGCCACGTTCTAGTAGGATAAGTCGAAGTTTATTGCTTTCAGGGTGCAGATGAAGAGGAGTCATCCCTATCTCGGAAAGGGATTTACGACCTTCAAATTTGATTATTTTGGCTCTGTAGTGCGTGAGACCGACGTTGTGCCCGCAAAAATAAAGATTTTCCAAATTCAACACCCACGAGTCTCTGTCGTCATCCGCAGTGATTGAGCGAAGACGTTTCAGCTCTTGATTGAGATCAAAGTATACCAGACAGCCAGGCTTAAACACTGTCCATAGGTGACGAAAGCTCAATTTCGTTGACGATGTTACCGACCGAAATACCCTGTTTTCTTCATAGAAGAGCTTCTCTGTATACTGAAAACACAGATTCATGTGAGATTTAAGTTGCTGGTTGTCAGATCTTCCAGCATACGTTTGAAGTTCGTCTTGATAGTGGAAAAGAAACATTGGTGGGTCGTCAGTGGCTATAATCTTTGTTGTGAAATCGACACCCTCATAAGTGCCAATGACATCACGCAACGCCTTTTTGATGTATCGAGATTGAACCTCCAACTCTGTGTATAACAGATCCTCTGAGCGACCGTAGTGTCGGGTCAACACAAGGCAAGCCTTGTGGCTTTTGGGTTTAGGGGGGTTGACGGTAGACTTGGTACCAGCTCTCAGCAAGATGGCCTCTCCACATGTATCGACTCGGTTTTCGTAGATCTGCAGTTCACATTCCTCTCCATCACTATCATCGGATTCCTGGTCTGATAAAACTGGGATGATAGTCGCAAGTTGCTCTTCCAGTGTAGGTCGGATGTCTTCTTGATTTGACGAATTCTCTTCGTCTGGAACCGACTGTTCCTCTTCAGTAAATGAATCTTGGTCTTTCGCTGCTTTTCTGAATCTCCGGAATGAAAGGCTGGACATGCTGAACTTTTGCGACCTCATTTTGCTAAAAAGACGCTGTTGGCAAATTGGAGGGAGGAGAACCAACGTGAACCGAGTTTTTGTGGTAAAGAAAAGTCTGGTTGCGTAATCTAGAATATGAGAGCAAAGTTCAAGAAGTAAGCTCTGGGAGTGGGGAGGTCACAGTTAATCTTGTTCACAAACAAGGCAACCAATGGGAAATGTTGAGATGCGGAAATATATTGTCCATATGTAGCTCTTGCTTCATCCATCCACATTCAACAACGCCACACAAATCATGATACCCAGTCAGAACAATAGCCGCTAGCCTTCTCCCATCAACCCTGCTTCTTCTCCTCCTTTCGGTCACGGTCGCATGAACCTGCCGTTGCATGGTTGCTGGAAGTTTCCATTCGCTCTCTTGTTTGAGCCTCAGCCATCCTTCTCGGTGAAGGTGGCACAATGCTTCCAATATTATGGTACGGTGACTCCTGAGGCGATTCGTTGAGCCACCGCTGCATTGGAGTGGCGGATTGATGTGTTTGGGATGGCTGATGCGACATCGTGGGTTTGTGTAACTTCAATCAACAAAAGTCAATAACTTTTTTGCTTAAAAGAAACAATTAAAAACAGGAGTTGGAGAAACAGATTTCCAGCTGCGGCTTCAAAATCTAGTGGTATATCAAGAATGGGAGCTTCTTACGGGGTGCAACAGGTAAAACAATTTGTCGTTGTTGGGTACCCAACAAATGTGGAGAGTTAAAGTTACACTTCTCGGCAGACAAAGACAAAACTTTTGAACTTCTTGCAAAGCAGCAAAGTAGAAAGTTAAAGAAGGTTTCGAGGGAGCAGGAAGCAGACATTTTATAAGATTTATCCCACTTGAGACTTTTAGCTGACCGTGTTGGCAATTTTTGGGTTCATTGTATAAGAAAATAAGTTTTTTGACCTGAAATAGTGGCCGCATAGAAGCATCTTTCTGGATTCCTTTCCGGAACTTTGGTCATAGCACGAAGGAGCGGGGAATATTGACCCTTGCAAGCATAGGAATGTGAAATCGGGCGGGATCTTTTGAGATCTTTTTCGATTGGGTTGGGTGCAAGGATCTTTCGAACCATGTTTAGGCAGTATGTAAGCCAGCATGCGTAACCCCCCTGGGCAGGACTTTTAGCGAACTTTTGGGAACTTCTACCATTTTGACATTCGGCGCTCCCCGTATGGTAAGCCAGGTGCCTCAAAAATGACTTGGCTGCAGTTGCGCAGCCTTTTCAATGCGCCACCTGGTGTTGCCTTATATTAACAGTGCCATTTACGAACTTTTGAGAACTTCAGCTTGATTGTTGGCTTCGCTTCTCTCATCACAACGATTCTACTACCTTCCTACCTACCCCGAATCACACAAAACGCGAACATGAACTTGCAAACCCCCATTTCGTCATCTCGGGGTGGTCAGATGACTCCACATATTCGACAGGCTCATATTCTCGACGAAGGGGCTATCAACAGTCAAGTTCCATCTCATCCATTTACCTTTCAGGTACAACCACAATACCAAGCCTCCTTCCAGGTAAACCAGTATGGTCTTCAATCAAACTCCAACGATCAAATAGCGACCAATGAAGCAGAACAGCTTCCAGCTCCATTCGTTGAGCAAGTAGAACCACATTCCCACAGAGCCAAATATGATCACCTCGACTGGGACGTTCATAAAGCTGCAATCGAAAGTCTGTATATGGATCAAAACAAGAATCTCTCTGAGACAATGGGAATTATGAAGGATCGCTATTCTTTCGTTGCCTCGTAAGTATACCCGCACTTCTTACTTGGAGTCCATCCTTCCTAACTCCTCAAAGTCAAAAACTGTATAAATCAAAATTCAAAGAGTGGAACTGGCAAAAGAAGTTGCCAGTAGCAGCTGCTCTTTTCATGCAAAAGAAAGCCAAAGAAAGAAAGCGAGACACGGGAAAAGACACCGTCTTTTCCTTCGGGGGGAGAAACTGGGATAGCAACCGTGTCAAAAACACTGCTGCCAGAGCAAAGAAGACCCAGATCAGCGATAATAATGACCGTAAGTAGCGCAAGAACCATAGAACTCTGAGATTGACTAACTTTAAAACAGTTGTCGACACGCCTGAAGGCGTCAGCTACAAAACCCCAAAGTCTGTTGTAGCGTCGCATTCTGAGGTAGAAATGGCCGAAATTTCGAATGATGATTCAGAGGAGGACACTGATCGCAATCCAGGAAACGTCAACCACCTCACGATCACCTGGCGTGGTCGCTCGAGGGGAGATCTTCAAGAAATGTGGGATATGGCTCGCAACTTCCGGAACGCTGGAAGACTTGATGAGGCAGAAGATCTATTTCAGCAAGTATTTCAGGGTTTGGGTAAAGTTTTAGGAACCACGAATGAAGACACTGTCAAGGCTGCTTACAACCTTGCTGATTTATACGCCGAGTCTGCTCGAGCGACTGAAGCCATTGAGATAATTGAAACAGTTATCCAAAACCACGTCAGCCGATGGGGATACGAAGACAAAAGGACTCAGCAAAATGTTTTGCATGCAGTCGAGCTCCTGAATGGTTGGAAAATGCCTCTTGAGGCAGTAGCCCTATTATCATCCTCGAAAGAGTTATTGCAAACTTCCTCGTTCTCCCATAATCAGACCCGGAAGAAGAATAAATCTAACGATACAACCAACTTCAGCGACAATCTCACTGACATTGCGAATACCATCACCCAGAACTTGAGTCCATCTGGAATTGACTATGGTATCGGAGTTGCTCGCAGCCATGTTGCTGCCAAAGACCAAGCCGTAGAAGAACTGCTTCTCGCTTTGATAGCCAGTTGTGGAAACAAGCCAGATTTTGTTGTGCAACATCTGAGAGCACATGCTGAACTTCTCAAGCTTTACGAAAAATTAGGCAAAACAGATGAGAAAGGAGATGCTTTCCAACACGCTTTCGAGTCAGTGAATAAGGCCTGGAACTCTTACAACTGGGACGACAGAAAAATTGCGAGTCTAGACTTCATGGAAGGGGTACTTCAACTTGCTGCTAACATCCTCAAAAGTGGATTCATGATCCACGCGAAACAGATGTTCCGTGAGATATCTGACAAAGCCACAGAGGTCTTTGGGGCCGACGACGAGCGAACGGTGTGGGTTCTCATCACAATAGGTTTGGTTTACCAAACCCATCTAACTTGGGATGACGCAGAAGAGTGGTTTGAGGAAGCTTTTACGGCGGCACTTCGGAATGAAGATTGGGGTCCAAAGGATGGTATTGTGATGTCGCTCCAGAATGCTATGGATCATTGCCATTTCTCCTATGTTTCAGATGAAGGGAGGCCATTCAAGACGATTTTTGGTGTTTCTGGAATAAAAATTATGCCCGGAAGATTGCATTTGGAGTAAGGATACCTTCTAGAGTTAAGCTGCGTAGTAAATGAATTTATATGATTTGATTTTTAGGCATTCAAGACTCAAATGAGAGTAGGTATCTTTTGAAATAGTAACTTTGGTTGCACAGCATTTTGTCATTCTCGGGTAATGTGAATATCAGGTTAGCAACCTCGAGAATCACCCTGTAGTAGTTGTTAGCCTGTGAACCACCTAGTCAGAGTTCATTTAGCGCTTTTGCCCACAGTACGCGTGGAATAACAGCCTTAGTAGAATTATAATTGAAGTCTATCGGATTTACTCAAACCAGGATCAAAAGTGTCACCTACGGGCATTCTTGGACTGGCATGACAAACTAAGCTTTCCTTCGAATCAGGAATACCCCTAGACTCTATAGCAAAACATCTCCAACCTCTGATAAGCCGAGGCAAGTTCGTGGAACATCAATGTATGATAGAGTGAGATGGCAGGCAAATTATGTCTTCCACCACGGGGGTGCAGATAGAACACCTCTCCTCTACTCCTTTCATTATTCATCCGAGACTAGATAAATCGATTCCATTGTTCCAAAAGACTTGAATAATTAAGATTATATTATCTTTGTTGCTCCAGAGGAGTTAAAACAATTGTAGAAGTGCAAGTACTTCGAGAAAACAGTCACGAATTCCTGCAGTCCCTGGTGCTCTACACCAACTGCCAGAATTAAACTGCCTCGCTGCATCTTGATTGAGATCCATACCATCCGCGCTTAATTGAGACTAGGCATATGTTCCTTCAAGAACTTTTCCTCCACCTCAGTGTTCTTCCGGCCCAAAAGAGCATTTCTGCTAGGGTATCTCCCAAATTGCTGCAATTGCTTCATATGCCTCTTCGACGCGCCAATACCTATATCAACTTAATCATGTTCCTCCTTACTCACACATCTCCCCTTCAGTCCCTCAAACAATCCCCTCGCCGCAATAAGCGATATAAAGGTTTCCTGATGCATCAAAGGCATATAAAAAGCCAACGTCTGAAAAACAGTAACCTGCTTATCAAAGTCCCTCGCGATGGCCTTCGAAGCCGTCTCCCACGATTTCCCATCGGTGGCGAAAGCATCTGGCGAGCCGCGGAAGAGGTTTCGGGAGAATTGGTCAAGTAGAACGATCAAAGCGAGGCTGCCTTCTGGAGTGGTGGCCCAATCGCCTAACTCGCTGCGGCGAGCTTCGAGGACGAGGTCTTCGAATTGGGATTTCAATTGGGCATCGAGACCTTCGGAGGCAATTATCCATTCAATAGGATTCCGGTTGAACCAGAAACCTAGAATACGCTTGATGTCAGAGTTCATGATAGGAGAGGCTGTGGTGTACTTTTGGCAATAGACCGGTGATGAGATCTGTTGAGATTGCTTGTAAATACAGTTTGTAAGTCTGTGTTTAAAAATGCTGCAAGCGATATTGACCTACTCTAGTGACTCTGCGACCAAAACAAGCAGCTTTTCTTGTAGAATGATAAAGTGTTATTAGCGAGAACTTCCACACTGGTCGAAGGATCTGTGGTGTTGGTTCGAAGTTGGTATGACGCTTGGCAGTCACTCCCCACGGTCACGTTTATGCCCAGGAACAGAAATCCCCGATTTAGGGCCTCTCTCTAGTCGATTTTCATTTGACATATATTGTTTTGAATATCTATAGTTCTCCAGCAAATCCATACAATCTATGTACCGTTACGTTGAAGTTCCCATAGGTAATGTCTCCCTCAACTCTAAGCGAAAGAGTTGTTCCAAAACCAACGCATTTACAGCTTCCAATGATCGTAAAGCTAAATGAATATCTAATAATCCAGACTCCCAATTGATAAAGCGCATATTGATAACGTACACATCTAGAAGAAACAGGAAGTGTCAGTTTTCAAAAACTTCTCTTCCATCAAAGTCACATGATTAGAAAAGTCAGTATTCAGTGTTCCAAGATTTCAAACATGTTTTACTTTCAAATTCAAATGCTCTAAACTCGAGGAGTGCCAAGATGTAAGTTTCGAGGCCGATTATCGCGTGAGTACTGTACAGAGGCTTGAAGTGTTTCATGGAAGAATCATGTAGTTACCATAGAAGTAGAACCCTGACAAAGTTCACAGGTGAGAAGGGAAAAGAAGGCATGGAGTTTTCGTTTCAATTCTTATCATGGGATAAGAGCACAAAGAAGGGGAAGATATCCAACCCCTAAAAGACTAATCCTAGTCTAACCCAAAACCAAAAACTCCAATTCACATTTCCCAATTCCCCAATCCAACTCCTCCTATCTTGACACCCCGGCTTCGAACTTTCCAAAAGAAGAGAAAAAACCCCCCATTGCTATTATCTCCAGCCTCCCTTTCCACCTGGGCAGTATAGCCAGTATACAATCAAATCCATCTCCAATCCTCCTGGTAATCACGATCCAATCACCCTAACCTTCCTAACAAAAATTCCTTCTTTCTATCCAGGCATCGGATAGGTTTCAATTTCGATGCCAAGATGCCGCACAAGAGCGAGAGTAAACTGCTCCACAAACCTTGCGATACCTTCCGAGAAGAACGCAGATAGAATCCCACGACTTTCTCTGTCGTGGTATGTATACAGATCGGAGAAGTACGATCGGTAAATTCCATTGTTGGCCATCATCTCGGTTACCCAAGCGCGAGCCAAATAGCACTGATACAAGAAGAAGAAGAGGGACAGATATGAGAAGAAATCCAGAAGCGTCTGCCAGACTGGAGGCATCTCGACAATATCGGGCGTCTTCATAATGGCCAAGAGTGGCGGATCTTCTTGGAGTTCTGGTTGTTCCTCAAGCCCTTGCTGCAACCCTTTGAACATCCCAGGCAAGACGAACCCATGGAAGGGGTTCGTAAAGGATGTTGGCATATGCTCCGCCACTTTTCTGGTGATGATGATCATGTTCCTCGTGGTTGTCCAGAAACATCCCATAAGGTTGTGATGGTGGATGACTCTGTTTCTGATTATTTCGATAATCTTGACAGGTTCGCCTCCAACTGGGGTTGTGCTTTGAATAGCACCGATTGTGGTTGTCAATTGCCCACCACCGGTTTGCATTTCTCTGTCTGCAGTTGTTACCCCAGCCTGTACTGCGCTGTCTCTAGTTGTAACCCCAGCCTGCACTTGGCCGTCTTTAGTCGTAACCTTGACTGGAGACGTGGGTTTGATTGGCGATGTGCTTTGCACACCACCAATCGTCATCGTCAATGGCTCGCCACCGGCTGGTATGCTGGAATCATCAGTTGGGATCTCTGGAGCTGGCGTTTGTGTACTGGCATCGCCAGTCTCAGCCTGTACTTGTACACCTCTATGAATCGGAGGTTTGGCCCTGACTTGTGTACTTGGATCTGGCACTTGTACACCTCTATTAATTGCAGGTTTGGCCTCGACTTGTGTACTGGAATCAGCAGTCGTAGCTTTCACTTGTATACCTTGATCAACTGGAGATTCGGCCTCGACTTGTGTACTGGAATCAGCAGTCGTAGCTTTCACTTGTATACCTTGATCAACTGGAGATTTGGCCTCGACTTGTGTACTGGAATCAGCAGTCGTAGCTTCCACTTGTATACCTCGATCAACTGGAGATGCGGCCTTAAGTGGGGATGTTGATTGCATACCACCGATCGTGGTCGTCAATGGTTCCTCTGGAGTGTCTTCGGTAGGTGGGATGGTGACCAACTCTTCGCTGACTGTTCGTCGATGCGCTCTGGGGTTGAGTGGGTTCATCTGCAATCCGGGCGGTGGAGCCGCAAGAATCTCGAGGTCGTTGCGAGAAGGAGAATCATGGGGGAACATGCTGGCGAGATCATGCCTTACGTAGTGTTCAAGCTGTTTCTCTAGCGCATCAAGTTCGGCGCGTGCTGTTGCATATTTTCTGGATTCTTGCCTGTATTGTTCGAGTTCGAGAACTTTGACGAGCGTCATCCCCATCTCACGAAGCTCCTCTGCGTGTTGCGCCAGGACTTCCTCTTTGTGTGTTTCCTGGAAACCCTTCAGATCCCTTTCCAATCGAATACTCTCATTGGTCACCCTCTGGCTCTTTTGCTCCTCCCTCTGGAGGTCATTCTTCAAGCCTTCCATTATGTTTTTGTGATTTTTTGCCTCCTTCTTCAATGTTTCATTCTCCTTGTCTATCACCCCATATTGCTTCTGGAGGTATTCATAGTTGTCTTCAGCCGCCTTTGTCTTCTTTGCAGCTTCTTCGCTCTTCCTATTCGCATCCTCATATTTCGTTTTCAGCTGCGCCACCTCCTCCTCCAACTCCTTGTTGGCCTCGTACGCGCGCTCGACCTCTCCCTCTGCAACCTCGGCACGTTGCTTGAGCGCATGAACCTCGCCCTCCAGGCGTTGGACTTCCGACATCCTGCTAACTATAGGGCTATCGCTCGCGTGATCCGCGTCGTAATTCCAGTGGGTGGTTGCGAATTTCGTGTTCGTATTTTCCAAGAAATAGGATTTCTCTTGATGAGAATGTGATTGCGGTTGCGAAGAAATGGTTGTTTCTGCGTCGAGTCGTCCGAGGGAGCGATGCGACCTATGGCAACGAGGGGGAGCCCTTTGTTCCTTCCTCCGCTTGCGTTCTCCCAGCCACTGCCTCAACCTTTTTGACTCTGGCTTCGGAGCCTCTCACAACGGCCAATGACTGAGCTGCACCCAAGTCACCTTGGATTGTGCTTGTATAGGGACTTGCTTAGATGGCTCTTTGTCCTTCTTCTTCTCAAAGATTGGGAATTGATTTTCGTGGAATTGAAATGGTCGCGGCAACTTCGCTTCTTTGTCTGGTGAGGTTGACGAAAGCGGGTTGGTCGCAAGACGAAAGAATGCAAGTAATTGCACCAAGAAAAATGGGATTAGTTTAATTTCACCCAACAATCGATTGTTGGATGCGCGTGAAGCGTGTTTATTTGTGTGATGGTGAAGCTCTAGTTTGGGGGAAGCTCCTCGGGTGGCTGTATGTCGCTACCCCCTTTCAATTTGTCAGTGAATCTCACTTGAGCGTGATAGTAGGTAGATCGGGGTGAGAAATAGGTGGCCTAAAGAGCTAAAGTTAAGCGACCAAAAGTGAATAGGCTCATCTAATTTATTTTCATAGGGATATCACAACATCATCTCCCCCGATTGACTAGATGATTGACCGTGCTATGTCTTGTCTCTCGATCGTCAAATTATCATCTAATTGAGGACTTTATAATATGGACTCTCGCTCTATCATTTAATGTTAGCTCAAGGTCGCAATTCTTTTTTCTAAAAATAAAAAATAAAATAGAAAATGCCATTCTTACATCGCCCTTACAAGCCAACTTGGAAACCCAAGCCCATCTTGAAAGATGGTGTTTTTGATAGAAACTACAATCATTCTTTGAGTAAAAAAAAATTGCCCTTCGTGCAGAGGTCTGACCCCTGGTAAATTGTAGCTTGCCCGCCACATCCGAGTTTACAGGTTAGCCTTTTGTCAATTAGAGATTTTGGTTGATTTGAATCTCTGGTCAATTTGTAATGAGACGTCGCCATTTCAGTCTTGCCTACGGTGTTGTTGAAGAGTATGTTCTGGGAGGTGACGTCTCGATGAGAAATGTGCGACCGCATTGACCTTGCTTACTATGTGACTATTAGCTGACAATCTGCTTAAATGATTTGCTTTTACTTGATAACCCAAGTTTTAGGAATGTAATATACGACTGTGCACTGGTCCGTCGTAAAAGGAAATATTTTATATCAAGCTGGTGTTTAACGCATGCCCAAAAAATGACGGAATAGGAGGATGCAAATACCCTGGTGACAGAACCCATATATTTCTTTATCTTGGTACGAATGCTTGAAAACCAAATCTATCGCAAGGATCACATTTATCTCAATAATATCCCTCAAATCCAATGGAGGAAAGGAAGCCCATTCTGAATTAGCACGCCACCGACTTCGGTCCCAACAAGAGTTTCGATATGGAGAAAGAGGCGGCAGAATGGAGCATGCAGGGACGTGAGCACAACATCAACCCCAGATTTATCTTTCAATTCGCAACAGTGACGGCGGTATGGTACAAGGGACTGCGAAAACTGATTCATCCTCCAACACACTGACTCCTTCCACCAAATGTATATCCCGGATCGTTTACTGATCGAGACGAGTAGGGAAAGTTCCTTTCTCTACCAAATCGTGAGCCCGTGTCGACTCCAAAGTCCATTCTGGATGTGGGATTGCTGTACTAACCTCGTTGCTCGTCCCATCTCTCACACCAGTTGCTTGGGCACAATGAACGGTACGCCAAAAAGAACTACGCCACAGTCAGAACAATCTTCCCATCCTCTTCCGACCCAACCTACCTGACGGCAAGGCGCGAAATCCTCTCCCTTTGCTAGGATGCACTTGTGGTAGTCGACATAGTTTTGCCAGCAATGCTTGGTCTGGTTTTGGTTCGGGAAGCGGGCATCGAAGCCTAGATTAGGAATTGAGGGTTAGGACAATCGAATTGGGCATCTGCGAGAGGGAATATGTACCAGCTAGAGAAAGTTAGCAATCAGGCCATTTCTTCCGGGGCACCCAACGCTGATTGAGACAGCTCTCGCAGCTTACCAGTCACAAACTTGAAGGGCTTGGTCTCGCGGTCGTCGGACATGTTTGCTGTCACAATGCGAGTCGGTTGAGTAGAGAGGGGTAAAAGTGTCTGGTGGTGGTTCAATTGCTGAAGGGGAGTTGGGAGTGGTAGGTGAGGTCGTTAGATTTCGAACATGGCCGAGCTCCAAGCCGCGCTAAATTTTGCCGCTGGGTCACGTGCATATTATCTTACGACACCTAGACCAGACCTCCTTCTCATTTGGCACGTAGATACCTAATTTTGACACCCTCCCTTTGATCATGATTGTAAGAGGGTACAAATGTCGCTCAGCAAGTGCTTGAATTCACCGACTTCTTTGTTCTTCTCAAAGCAGGTGCTCGATACCTCAAAGAAACAGCAGGATGCTTTCAACAGCGCGAGCCCTCTTTCTGGTAAACTTGAACTTTTTCTAGATTCTCGAATTTTATTCCGTGGTTAAAATAATTTGACGTCCGTTCTCTACACTCACAACCGGTCCAGCGGCAACGAAAATGGCCACTCGAAAGAAAAAACAAAGCAAAGGTGTGGAACATCTGTCTACCTGGAGATTCGACGAGGTATTGTTAAGAAGATTCCACGGTTGGCGAATTGCTCTTCGAGATTGGAACTCTTATAAATATATACCATTCTCATACCAACGATATGATTATGTGCCCGGAGAGACTCGGATTCTAGGGAAAAAGGAGCTGGAGGTCTACGATTTAGGGGCCCCGGAGCGTCTCTGGCAAAAGGAGAGGACAAGGGACTATGAAACAGAATGGTTGAAGGGAGAAATGTTACAGTTCAAAACGAAACCCAACAATCCACGGTACTTCAAACATTGGAAAGGGGTAAAGATTCTAGGGGAAGGGTATGTTGGCCGCAATCTGCGAATCAAACGGAGGGTTCAAAACTAATTCAATGATAGTGGAGAAGGGAGAGTGGGCTTGTGGAGATTTGAAGGGCCTCAGATAAAGAATCGATTGCCAGAATTTGTCGCGGTCAAAGAAGCTAAATCCGGTGACCTAGAAGATGAGGTCGAGTTTCAAATGAAGCTCATGCAGTGTAAAACTGAGCATATCCTGCTTCCTCTTCAAACCCCGATTAAAGACCAAGTGGATTATGATAATAACAGTGACGAAAAATATATGGTAATACTCCTTGAGTACTGTGAAATGGGCGATCTCAAGGCTCTAATAGAAAGACGAAGAACAATGTGAGATAAGATGGCCTTCTTATGAATCTAATACTAACAAAGTACCTAGGTCAAAAAGGTTCACTGAATTATCGCTCTGGCGGATGTTTGACTGCTTAGTGGATGGGTCTACTGTATTAGGTTACGGCGCGGAATACAAGTTTGATAAAGACCTAAAACAACACGTTGAGGAGCTTGACAAGCCACCAGAAGAATGGGAAGTCATAGCTCATCTGGATTTCAAGCCACAGAATGGTAAGTTATTCCGACTACGTAGGAATCATAATCACTTTTCTAATATCCTCTGTAGTTATGGTAGCGAACCCAAAAAAGCCGCACCAGATTCCAATCCTCAAGGAAAGTTGCCTCATAAGCTGAATTGATACTGTCAAATTGACTAACGCAGACCAGATTGGGGATTTTGGCCACTCCTATACGATAACCCCTCGATTCACCGAAGAGCATCCGGAAGAATTAGCAAAGTACAAGAGAACGCTCAAAAAAATGCGAAGAGCTGGTACGCCAGGTTACCGAATACCGGTATTTAAACTCTCCCTCCTATCCGAAAATTGCTGCTGGTATAATAACGCCCTAATAGGAACAAACATCAGAACTATGGGGTTACAAAAACTGGTATGATCTCGGCGTCCCTGGTTATTACGGCCCATGGTCAAACCTATGGAGTGTTGGATATATCATGTACATGCTCTTGACTCTCGAGAAACAAAAAGCAGATCCAGACCGTTATCCCAGACAACCGGAGATTTTCTGGCCGGATTTTCCTATCAATGGGCAACTAGCAAAAGGCCATACATATTGCGAAAACTTGTCGGCATATCATGAAATGTATAGCGAGGAGTTGAGAGATTTGATCTTTGAGTGTTTATACGATAGGCCTGAACATAGACCGTCCCTCTATAAAGTAAAGAAGAGGATTGCGGTTGGTATGATACATGCGTATGATGCAGCGAAAGTAAGTTAGCCTTTCGTAGAACCGTTGTAGTCCTTGAGATGTTGAAGCAACTAACTCCAAGATAGGACGCTGGGGAGAGTACAGTAGAGCCTCTAAGCAGTTTCCAACATATTGAGCCACAAAACGCAGAACCTCACGAGTCTACGGAAGAAGAGTCATCGACACCTACTTCGGCTGAGAAGCCTGATATTTTCAAAATTGCTGCTGCTTTGCAATCATCTTCAGGGGATGATCCGATTGTTTTGTCTCGCCAAATGACTGCACGAGAACCTTCACGGCCGAGGCAGCAAGGTGGGGAGGGCAAGTCGCTCGATATTGTAAAACCTCCACGGCCGAGATCTAAAAGAGTTATTCCGGATAGTATGGCGGATAGTACGGATTTCGATACTCAATCATATGTTCATATGAGTGATGAAGAATACCCTGCTCCATATCCTTCAAAACCAAAGAAGGGGAATGATATCTTAGGTGATTGGGTTGAAGTAGTTCCTAGTGCTGGTACAAAGCGGAGTAGGCGCAAAAACGAAGATCAAGGAGGTCGAGGTGGACCTTTTGCTGGCTATCGTAGTAAGAATCAAAAGACGGAATCTTCTGGTACGAGTGGCAGCCGTAGAAACCAAGGCAACAAGAATGGGCCACCTGTCAAGTTAGCAGGGACTCCGCTTGGGAAATCCACTCATGAAACGACTTTTAATGGTACCCCTTCTAGTCTAAAGGCAATACAAGCGGGAGTGGCAACAATGACTGTCAAGCCGGGTACACGAAAAACTGTTGTCGCGAGTAATAGAAGAACACCCCGAAGAACAACTTCAAGAAGGGAATCAGGAAAGCCACAGATTTCGCCGAAGTCCAATGTCAGACGAGCATTTGAAAGACGATTAGGAGCAAATACAGAAATAATTTTCCGCATATTCCACCTCGACGGACCCCCTGATGAAGAACGAGCCATCGGTATAACTGATGGCTTTATAATTCGAGATCTCAATAGCACAGCCACGGTTCTCGATCTCAAGAAACAAATCCGTGAAGCTACAAAGACAGACGATAGCAGACTCGAAATCGACCAAATGTATTTGGAAATAACTTCTCTCCCAGGTAGACGTCTCAATCTCGAGGGTATAGACAACCGGACTTTTGCACAACTAGGAATCAATGGGTTAACATATCCAAATGTTCAAGTCAATATGAGAAATCGACCTGCGGAGACAGATGCAGTTAATGCCAAACGTTTCCCATTAGGTCTCATGGTCAATGTAGATGTTAGAGATGCTAGATCCGACAGATGGATTCTGGAGTTCAAGGGGTTGGACGAGACGATAAGGCTGAGGAATTTGAAACAGAGAGTTACCACATTAACGAGGGTTCCGGTGGCGAGCCAAGCTTGGTATTATGAATTCAAATCGTTAGGGGTGGAGGAGAGTGGCAAGCAACTCCAGGAGTTGATGAGTGGGGGAAGGATCCCAAGGGATACGTTTATAGTTATGGTCAAGGACGAGAAGGTTTTTGTTGATTATCAGATGCCAGATGTGGGAATACCAGATGTAGATGTGGAGATGCCAGATGTGGAGGCTGGAGCAAGTAGGGGGAAGAACAACGATTGGCTCACTAGGCTCAAAAATTTAGTAACTAAGATTTAAGTTAGTTCCCTGTAATTAAATTTACTGCATTATACACTGTATTTGTCATTTCCGAAGAACCTACCAGGTTTCGCTCATTGTACAATAGAATCATTTTGTTTTGCAGTTCTGCACAGAGAGGGCATTCCATTTATAGATATATAGTCATAAGTTCAACGAGATTTTATCAAGGAACAGGAACCATCTCTTATAAACAACAAGCACATTTCCACTCCGGCTTACACTATTCATCGATTTCTCAGCAGACAAAATTACACCGCCACGTCACTCATTCACTTCAAGTCCATTTTAATTGGCTCCCAACCTCATCACCAAGAATCTTTATACATTACCACACTCAAAAACTATATACACCTCAACGCCCCAACCCAAAGCCCTGCCCCCACAAGCCACAGCCATCATCAATCAGCCTCTCAACCAACTCTCTCACTCAATCACTCACTTCTACCACCAAACACCAAACACCAAACAACAAACCCAAGTCTGCACCCGCAGCCGCTTCCTTGGAATAAACACAGGGGCATCCAAGTAACCCCATCCCCAGCCCTAAACCCCTCATCCCCATAGTCTGTCTCAAGTCCCCCGAACTCCGCCCCACCAAGAACCTTAAAACCGAATCCCTTGGTATTTAGAAACATCAGACCAACTTACTATATTTCTAGCACACTTGTTACTACCGAGCCGTGGTCGGCTGCAATGTTTGTTGTTATTGATTTGTATTGAGAGCTGTTATCGTCGAAGAAGAATTATTGGATAAAAGTAGATGGCAAAAAGAAGGCAGAAATTTAGAAGAGATTGTATATCAAGCTCCCCTCGACCACTCACCTCATTCACCCACTCAACCCAATCACCCAGACTCACAAACACAAACTCAAATAAAGCATCAAGACAGAATTAGACAAATATATTATTATAAGTCTCAAGTCTTTCCTCCCCCACCACACAAGGAAGACCAGGACGAGACATCTCAAAATACCAAATTATCTCAAATCTAAAGACACCTCTCCCCTCGAAGACAAAATCTCATCTCCCTCCCTTCCTTCAACAACAATCAACTGATAGCTCCTTCTCATGAATTCCATAACGAAATCCAAAGCCGTGTTTGCACAAGAGATCAAGGATGCAGAAGAGTAGAGTAGAAGAATTGAACTGAAGAAGAGAAGAATACACAAGCATGCAACCATCCCATGAAAGAACATCTCCCGGAAAATGCAGCCCAATTCCCATCCCGAAACAAATGACAAAGATGCATATGAGTTTCCTTTTATTTCAAACGCCGAAGGAAAAAATGAGACCCGAAAAAAGGAACGAGCTCCATGATATCATTCCATATTCATTATGCCCATCATCCACTTCCATCGCAGCAGGTCCATTCCGTAGAACCAACCAGAGATTACCAACCATCTTCTCAAAAAAAATTTGCTCCCAATTTTGAATCCTCTTGAATGCCGCTGTAAGATAAAAAAGAACTCCTGAAAAAGTAAGTATCAAAGCCCCGTCAAATCTATAAAAAAAAACACGTCGACCCAATTTCTCAATGCAACTTCTCCCTCAAATACACAACCGCTGCATACCCCGCGCAACAAGTCGTGCTCATCCCATGCCCACACCAAGGACACTTAACACTCGTGCTAATAACCCCACTAACACCCAAATGCTTGTCCTCAACAACATTATCCGGTTTCGCCATGCACTCGTAAATCTTACTCGGCATATCATGGAAGTACTTGCACGAACAGCAAACCACAAACATCTTAGCGATCGGCTCGGGCGTCGCACTCGGGTGAGCTAGTTGAGTTGATGGCGAGCTGCGTCCAGTCATTCCTACACCTTGAGGAGGGCGTGGAAGACCTAGGCGTGCATCTCGGAGGTAAGTGCTTGAAGGGGAATCCGGAGGGCCTTCTGAGTCTTGCGAAGCGGTTGAAATCGGTCTTGGCCTGATGAGCTCTCGGGTTACTGGGTCGCGAGGCTGAGCTGATTCTTTACCCTTCAGATGTTTCAAGATTCCGCCTTTGGCCTTCTTTGGTGCAGGTTTGGTAAGTGCTTGGTGTTTGAGTGCTGGAAGGAAACTTAGATCTTGCAGTTCTGGCGTTGAAGCGGACCGGTTCAGACTCAATTGGCGTTGTAACGCGCTTGCTGATTTACTTTCTTTTGGCTTCTCGGCCCCCTTTGCTAGATTAGGTGAAGGAGGAGATCCCGTAAGTGATCGATGTCCTGTTGGGGTTTGTGTTCGCTCTTCATCGTCCACAAACTCCATTGGCATGGCAGTTCTGCTGAAATTGTCTTGGCTACGGTTTGATGCATTGTCTTGATAGATTGCGCCTGACATCATTGTTGCCTTTTGTGTTTGATGAGGAAGAGAGGTGGTGGAGCTTCCAGGGCCATTGGTGAAGAGTTTCGCATGCTTGGGGTCAAGAGAACTCATAGGTGGGAAATATTCCTTTTGCGATTGAGGTCTCGAGGCCATTGGTGTAGTGACATTCGAAAATTCGTCCAGAGTCGAGTATTCTTCACTGGAGTCAGTGGCTGTCCGAGCATGGGAACCGGATCTGGCACCTTGTTCTTTCCATGCTGGGTGGCTCGAGGGACCATGATGAGCTGCCGATCGTTGTAATTCTGGTGGGAAATCCTCTCCTAGGAATCTATCCGCTTTACTGGACCGTCCGGCAAAGGTATCCGTCACAGGAGTTCCTGGTTTGCGTTTCGTTGATGCGGGGTTCTCCACAGTATCGAAGATACTGGAAACAAAACTGTTTGCACTTGGAGATGCCAGTCTAGCTGGAGATGCCATAGGAGACTGTTTCGAAAATACAGATTTAGCAAAGCCTTTGAGACCTTTGGGCGCTTCCTGGGTCTGATAGGAGCTTACCATCTCAGGGACTGGAGAGCGAGATGGAGAATGATCCTCCAACTCCAGCTTTGGGGGTGTGTAGTCACTAAAGAAAGAAAATGGACTTTCAATGTCGCCTAGGTGTTTCGCCTGTGTACTAATATGCTGAGTTACCAGCTTAGAAGGTGCCTCGTTGCTCATCTGGCTCTTCACAGAGTGGAAAGATGGTGATCGTTCTCGGTTGGCTTCTGAAGAGGTTTTGAATCGATAGTCGTCTTTGAAAGCAGCCACTGCTTGCTCCTTACTGTGGAGACGTTGGTTCTGAACATAACTTCCGTTATCACGTCCCCGTGAATCGCTAGATCGGTCTCTGCTATTGAGAGAAGACCTGTCCAAAGAATTTGGAGAAACACCCCTTGGATAATTGTTAATCTCGCCGCTCGTTCTTGGACGACTGCTAGAAGGTGGGTATCTATTCTTGCTTGAATTTGATGCATCACGTCTCGAAGATGGTGAATTTTGATCGCGAGCCTCAGTTGCCATTTGTGGAAACATGGATTGTCGGGCCTTCCCAGTGTTGGTCTTCTTCTGCATCATTGACCCATCATCTGGAACGGAAGATTTCATATCTACTTCTGTGAACTTTCCCGTATTGCTGCGTCCACCATCCCAGTGTGCAGAAGTGCGCGAGGATTCAACATACATTGAAGTTGGAGCTGTTGGGCGTTGTCTATTTACCATGGATGAATTTGAAGATGGCTCGCGGCTAGAGGTGCCATTTTTAACAACCGCAATTGAAGGGCGATCATGGGTTATAGATTGTCGAATCCTGTCTTGATTAGATGCCTCCTCTGACAGCCTAAGTTTGAGACCACCAATAAATCCATTATTTCCACCTGCTGGTGGAGCCTCCTTTGAAGGTGTGGGCTGTGGAGATGCTGAATTATGATTATTTTTCTTGCCGTGTAAAAGATTCTTTAGACTCAAATCCATGCTTCCCCTCCTTGAGCGATTGGCACTCTTCTTGCCGTCGTCCTTTGGTGACGTCTCGGGCGGAGTGGTTTGAACTGCAGGTGATGATGCTGATCGATCCATCGCTGGCATGTTGCGGAACCGATCGGTGGTTGGGGGAGCTTTACTCAAACGGTTCTTCATGCGTGCAGCATGTTTGGCCTCGGTTTCTGCCTTCTTCTCCACCTCGAGTTTCTTCTTGTCGGCCTTCTTCTTGTCTTTAGCCGCCTGCTTCTCCTTCTTCTTCTTGTTCCCCGTAATATCTTCCCAGCCGGGGGAATGGCATATCGAGGACCGATCGGATTCGTCTCCACTCTCACCTTCTGTGTGAGGAACCGCGCCGCCTGCCTTGATGACGTATTTCTTCATGTTGTTTCCCTCCTTCACGAGCGCAGGAGAATCAGGGGAGGGCGGGACTGCGATTGAGAGGGTGGGAGCTGTCATAGTGCGGTTATGGCTTGAGAGCATTGTATGAGGTGGTTTCGAATGGATCGGATGGTTGGTTTGGTTCGTCTGGTAGGAATGGTGGTTTACCTCCATGGACATCGTACTTGTACGAGACTGAGGCATCGCGGGAGTTGGCTGTCCTTGCAAGCGATTCACCTACAGAGGCATTGTTAACCAAGCCGCACCTTGACGGGAGGCGCTCTTTGCTTCGCCTTGAATCACAACTTACCTTGTGCCTTCGCTCCAAATCGAGCATCCTTTGAAAGGTATTGCGCCTTGCCAGCACTGGCTGTCCATTTCTATCGGTGGTAGCCATCGTGGTTGAGGAATTCAAGAACGCGACTTGGACCTGGTTGGCGCTTCAGATATTCAAGACCAGGGCAATCCGGTGCTCTTGGTATCATCCAGTCACTCTCGGCACGGCCGGAAATTGTGAATAGCAAACTTGCAGCGAGAACGCGACGCAGGTTGAGGTTGAAGATGCCGATTTGATTATTTTGCTGCGAGTGGTTTGAGAGTTGCTGTCAATGCGGGGCACGTATGTCATACTCTGTCGCCATCAGATACTGGAGCAAA
Organism: Calycina herbarum; assembly: GCA_001414485.1. NCBI lineage: Eukaryota > Fungi > Ascomycota > Leotiomycetes > Helotiales > Pezizellaceae > Calycina > Calycina herbarum. Next base: position 175,818 of record LLEY01000125.1, read on the forward strand.
ACGAGGGTGAGGAGGAAGTCGCAATGGAAACGAGGAATCCAGGAGGTTGGAAATGCTGATGATGCGAGAGTTTGGTCGATGTTGAAAAGAGTTGGAAGTAGCCAAGTAGGAAATCCGAAATGGACGGGCAGTGCCTGTTGGAAAAGGAAAATCTGGGTCGGGGTCAGTAGATACAAATGGAGGTAGGTCCCTTCACTGCACGGCTTTTTTGGGGCTCGTCTCGCCGTCTCGCCGTCTCGCAAGAGGAGAGATGTGGTTTGACAGGGAATCCAATTCGTTCCAACGCGCCAACCAGGGTCGACATGCCATGCTGCCGTGGACCCGATCATCTCTACAAAGAAGCTTCATTGCCATACGTCCCTATCACGTTCCTCTCACGGCCTGGTAACATCTGATCCGGGCGAGACATTGGGGGAGAGGATGATCAACATATTGGTGGCACCACGAATTCGTTGACAGCATTTGACAGCATCGCTTCCCAGCTCTCGCGATTCGCCAAGGGTCCCGCGGGAATGGAGCGCCGCTTGGCACTAGCGAAAGGGGTAAAAGGGGGGCAGAGAGGAAGCGAAGGCTCGAAAACAATGCATGCGAGACGTCGGCCAGTTCCTGTTTGCTGCAGCGGGAGAAGGGGCAGCGAAGATGCAGCCTGCTGGCGCGGGCGCGAAAGAACCATGAATACGAGGAGAGGAGAGTCTTCCATCCGGAAGGGGATCTGCCCCGCATTCGGACAGAAAAGACTGGAGGGCGGCTCTACTCTAGCTAGGCTTGGAAGGGAATAGAGGTTAGAGTTTGCCTTCGTACAGATCAAACTTTGCTGAGACTGCATCCTCTGCTGCAGCGGTGAGTTCCAAAGTCCTTCTCTTCCGAGGTGCTTTCAAGTTACTTTTTCTTGGCTTCTCGCGATGTTCTTTAGGCGCATGGTTTGACTTGCAGCAGGTAATAGTAGCGTCTATAAGGTACTAGGTACTTGTGTTTTTCGGGAATCGATTATTTGGGACACAGATTTGCATAAGTCATGCATAATGACCCCCAACACTACAGGCATAAAAGCTACGTCAGCCAACACAACACTGCGGTTAATAAGTCGTGTATACTAAAACTGAATTTGCATTTATTTCTAAGTTAGCGCACAACTAATTCAATTGTAACTTTTGTTAACTATAACACTTTTTTAATTTTTAAAACAATATAGCATCGCAAGCTATAGTCTTTACAAGTGTATTATACTAACTTATAAAAACAAAAGAGTGTTACGTTGAGAAGTTGTATACACGTATATAGAGTTGTGGCTGCATACTTGGTTTATGCAAGACTTGCCGTAGTCGCCCCGCCTTTTCCATGCTCTGACCAATTATAATTTTATGCAAATCTGTGTCCCAAATAATCGATTCCCTTTTTCGGGGTCTCTCCGATTTCTAGGCTTGTCCTTGATACTTCCCTCTTTTAAGGGGTCTGAGAAGGGTCAAATAGGCTGATTGCAGAGGGTCATGCTGCTGCCGCATGTGTTGTGCGTTGTGAAGGAGGCGTTCTCGAAAAAGGAAGAGGAAAAGCAGAACGTCACTGAATGAGGAGCAAAAAGACGACAACAAACCATCGTCATCAGGCCGCTGCCCTGTCGCCTTTGCCCAAAATAGTGCTTGACCCCTGAACTTGATTCGGGTAGGTTGTCGGAAGATCTCAAATTAACCTCCATGACCCAGCGATCCAGCATGACCTGACAATAACACCAGCCATTATTGCTTTTTACTGTATTAACAACATTCTTCCGAGTCTTTAAACTTGTCAATAACCTCACGGGTGCCTGCAGGAGCCAGCAGATATCCAAGCATGCACGAATACTGGATGGGCATACACAATCCAGGGGTTCAGGTTCCCAAAAGATACAAGAAAACCTGTCGTGTCATTCAGCTCCAACACCTTCCCGGCAGTTGCAGGAGGATCATGACGCTAGGAAAAGTGTTCGAATCGGAATAAAAAATCACCTAATCCTCAGGTGTGAGGTTGATTCTACCGCACCTAAGAATTGAAAGCTGGAGAAAGGGACACAACAGTAAGTTAACGTTGTCTGTCATAGCACTCCAGCTGGGAAAAGGTCCAAACACAACCTCAAGTCGAGGCATTCTAGTCAAGTTGATTTCTATTCTCTAGAGTAACTTTTCTCCTCTTCTGCTTCTTAGTGCCTTCTTCTCACTCATCTTCGCAAACTTCCAACATCATCGCCACCTTGACACGTCGTCGAGTAAGCGCTACGAAAATATAATTTCAAAATAGATGAAAACCCGCAGGACACTAATTACCTAAGGCATAAGGATTTTCGGAACGCTATCGCATTGTTCATTAGGCATCCTCTCCAACTTACTGCCTGGAAGCTGGTTGCTGCTCAATGCTCCAGAATCCTGCTCGGCCATTGTTTCCTCCCTACCCGACTCTCATCGGCCAACCTAGAAGTTCGAACCTTCCGTCCGAACATCCCCCATTAAAAAATTACAGAGCCTTACGCGGACGGCTGGTAATAGATGAAACGTGTAGTAAACGTGAAACTTGTATGGATATGGATATAACCTCTCCCTCAACAACCTGATTTACAAATCATCCCTCTCTCACCAAACAAAGTAGCGAGGACCTAGAGTAGATGCAGCCCAAAATTACGATAAACGAAGCTAAAAAAGTCCCCAACGTCTGACCGGCACGGCACCCTTCAATTGACTCAAGAGAGGGAGTCGATCATCCACGTGATGCACGAACCTCTTGACGGTTTGCGCTACTCTAGCTGCGCAAGAGAGTTTTCACACGACTTGCGTGGCCGAGGCTTCAGAGGTAGTAGTGTAGGCAAGCGATTGGGATTTAGGTAATAGGTACGTGCTTGTGGCTTGCTAAGACGTTGTATCGTCTCATCTCAATTTTCTTGGAGATGCAGAGATCATCGATGTGCATATTCGGATGTGGAGATTTCGCGCCTTTGATTGTTGAGGTGCGAAATTGCGTGTTACCTGGCTGTGACATGGTTGAGTCGAGGTACCGAGGACCATTGAATCGGAATTATTTTACGGAATCTTGTGGTGGCATAGTTGACTCGCGCGTCTTCTTCCCTTTTCTCGTTTGTGGGTCTGTGATTGTGTCAAGCCATCACAACGGCATCGACAAGTAAGCCACAATTTTGTCAGTAAATTTCTGAGGGCCGTTCGTGAAGCATCTTTCTTAATTTCCTCTTCTTAAGCATTGGTTGCCGCAACATTGCTTGCCAATGATGACAACGAAATTCTCAACGCTTGACAAAAACATTTTCCTCTCCACAAATATCTTTCTTTTCTTTAATTTTTCGCTCCTGCTCTTTAAATTTGTGCTGGTTAAATTTCGGATACCAAATTTCAAGAATATGTCACCTCAAAATATCCCCATCCCGCAGAAGCTGGTGTTGTTATTTGTTGGCGAGTGGTCTCTTGCTGTCGATTTATTTCCTTTCCTTCGTCAGGGTCTGTTCTTTATTCAAGTTTTACCAGGGCTTGTCTTTTATCGGGTTTGGTTTGGCAGTAACCTAGGAGAAGGTTTCTGGTGAAAGAAATTGCATGTATAACGTGATGGTGTGGTTCTCTATATATGCCATCTCTTTTCAATTTCTATACATAATAGCCTGCATATTGCCAACAGCTAAAGCTATATACTCGAGTCCATCTGAGATCTGATTGAAGGAATCTTCCGCGAGCCTATTTTAGAAGCAGTCCCGCCGCATGGTTAATATTGCTATGTCGGGCAAAGATGCCTATTCCACGCTTCCTGATATTTCGGATATGAAGAAACATCAGGGACCTTAGGCGTCGATTTCGATTTTGTTGTTCTTTTCAAAATCAATATCGGTTTTTGGGGAAACCAGTCTTTCATAAAGATACTTCGAGGGCCTCATATATGTTATTGTTGCTTCTTGCCCTGACTCGCGATGGATAGTGAAAACTGCAGTAAATATCTATCGGGTCTGTATCTTCCTACTTAGTTTGTTGTTTCAACTATTAGTGCAAGTTTAGAGTAATTCCCCTAAATACTTGGAGCAATGTAAAATGTTTACTCGGGTATTTAGAAAGACCAGGTTTGGGGTATCATTAAATTGTACTAGAAAGTTAGAGTAACGGGCTTTCCTGCCGCCTTTTCTGTCCACTGCGAGCCTATTTTCTCTCGGCACACAAGGTTTTGCTTAGCTTAGGTTATTCCATGCCTTTTTTCGAAGTAAGAAAATCATTCCAGAGGATACATCAGTAGTTCAAATTCTCTATCAGCCGAGATAAAAACAGCATCTTTCCAAGATATTTGAAATATTTCTCAACAACTCGAACGGTCCCATCTCATGCTTCAAGGGTGGACTTCAAAGATGATAATTGTCAAAATCTCAGGCCTCAAAGTCCTCGATCGAGGTTCGACTGAGAGTACTGAAGTATTTGTGTGTTGATATATCGATAAGTTAGTGTTATTGTCGAGTAATTTCTTGCTGTCGATTTATTATGTTCATTCTCAGACTATTCGTACGCTGCCTGGCAGTACAACCGCTCAAGGTTTTAACGGCTCTCCATCAGAGCTGATCTGCATTGGAAGAACCCACAATCAACTGGCTTTATGGCAATGAGTGCAGCTGCGATGTTCCATATGATACCACTCATTTAGAAACTAGAACCGAATACTTCTTTGAGAAAGGGTTTCGTTGTCTGAAGCGAAGAAAATGAAGAGGTGGGCTTTTTAGTATTGAAATGAACACAATTTCCGATTCAAGACGCCTAGTTCTCCAGGCAAAACATTCGAAGCCGCTGTTTTATTGACTCTTGGGTTTTTTTGCTACTTGTATCTCCGCATTTTAAGCCTTCTTCTATGTTTCTTGCACGGCCGTCTTCGACGCTCGAAGCTGGTTGTTCCAGATGGGCATATGTTATATTTTTACGAAGATTCTCAAAGACAATTGCACATCATCTGGGAAAGTTAGCCTCAGGAGTCTCATCTATTCTTCTCTTTCTGATTGCTTGTTTGGCCTTTTGGGATTTATTTCCTTCGACTAGGATGGCATGCCCCGTTGAAGTGGAAAAGAATCCTGGTACAGCTCAATGCTTTTGAGTTCCTCAACCGTTGGTTACTTCTGTCCTCGAGACCCAAGGTCCTTCCATTTCTTCCCAGACGATGCTTGTTAAAGCTGGAAGATGAACACGGGAGCGATAAGACTTTGTGTGAGTACTTCAAGGTTTTAAACCCCAACCTGGCGAATGCTCGAGGAATCATACAAACAAACACAGACGAAAGCCCAAGTAAAATCTAATGGAATGACATCTGAGAGAACCGAAAGCAATTCTATGTATAAATGAGCTAGTGTTGCTTTCCAGAACCTTTTTGCTGTCGAATTCTACTGTTTCTTTCGTTAAAGCCGCAGGTCGGCATACTGTTCATGAGAGGACTCTTAGTTAAGTTGATTTCATCTCTTAAAGACACTACCTATCTTACTTAAGCTTTTCGCTGGCTTATTCTTCAACCAGCCAGCACAAAACATCGCTCGTTTGACATAGAAAGTTGTCGAAACTGCTTTTGACCATTTCTCGAATAGTAGGTATATATGTATCGTGCTTCGTCCTTCTTGGCAAAGTCCATTTGAGCTTGGACTAGCTCTGATAGTGCTTCTCATGTTTGGACTCGCTTTTGTTTTCGAAAAGAGATACTGATGGATTCTAAAGTCAGATGGTACTATCTCTCGCGCTGAAACTGGTTCTCACAAATGAATGTCTTGGTGCAAGAGTTTTCCGTACTCACATCCTCATTTGTTTCCAAGGTTTTGGGTCAATTGATTCAGTTCCTCCCTATCGAACACGCGTTGCTAGATTGTACGCAAGAGGATGAAAAGGCACAGTGCCTCATGGTTTTATACTGTGGGGGCTACATAATGGGTTACACGTGTTAAGATTTTGCTTCGTGAGATTTGTGGAAAAAGATGGACATTTGAAGCTCAACACCATGCTAATCTGAAGCAAAGAACTCAGATGGTCAGCTTTTTTTGAGTCCCAGCAGAGTAGCGCTTCTATCGCGATGGCAAAAAAAAAGCTATTTTCACTTTTTGTCACTTTCCTTGTGATTTCTAAAAAGGTATGACCTATGTCTGAGTACGACAGTATCAAGCTCCATTCCAACTTTTCCTGAAATCATTCTCTCTTTCTCACCCTCTATATTCTAAATGCTTCTGACCACGTGTAACTTCAACTCTCTACTGTTTCCAATATACTCGCAAGATCAAAGACAGGAACCAATTCATTCGGGCTAGCGTTTTGAAATCCCCATTTGAATCATTTCTCAGGCGTTTGAACTATATATGCCACTGTGTCACAAAGAATAATTGCCAAAGAACTGTCTAGAAAAGGATGAGAAGAAGGCGATTCTGCTGAACTGAAGACGAGAGTTGGATATTTCGGCAAGTTGAGTAGAACTTCCATGAAATCAAAATTTTTTGGACGCCTTCATACGCGGCATGAAAAGTGTCAGTTTATAGTGTTTATTTTCATATATTTATTATCGATTTACTTACTGCTGCCGAACTTTCGCTTTCGCTCTTTACCATGTATAGGAGATTTAGTAGAGTACTAAGTGAAAAAGAAGTAAAATTGGAGTAGGATCACTAGGAAACAGCGAAAGTAATGATTAGATTAGATTAGATTAATGGCCATTAATCTAATCTAATCAACGCTTTTTAGTCGTTAATCATAATCTAATCTAATCTAATCACGTTAATCAGATTAATAATTGATTAATTGATTAATATAGCACGTGATCGGGCCGGCATAGTCGGAGGATGGGCCGGATGCTCGGAGTGGTTTCGGAGTAGCGTTCCGTCGCTCCGGAGCTTAAGCGAGACCTCCTAAGCTGTCTTTTCACAACGTAACTTCTTTATTTTAAGCCTTAATTAATTACCTATTAA
>LLEY01000126.1:0-182580 GCA_001414485.1 Calycina herbarum
GCATACGATATGCCAGAACAAGGAGAGACCCCAGGTCCCTCCAAAGCTCCGCTTAAGAGCGTTGAGCAACCTACCAGGGAAGCTAGTAGACCCCCCTCCGAAAGGTCTACAAACCGCACTCGCACGCCCAAAAACAAAAGGTCCCGGAAAGGAAAGCAACCTGCTCGAAACCCTAAAGACAACCGAGACTTTTCTAATACGGACGAGATACGGGGCGTAGTATAAGGCTTAGAAGAAAAACTTTAAGATAACAACGATCGGTTTATACAGTTAGAAAGGATGATAAGCAAACTGCAACTTGCCTCTACGAATCTACCCCGAATCGATCCCGAGCCTCTTTCGCCTCCAAGTACTACGCGAGACCCTTTTCGCTTAAGGGACACTACTACCCCTGATGCCTTCCCTCGACAGCAGACCACCCTCCTAGCCTCAGAAGGCACCTTGAATCCCCTCCTAATCCGAACCGCTAAAAGTAAGATTACAGAAAGGATTAAACCCTTGAATAATAGTACCTCACCTACCTACCAACAATGGAAGATATCGGTACGCGATAGACTCCTAGTAAACGCCGATTATTACGATACTACACCGACTCGAAAGGCCCTTATCTAGGGAACAACTACGGGCTACGCCAGGAACTACCTTAAGCCTAGATACGAGTCTAAGTCGATTCATATTGCTTTCTACGATTATCAAGATATAATTAAACTTTTAGATTTATATTTCTTAACCAGATACGAGACAGAGGATGTACAGAACGCCTTCTAGGCTTTGCAGATAGATGACGCTAAAGGTGAAGAAACGTTTACTAACTTCAGAGGTCGATTTTCGAGTATAGCCATACTCAGAGAGATACCAGAGTTAGAACAGTTCTTCTACATATAGGAAAAGATTACACCACAGCTACGAAACTCAGCCGCTATACTTAAGAGACGTTAGAACCATAACTTCGTCGAAATGGTAGTAGATCTTCTAGCCCTAGATAAGGAAAGACGCTGAAACGCTAAGTTATACATAGCCAATACGACTAAGCCAGTTAGTACAACCACTTCGGTTAAAAAGACTACCTTTCAATCCTTATCTAGTACAACACCGAACCTCCTACTACCCGAACACGAATCCTTTTCTACTGTTCAAAGGGAAGATGAAACCAAGTCCTCGTAGAGTACCCCGAATCGGTGGGAAAACAAGGTATCAGACAATTATCAGTAATAACATTTAACCAGCCGATACCCCACCTCCGACTCCTGTCTTCGGTAAAGAGTCCTTACTTTCTTTTACCTTCTAGCCGGATTCTAGAAGTTTAATTTAAATCGGATACGAATCAGTTATAAATCGAAGAAGTACGCTAATAAGTAACCTCTTAGCTAAGTTATCACTATCTTCTACGATATCGACTTCCAAATTCCGACTTTTCCGCCTCCGACTCCTGTCTAAATCCCCTCTAATATGTAGAACAATCGAGAGGTCAGACTATATACTCTTTTAGCAAATGCTTTGCTTTTAGTAGGAAACACCCGATATAGGCAACATCTACAAATAAGGCCGGCTACGACTCGTATCCTACCTTTCGCTAAACACCTCGCTTAATAAACCGCATTCTATACGACAATCCTTCTACCACTAATACTGCTGCCTACAGACACCGCCCACCGATACTACACCGATAATACGAAGACTCGAGGACGAGTCTTTTTTAAGGGAGGGGAATATGATGGCCAGCTATTGATAGAATTGCCGAGCCATCGGAACAGCTAAGAATACATGCCGAGTATGGTACAGCATAGATGGTTTCGGAATTGTCAGAGCCGAATCGGTACGGACTTTTGTTATTATCCGGCCCTCTTATATATAGATGCCCTTACTCTCTCTTGAGGAAAGACCAATTTGGTCTTTTCCTTCGTATCAGAGCCTAGTATTCGGATATGTCATTCTATCGAACGCACTTCCATATGCCTCTTTTGTAGTAGTATCCGTTTCGTGCCGTTACAACTATAAGTGCCCCCCCTTGATATACACGAGTCTTTTTAGCTCTACGGCGTTTGCTTAAGGCTTTATTCGCTGCTCGAAGGGTACGTACTTCAGTAGACAACAAGGTTATCTTATAAGCTATTTGCTTTATACCTTTTGCTAATGTAGCAACTGTTTCAAATAGTAGAGTTAGCGAGCTCCCCTAGTGACAGGTAATCCGTTTCTAAACAAGAGTCGATTATAAGAGCGCTTTAGTAGGGTTTGAGGGAGTCTAGGAGATCTAAGTATTAGAATTAGTAGTAGAGGGTCTTAGGAGAGTTAGAGTCCGTAACCTTACGTTAAGCTTTGAAAGTACTACTTATAGGTTAAAAGGTACTAGGCTAGCTCTACGGAATCCAGCTTAAGCGTTCTAGACTGTTATTGATTCTTTATATGCTGCTATAAAAGCTAAAAAGAACTCTACCTTCGTAATATAGTTGATATAGGCTTTAATAAACGTCTTAATCTACCGACTATATACTTGTTTTAATATACTAAAGTACCTAATATTAAGTGGTTGGGTTATATAGGATAAGTGGGAAGGTAGTCTAAGAGTTATAATATTATATGCTTTATAATACTCTTGAAATTCGGCCGATTCATAACTCTTATACCTATCTAATACTAGTATTCGATATAGACCCTTTATACGACTAGTAGTATGTTTATTAAAGTGTTTTAGCTATTCTAGACCTGTCTTGTTGTTTGTCTATCTGTTACTTATTAGTTTAATAACCTAGTTATGTAGGAGGCCGCCGTCTATGTACTAATTCGTAAGATGATTCTTCCTTTGGACGACTAAAAATAGAGGGATATCCCAACCCTCGCTATTGATATAAGCAATTGCTATAGCCTATTCTCGATTGCCTAGCTAAACTACCTTACCTCTGCTATATCGATCTACACGTATGATAACTATTGTAAGGCAAATTATACCTATTATAAAGCCCGTTTCGTCGAAGTTATAGAAATCGTAATCTAAAACGTTGTATTTCGCCTTTATATTTTGTATAAGTTAGAACTACGTGCTAATTAGGTTAGGATCTTCGTATAAGGCCTTTTAGAAGTTATAAACACGATTAAAACGCGTCTTTAACCCTGGTTATCGTTGTATAAATCGATGTACCTAAAGCTTGCTAACACGTTTCCCTTTTCGCGATTTAAGGATATAATTTGCTATATCTTCTATACTAGCTAGTTGGGGTGTAAACCTTCTAGAATCTAAGTTAAGTATATTCTAAAGAATTACTTCCTTCTTAAGTTAAGTTAATTTAATATTTACTGGCCGTCGTTCTAGAAGGGGAAGTTAGCTGTTTATTCTACGGCGAAGGCTAGTTTCGGGGACTTTGTAGATTTTTATAGTAGCTCGACGACTAAGCTTTTTAGATGATCGGATAGCCTTAATAGCTAAGATGATTTGAGCTTCTTAAGTTTGAATTTCTATTAGTAATTGTTAAGATAACGTATATTAAAATAATGAAGTAGGGAAGATGGGAAAAGTGCGCCAGGTCCTGATATGCGCCAGGTCCTGATAAACCACGTTATATAAAAAAACGATATTTATCGAATATCGGCAGCACTTCAACGATAGTTATCAATATCGGGTAAAAGCTACCGATAGTTATATCGTGATATATATCGCGATGTATCGATATATTATCGTATCGATGCCCAAGTCTGTTGTGAATCAACTCGATGGCAAGTTGGACAACATGGCTGAATCTGTCTGAATTCGTACTCAGACGGCGGAAGGTTGCCTCTTGGAAAAATCTGTGAAGGCTCAGACGTACTATAATCCACTAGGGATTGGTTTGCAAGGCCCTCAATCGCACCCAACACGCTGAGCGAGTCCTTCATAAAGCTTCCGTAGGAGTGCTCAACATCTGCAGAATGGAAGAATTCCATTGGTATAGAATCCGGATCGAGTATGACCACAGTATCCAAAAGAATGAGCGAGTGCTCTGAACATGTACTCATCGACATCTGCCATATATTCACAAGGGGTTTTCGGAAGCCGGGGATACTAAATCAGTCGATTTCGTTGAACCTACATTGATAAACTGTAGTGAACTGCGCAGGTGTATATCTCTTGTTTCTTATAAATGCCGCAGCTTGACATAGAGCAAGCGGTAAACCACCAAAGCGTTGGGAAATATGATTTACCGCTTCCAGGTCTTCCTCAGCAATGTTATCATTGTTATCTAATAAGGATATGAGAAAGTCGACTCCTTCGTTGTCATGAAATGCTTTCAGATGCAAGCCGTGTCTTGCAAAGCCTTCCTCTCGAGTCGTCGGATTACGACTAGTAACTAGGATGAAGCCCTGAGCAGAATTGGGCCAGTAAGGGGCCAATATTGAGGGGTCGTCCGCATTGTCGAAAACGATCAGAAAGGATTCCGCTATTCACAAGTCAATGTCAAACCCAAAATTACGGGAGAAAGCTGACAAACTCAAATGATTAATCCACTGCAGAACAGCTTCACGGGCATGGGACTCGGGTGTTTTAATGCCCAGTACTCTCGCAAGATTAATACACTGAGTGTCCAACTTGGATGCAGTGTCTGCATACAACCATAATATAACACGATATTTCTCAAAATTGGCCACTGAAGACTTGCCACAACCACCAAGACCGTGAATCACAACACTTTGCATAGCTGCATTCGGTTGGGATGAACCGGAGAAAAAATAAGTGTCCAGTTGCTTCGTGTATTTATGTCGGCTAAGAAATTGATCATTTCGGATGCAATTCTGGAGAAATCGAAACGGAAGAGCAATAACCGGCGGCGCATCGGGATTCAGAGTAGAAGTTTCAAGGAACCTCATGATGTCTTGGTCCCGCCTTTGGGAATATTGAAGTCCCGCGGTGTTGACATGGAGGTCAAGATGTCTTGTCTGGCGCTTTATCTTTTCTTCACATTTAGCAAATCGGCCCTCGAGACCAGATGTGAATGCGATTCGTAAAGTATTGATTAGTTTGCATCGATTAGTGCCCTTGTTTCGGTTCTAGACTCGGAGTTTACAACCGAAAGATGGCCGTTGAAAGTAGAGGATGGATTCGACCAAAAAGCTATGAATGAACTACAGGTATTCTGGATACAGTCCGCAAGCTGTGTATAATCCTCCACTTGGAAAAGTTTTGTCCATGTCTCGAACAATGGCAGGTATTTGGAAAGCGTCTCCAGCATATCTAAGATTTTGCCGTATACAGTTTCTGATCGACTAGACACCTGAAAGTTTTTAGAAATATCCTAACTACCCAAGGTAAGCAGAATGGGGACCAACCTCAAACAGAATCCTAATTCCGCCCCATAGCAATCCTGCCGCCAGTGGACCTTGACCAACTGCCACATCTACCGCTCTTCCAAAGGATAGAATATGCTAAAGAACGGGACCGACGCGTTTCATTACCCTTTAGTAAATCGCTTTGTTGTATTTTCTTTGCAATGGTTTGAAAGCATCTTCCAAGGCAGAAAGATCTGTCGCGTGGTTTCAACTTTTCCAAATGCTCTTTTAGTGCTTCCTCCCAAATATTCGCAGCTTCGGATGTGTCGTCGGCGGATTTAGCATTGTTGACGAGTACATTCGTCGCCTGTGAAGTTTTGGTGGGTTTTGTTTTGCGCTGAAGAGTCATGAAACTGCCTCTATTCCTCGAAACGGTCGAAGCGGGTCCTATCAGCGTAGGGCTGTTGGAAAGTGTAGTATTATTAATAGACATAACTGGAATTGTTCGGGATAGAATGCAGTAGTAGAAGCTTCTGAAGAGGCTAAGTTTATTTGAAAGTTGCAGAGAAAAATACTTGAAATGAGAATCGGCGAGGCTTGCTTTCTGCTAAGAAATCCCAAGCGCCCGAACAACGGCCTCAGGCAGAAGAGGTAATACTTGGTAGTGGGTATACATATATACTTTTAAGTATAATACTATATCTAATTATCTAAGATAGATAGTTATCTACTATTTACTTCTACAGTGAGTTGCGAGTTAAGCTTGAATTTGCTCACGTTTTTATAATCCGAGCTTTTTGTTTTCTCTCTTTTCTTTAGAAGACAGAAAATAAAAGTACTCTAAAAGAGACGAGGCCTAGCTAGAAAGAAGCGCTATATCTAATTATCTCTCTTCTATATAATTTATTAATTTAAAGTAAGTATAGCGTGGTTCATCAGTACCCTGCGTATATCAGTACCCTACGCACTTTTCCCCCACCTTATTACTTTAGAATATAGTTAAACAACTACAACATATTAAATTAACTAAAACTACTCAGAATCTAATGAACTAGATATATCTATAGCCTCTTAACAAGTTCGTGTATTATGACCAGTCTTTCTATAAGTGCTACACCGTCGCCTAGAGGGTTGCCTCTTATTTTGCCTCCCCCTCTTAGAACGCCTATCGCGTCGAGCCTGTTCCTCTGCCTCCCTTTAAGCTAATACGTCCTACGTATCCTCTATAGTAAGTATACCTCCTTAACAGACCCGAGTCTTTTTAGCCCTACGACGCTTACTAAGGGCTTCATTTACTGCTCAAAGAGTACGGACCTCTGCCGACAAAAGGGTCACTTTATATACTAACCGCTCTATACCCTTTGCTAACGTAGCAACTGTTTGAAAAATAGGCGTTAGCAAGCTTCCTTAATAACGTGTAATACGATTCTTAACCAAAGTTGTTTATAAAAGAGCATCAGTTAGGTTATAAGGGGTCTATAAGACCTAAGAGTCGGCGTCTACAGAAGGGGGGCTAGTAGGTGTAAGAGTTCGTAATCGGACATTAAGCTTTAATATTACAGCTTAAGAATTAAAAGGTACTAAGCCAGCTCCGCGGAATCTAGCCTAGGCGTTTTAGGCTGTTATTGATTCCAAATACGCTGCTTTAAAGGCGAGAAAGAACTCGACCTTAGTAATATAGTTAATATAAGCTTTAATAAAAGTCTTAATTTAGCGACTATATACCTGTTTTAATATACTAAAACACCCAACGTCGAGTAGCTAGGTAAGATAAGAAGAGTAAGAAGGTAAGCAAAGAGTTATAATATTATAAGCCGTATAATACTCTTGGAATTCAGCTGATTCGTAACTCTTATACCTATCTAATACTAGTATTTGATATAGACCCCTTATACGAGCAGTAGTGTACTTATCGAAGTGCTAAAGCTATTCTAGACCTGTCTTATTATTTATCTATCTATTGTTTATAGGTTTAATAACCTAGTTATATAGGAGGCCGCTCTTAGTATACTAATTCTCGAGATAATTCTTCTCTTAAACTACTAAAAATAAAGGCACGTCCTAACCCTCGCTATTTATATAAGTAATTGCTATAGTCTATTCTCGATTACCTAGCTGAACTGTCTTACCTCTACTACGTCGATCGGCGTATATAACAACTATAGCTAGGCTTATAATACCTATTATAAAGCCTGTCTTATTAAAGTTATAGAAGTCGTAATCTAAAACACTATATTTTACTCTTATATTCTCTATAAGTTGAAACCACGCGCTAATAAGCTCTAGATCTTCGTATAAGGCTCTTTAAAAGTTGTAAATATAATTAAAACGCGTCTTTAATTCTAGTCGACGTTATACGAATCGAGATACCTAGAGCTTACTAACGCGTCTTCTTCTCTACGATTCGAGAATATAATTCGTTATATCTTCTATACTAGCTAGTCGAGGCGTAAATCCTCTTATATCTAGATTAAGTATATATTAAATAATTACCTTCTTCTCTAGGTTATTTAATTTAAGGTTTAGTAGTAGACGTTTATAAAGAGTAGTATAACTGTTTATTCGAAGTTAGAGCGTAGATTTAGGAATATTATAGATTTTCGTAGTAGACTGACGACTTAGCTTTTTAGCTATATAGATAGCCTCGATAGCTAAGATAATTCGTGCTTCTTATGTTTGAATTTCTATTTAGAGCGGTTAAGAAAACGCGTATTAAAGTTAGAGTATAGTTAGTAGAGGAAAAGTACGCAGAGTACTAATATACGTAGATGTGATAGCCAGCTATTGATGGAATTACCGAGCCATCGGAACAGCCAAGAATACGTGCCAAGTATAGTACAGCACAGATGGTTATAGAACAGGATTATAGTACAGGTTTAGTTTCAGAATTGTCAGAGCCGGATTAGTATAGACTTTTGTTATTGTCTGGCCCTCTTATATATAGATGTCCTTACTCTCTCTTAAGGAAAGACTAATTTAGTCTTTTCCTTTATATCAGAGCCTAGTATTCGGATATGTTATTCTATCGAACACACTTCTATATACCTCTTTTATAGTAGTATCTGTTTTATACTGTTATATTAAAAGACTAAATTCAACTCCGCCGGGGACAGCCTATTATAATATCTTACTCGAGCACGCTAGCGTACCTGCTTTGAATTCAATTCAGCCTAGATTTGGATCAGTATATCGACAACCTCAAATAGCTAGGTAATCAGAGACCACCTAGACAGCTAGTAACACCGAGGTTTAGTGTCTAAACAGTTAGCTAGTAAAATCGTAGGCGATTCCTACGTTAATAGGAGTAGACTACGCTGAGTACTCCTAAGACTTCTAATAACCCTCTCCGTGTAGGGATTACTATACAAGATATAGATAGTCGACGATATACAGTTACCCGGAAGGCTCCTGAATCTACCCCTTAACCCCCCTCTTTTTCGAATTAACATATAACATGTCGAATTCCAATGCTCCGCTTCTTAAAAGCGTTGAGTAACAACCTTCCAGGAACAGTGGACCCCCTTCCAAAAGGTCTACAAGCCGCACTCGTACGCCTAAAAACAAAAGGTCCTGGAAAGGAAAGCAACCTGCTTAAAACCTCAAAGACAACCGAGACTTTTCTAATACGGACGAGATACAGGGCGTAGTATAAGGCTTGGAAGAAAAACTTCAAGATAACAACGATCGGTTCATATAGTTGGAATCAATTATAAGCGAACTTAGGAATCAAATCAGAGACCCTCAACCTCAACGATCCCGATCCGAGAACGACCCTCCTTCCCTTCTAAGTCCTATACCAGACCTCTTTCGCTTAAGGGATCCTGCCTCTGATGCCTTCCCTCGACGGCAGACCACCCTCCCAGCCTCAGAAGGCACCCCGAATCCTCTCCTACCCCGAACTGCCAAAAGCAAGATCACGGAAAGGATTAAACCCTTAAATAACGGTACCTTACCCACCTACTAACAATGGAAGATATCAGTACGCGATAGACTCCTAGTAAACGCTAATTATTATAATACTATATCGACTCGAAAGGCCCTTATCTAGAGAATAACTACTAGCTATACTAGGAACTACCTTAAGCCCAGATACGAGTCTAAGTCGATTTATATTACTTTCTACGATTATTAAGATATAATTAAACTTTTGGATTTATATTTCTTAACTAGATATAAGATAGAGGATATATAGAATACCTTCTAGGCTTTGTAGATAGATGACGCTGAAGGTAAAGAAACGTTTACTAACTTTAGAGGTTGCTTTTCGAGTATAGCTATACTTAGAGAGATACTAGAGTTAGAACAGTTCTTCTATATATAAGAAAAGATTATACTATAGCTATGAAACTTAGCTGCTATACTTAAGAGACGTTAGAACTATAACTTCGTTAAAATAGTAGTAGATCTTCTAGCCCTAGATAAGGAAAGACGCTAAAACACTAAGTTATATATAGCTAATATAACTAAGTTAGTTAGTACAACCACTTCGGTTAAAAAGACTACCTTTTAATCCTTATCTAGTATAATACTAAACCTCCTACTACTTAAACGCGAATCCTTTTCTACTATTTAAAGGGAAGATAAAACCAAGTCCTTATAGAGTACCCTAAATCGGTAGGAAAATAAGGTATTAGATAATTATCGGTAATAACATTTAACTAGCCGATACCCTACCTCTAACTCTCTACTTTAGTAAGGAGTCCTTACTTTCTTTTACCTTCTAGCTAGATTCTAGAAGTCTAATTTAAATCGGATACGAATTAGTTACGAATCGAAGAAGTACGCTAATAAGTGAGCTCTTAGCTAAGTTATCACTATCTTCTACGATATCGACTTCTAAATTCCGACTTTTCCGCTTCCGACTCCTATCTAAATCCCCTCCGATATATGGAATAATCGAGGGGTTAGACTATATACTCTTTTAGCGAATGCTTTGCTTTTAGTAGGAAACACCCGATATAGGCAATATCTACGAACAAGGCCGGCTACGACTCGTATCCTACTTTTCGCTAAACACCTCGCTTAATAAACCGTATTCTATACGACAATCCTTCTACTACTAATACTGCCGCCTACAGATACCGCCTACCGATACCGCACTAACAATACGAAGACTCGAGGACGAGTCTTTTTCAAGGGAGGGGGATGTGATGGCTAGCTATTAATAGAATTGCCGAGCTATCGGAACAGCTAAGAATACGTGCCGAGTATAGTACGGTACAGATGGTTATGGAACGGTGGATACCGAGCGCACGGAACAGGATTACGGTACAGTTTTGGTTTCAGGACTGTCAGAACCGAATCGGTACAGACTTTTGTTATTGTCTGGCTCTCTTATATATAGATGCTCTCACTCTCTCTTAAGGAAAGACCAATTTGGTCTTTTCCTTCGTATTAGAGCCTAGTATTCGGATATGTCATTCTATCGAACGTACTTCCATATACCTCTTTTGTAGTAGTATCCGTTTCGTGCCGTTATAGTAGAGTACTAATAAACTACGTTAATAAAAATAAACTAAAAGATAAATAATTCTTAAAACAACCTCTTTTCTTGAAAAAAATTTCACTACCTCTATAAGGTCGACACGCTATACTAAGACTCTATAAAATTTAAGACAGATATAAAATTATCTGTTTTATCTTATAAAGTTTATAGAGTATAAGAGAAGATATAAGCCTCTTCTTTTCTATTCTTATAAATAGTATATTATATATTATTATTAATTAATAGGTAAAAGAGTATCTAAAAAGAGAGGAAATTAAAAAATTTTCTTAAAAGCTTAGATTATAAAAAAAGTAGGTAAATTCAAGCTTAACTTATAACTTACTATAAAATAAAAGTTAGCTTTAAAGAAATATCTTATCTCTATTATAAAAAACTTTTAAATACTAGATATACTAGTATAATAACTATACTAGTAGTTATAATAATCGCTTTTTATATATATATACGCTTATTTACTTATATACTCTATATATATAAGAAATATTTTTCTAAGTAAACTTTTACTTAATTATATAATTTATTACTCGCTTTTTTAATCCGCTGTTATTTCGTAGAGCTAGATAGTATATAAAGAGATAGAAGACTAGTTATATAATCGTATAATCCCGAGACTTAGTAGATAAGTTAGTCTTAGTACTTTTAGCGCCGGAGGTTAAACAGCGAGTTAGCTCTAATACTAAGAATACTAAAGCCGACTTATATTATATATAAAGCTATATATACTTATAGCTACTAGTATACTTAGCTATCTATATTATAGTATACTAAGTATACTAAGTATATCTAGTACTAGGCTATTCTACTAGTATATAAAAGTTTTTTATAATATTACTTTTAAAATAAATAAGAAGCTAGGTTTAGAGTATTATAATATAATAATATCTACTTTGATTAGTTAACGTGTTTTATAAGCGAGTCGCCTATATAAGCGAATCGCCTACTTTTTCAACCTAGTGTTATTATAATACAAAATACTCAACACTATATAAAGTTATTATTACTATAGAAGCTATCTAGTATTCTTTAGAACTTTCGCTATCTTCTATATCTAATATTTCTATCTAACAAGTACGAGAATTATACCTAGTTTTACTATAACAGCTATAGTACCTGTCTACGCGAACTCTCTTCCTAGACTCTTTACCTTATTTCTAGCTACTATTTTCCTTAGATATAATTAAATCAGCTACGTTACCTACTATTAATATCTCTTAACTCTTAATATACTTCCTCTTACGACTTTTACACTTAGTTATAGCCTTAGTTATTATACGAAGACTAGTGATTTTCTTACGTATTAATACTATATTATATATTACTCTAGTTAAGCCTTTTTCGAGTTAATTAAAAGACTGAATAATAGAACTAGGTAATAAGTCTTAATATCTTTAAATCTAATCTCAAATAAGCGTTAATTAAGCTATTATTTCGTATACGTTACTTAGTGTTTTAGATGTCTATAGAGTATCTTCTAGTATTATTAGTATTAGTATACAAAGCTTTAAATTAAGCTTTAATAACATAGCTTCTAGGTTATATAGAACTAGCCTAGCCTCTTTAAAACTCGTATAGATATTATTCTTTGTAAATGCTTTATAAAAAGCTACTTTAAATACGAGAAGAAAGGTTTCTTTAGTAATATAATTAATATAATTCCGTACTAAGCCTAATATCTTAGCTCTATACGCTCGCTTTAATAGTAAGAAGTAGACTATATTAAGCAGCTATAGTAGGTACGATAAGTGTAGAGGTATATAGAGAGTAATAATATTTAAGTCTTTATAAAGTTACTAGAATTTAAGCGAGTTAGAGCTTTTATAACTATTAATAATTAATAAACGATATCCTTCTACACTTTATACCTTTATATACTTATTAAAATACTTTAACTATATAACTCTAAGCTTATTATTTATCTAGCCGTTGTTACTAACCTTAATTACCTAATCGTATAGTATATATATATCTTAGTACTAGGTAGAAATAAGTACTTTGCCTACGAATATAATAAATAGCAGGATTGTCTATCCTATTACGTTAACTCTCTAAATAACTATAACCTACTCGCGATTACCTAGCTAAACTTGCTTTCGCTTCCTACACGTTTCTAAGCTTATAATAACAAGTTAGAACGAAATAACTTCTATTATAAAGCTACTTTCGTTAAAGTTATAAATATCCTTATTTTAAATACTATATTTCTCTTTAATAGACTATATAAGTGTAAACTATAGGCTAATAACTCGCAGATCCTTAGTTAAAGCTCGTTAACGATTATATAAACGACTCTATCGAGTTTTAAGCTTAGGTATACGTTTTATAAAGTTATCTAGACAGTTCCTACTTATAAGCTTTCCGTCGCGCTCTCTTAGTAGATTATTAGCTATATCTCGTACTATATCTCTTATAGGTGAAAACTCTTACAAATCCAACTCTAATATATATCTGACTATTACCTCCTTCTCTGGCTTTATAAGCTTTTTCGAATTAGGCTAGTAATCGCGTCGTAAGAGCTTTCCAGCGCGTTGATCGGAGAGAGTCTTTCAAGGAATATAGTAAATCTTTATAGCGCTTCGTTTAGTTAATAACACGTTGTTTTCGAGTTCTTAGGTTGTTAAAATAATATTAGCTTCTTAAGAAAGTAATTAAACGTTGTAGTATTAAGCTATTATAATTTAAAGGTAGTATATAGTACGCGACGAGGAAAGTAGACGACCCGCTTATATAGGCGACTCGCTTATGAAACACGTTAACTACTTATTTTAGTAGACTATTCTTATCTTAATACTAGTATTTTAAGTCTTATTTTCTTTCTATAAAACTTCTATATCTCCTTTTCTCTTTTAAATTAGTATAAATCTATATCTATAATTAAAAGATAGAGTTAGAAGATAGAGAAGCTACTATTTAACCTAAGAGACTAAGTAGCTTTAAATCTCTTTTAAGCTATTTTAGAAATATAACTTTTTTAATTATTAATAGAGATTTAATTATTTTATTAGTTATTTATCTATTTAAGCTAATTAAAAAATAGATTAAATTATTATTAAAAGAAGAATTTCTAGATTTTACTCTTATATTATTATTAGTTTAACTTAGTAGTTAATAGCTTAATATAAAAAAAGTATATTATCGTTATAACTATCGTTAATATATACCGAGTATAAGCTATACTCGGTTCTACTTAAATACCTGCTCTTCTTATTAAGTAAGAAGAGTACGTAGAAGTACTAACTACTTATATATACCGACACTAGCACTTCTTTAAAGTCGGTGGAAGTAGTACTCTAAAAATTATTAAAAATCTATCTTATTCTCTCTAACTAGATATAGTACTTAGTTTTATAACCTAGATTATTCCTCGCTTCGTTCTACTTATTCTATAACTCTTACGTCTAGTTTATTTATATCGATTAGTCTTTAGAAAGCCTTATAACAGTTCCTTTTTATTATAGTATCTATAGAGTTACCTTTGCTATCTATTTACTTAACCTTGTTAATCTCTCTTAACTCGTATATTACGAATTACAGTTACGTAGTAAGTAGTCTAGACAGCGTTCTAATAGAACAAGGTATAACATCCGGGAATAGAAGGTAACATAGAAGGGAATCAGTAATACGAAAGGCATTTGAGAGTTTTAGGATCTCACTGTTGTAATACTGTTGGAAGTCACGTGTGGTTATGTAACGTGATCGCCTATATCGCTCTAATCGCTCTAATCGCGAGCGACGCGAGCGATGTAAGTAATATAAGCGATATACTTAGAGAACGAAGGTTCTATATAAGACTAGCACGTCTGCTATTAGATAAGAGCTTCGTGCTTAACTTAGTTATTAATCTTATTATCTTATTTAATACCTTTAATATAAGTAACGAGTTCACTTCTAAGTAAACAACCTAGTATATCTATACTTCTTATCTATATACTAACCTTCGAGACTTAGTTACCTTTATTTAGTTTATTTAAGTTTTATTATACTTTAAGCACCGTGCTTCGAAGTAAGATCGCTAATATATTAACTACCTCTTCTACTCTAAAAACAACTCTACCTAAGCTAGCTATAACTACCGCAGCTACGCTAGTCACTACTCTTTAAGAGGAAGTGAAGCTTCTAATCCTAAGGCTATTCGATAGCTTACCTAAAAAACTAGCCGAGTTCCTTATAAAAGCTTTTATATACTTAAACTTTTATACTACCTAGTTTAGAAGTGAAACTAACTAGGTTATATAGTTGTCTACCTATCTTAAGAGAGTAGCTTATAACTAGTTAGAACTATATTTAGAGGATTTTTAGAAGAATAAGATAACTAAGGGAAAAGTCTTACTTTAAATATCTAAGAAGATAAGAGACTTGTTTAGGAATGTTTAAGAGTTTAAAATCGGAATTAATCAGGCTTTTAAAGATATTAATATAAAGAAAAAAGTAGTTTAAGTCTTATACTTACTTAGGCAAAAGAGCTTAGCTACTAAATACACTTTATAATTCTAGTAATATTCTATATAAATAAGATAGAATAATAAGACACTACGCGAACAATTCTACCGTAGTCTAAAAGATAGTATTAAAGACAAACTCGCTTAAGAGGATTTTCCTAATACTTTAAACAAATTAACTAATAATATAATTAAAATTAACAACTAAAACTATAAACAAAGCCTAGAGAAAAAGAGTAGTTATAGATATTAATATAGAAAGAGTAGGAAAAAGGACTATAGAGATTCTATAGAAATTAATACTACTTAGAAATCTTAGGTCTTAAAGAAAGAGACTTAGAGGAAGAACCTACTAAAGAGAGGACTTTTCTAAGAGAAGCGAAATCGTCGATATAAGTAGAACTTGTATTATAACTATAGCCTCCTTAGCTATAGAGTAAATAAGTATAGTAAGAAGAAGGACTCTATAGAGAAGGGAAAGGTTAATACTACTATTTAGAAAGAAGTAGCTTTACTTAAAAAAATCGAACTTATAAACGAAGAACTCGAAACTAGAGAATATAGTACGTAGATCGAAACAGATGTCTTAGATATAACAGTAGGCGCTGTATATCTACAGCTAGATAAAGGAATTAAGTTATAAGTTAGTAAGGTATAGGACACTAATAATAATAGAGATCTACTTCTTAAAGAATATTATAACACACGCTTAGAAATAGAATACGAATTACCTCTTTAAGTAGAGTATAAATCACTACTATCTACAAGTTTATTAGAATTATTAGAATCGGTATCTAACTTATTAGAGAGGGATCCTAGAATATATAAGCCTAAACTAGGTAAGACATAGATATCCTTTCTCCGCCTCAACTCAATCATCATAACCCACTCCTTGACCCCCAGGACAATTCGGCATATTCTGCTGCAAATACTTCTTAACATAAAGCGGCAAATAAGTCGAAGACGTAAACTCCTTCTCCCTATACAAACTCACATCACTCATGCTCCCGCTCCATCCCAGACTCTGCAGTGCGGCAACAACATCCTTCGCAAAGAAATCCAAAAACACGACATCTATGACATCAGGGTCTAAACCATCAGTAGGGAAAGATCCATTTCCCTGGATGAAATTCGGTGGTTTGTAAGAAGGAATTTTGGAATGGGGCGTATCATCTCCTGCCGTACCCCAGTCGTCAGTGGTTGTGTAGCCGGGATATACGATTGTTTGACGACGGGCTATCGATGCGCGAGCTTGGAGGTTGGAGTGTAATATGACTGGATTTTCGCAGAGTTCTTTGCTTTGCGGAAGGGGCATGGAACCGAAGTGGGGTGTTGGATTGCGTTTTACTGGTTTTCCGGCGTTGAGGAACGGGAGGACAAGTCTTGCCAGGTTATAGGGGAGTGAGGGAACATATCTAAGGACTTTCATCAGTTCTGCTGGGTAAATTTTAGAGAGAAGTACGTACTGAAAGGTATTCTTAAACGGGCTGACGATAAAAGAATCATCATAAGTAAAAGGGCCTTTGACGAGATCAAATCGTACGCCTCCACTGTTAAGAAGAATGACTCTCGGAATATCTGCTCTAGAGGCATTGATGACTGTAGCCCCCATAGCGATCGGGAGGAAACTATAGATGCTTCCCGGGTCGTCTTGTGGTTTGCAAGAAATGCAATACGTCCTTGGAGCACAACCATACAGATCTGAAAGATTCAAATTCTTCCGCGAGTCGCTAATCTTTGAAGACACGCGCAGGCCGCTGTGGAGATCGAATGTTGAGTCCTGTGATCCCGTAGCATGGTAGGCGAAAGTCCTTCTATTCCAATCAAGATAACGACGAGAATACACCATACTCGACGCCGAGGTATTGGTAGCCTTTCTAGATGGGTTTGGAACTCCTCGCGGTTTCATGTTTCCGGTAAATGAAGAAGAGTTGATGCCACTCAAGGAGAGCCAACCAAGAGTCTCGCAATATCGGCCGGCTTCCAAACCGGTGCTCATGTCATCGTAGACAGTAAAATCCCGGATATGTGTATGGCCTCCGAACACCTGGATTGGAATATTCGGACGCAGGGACCTGACGACTGAATGCACAGTGCTAAAAGTGCTAACTGGATCACTGAGACGGACTGGATTGTGGCCGATGAATAGAAAGAGATCGATCGGTTGAGGATAATTGACTGCGTCTAAGAACCATTGTTGCTGGACTAAATCTGCGGCTTTCGTAACTTTGGAGACATTTGAGTTACGATCGAAGTCGAAAAGAATCCCGAATGCCATAATTCGGAGACCTGATCATCAATTAGAATCTGCAGAAGCAGTATAACTATGAGAGTAAGAGATTTTACCTTGGGCAGTTGTGAAATAGCGGTATTTGTTGCCAATGTATTCGTACTGATTTGTGGCAGGGTTCAAAATCTGAACGTTGGAAGTCAAATATTTCTCCCCATATGCTTTGCTGAAGTTTGCAAATCTAGAGAATGTTTAGCCAATGTCTATCCTGTCGGTTAGGTATGGGTACGTACGTCTCATAAGCAATCTCAGTCACATATAGTTCGTGGTTCCCTAAAACAGGGCGTCAGAAAATGCCAGTTCAAGGGGGGTTCGTCGTTTGCATACCAATTGCAAGCACATCGTAATCGACCTCTTGATGAATGGGATTCGAGAGAAGTCCATTAGGCTTGGTAGCATCACTGAGTCCATTTCCATCATGGAGATCTCCCGTGTCAACCAAAAGTAAATCGACACCAAGACGACCAGCTTTATGCTTCATATGTCTAACGAAGGAGACGAAATCTCCCCAATCGGCTCCGTAATTCTGCTCTTTGATGTGGCCCTCAAGCCAGCCGTGGGTATCGGTCTAGAAGCTGTCAGTTTCAAGTTCTAGAGAGTGTTCGCTCGAGGAACAGCTTACTGTCTGAAGGAAATTCAATTGACCCCATTCAAGTGGGCCTCTGGGACCTGACTTCGCTGGAGTCGACCCTGGCTGCATCCGGCGAACATTTCGTTCATGAACAACCTCCCTCGCACCATTGCAAGACTCGCAAGCTAAAGTAGAGGGAATCACCGCCGCGAGAGAGAAAAAGAGAGAGAACCTCATCTTTTGCACAGTATCTCAATGAAAGAGAGGATTCCTTAGGTGAAAGAAACTGACCACCAATGAATGAGAGAAAAAGAATGAAACTGTATGCTTTTTAAACATAGAGATCGACGAACTCACCACATAAAATATTTTGAAGAACCTCGGTATCATCGACAACCGATGATTACTTCCGTATAATTCTATAGGTCCTTTTTACATCCGCCTTTCAGTAACGTGAGACAAGTGTATCGGTATACCCAGATCCCCTCATTGTGCATCCACTTGGAGGCAGGTAGGGATACCTTGTACAGTTCGTTCAACACTAGGACGGGAAGCAGGCCTCGGGTGTTTAGTTTCGATATGTCGCAGAAACTTTGGTGGCAACCTGTGAATGCTTCAATTGAGAGCACTGAAAGCTTGGCTGTTGATCATAATTTCTTCTGTTGATGCAGTGATACCTCATTGACGCAAAATTGCATACTCCGAGAGGTACTCGAGCTACAAAAGCGCTGTACCAATGTGCCCTCCTGAATCAAAGAGAAGTGACCTCGGTCAAATTGATGAACACAACTAAAAGACATGGAAAAGAACCCTGTAAAGAGTCCTCATTATCGACTAAAGAGAAACGGTCCGGAAAGTTTGGGCTCACTTGACAAATAAGATATCTTCTCCCCATCTCACTTCTCCGTGTAAAAAACGGCGCGCACCTAAGTGTTCCCCGAGGTTTTTCAACTGGAGGGCAAGAAGTGTACTGGAAAGTTCTTTTCTCATAGCATCGTCTCCCCTCACGAGTAGATCATACAAAGACTCCGTCCCATTCCCCGGTCGAAGGAAACTAGAATCCAAATCCATATCAAATGCCAATCCAAACCTAAATCCTCTTTGTCCGTTCTCCCATATAACCGATATTTGCCCCGAATGCCTGTTCCACTCTCGTTCATTCAGAAATCTTCGTTGGTTCTCATCGAAAGGTTGGGAAGTTGGGAGAGTTATGCTCATTCGAGTGGCAATAGATTCTGTTTTGTGCCAGAAAGGCGCTGGGAATCGAGCCCTTCGAGAATTCAAGTGCCAAATTTGCTAACTCAGGGACTCACGGAACGATAATCACTGCAATAAACTCCTCTTTCCACTAGCCCTTTCAACTTGACAACACCTCGACAAATTCGAGATGCAACTCTTTTATCATCAAAACATTCTTATCAAAAATTTGCGTATCCAAACTTTTGTCGTTGCTGAACTTTTTCATCTTTAGGTCGAGGTGAGGGGGACGATTTGAACCCCCTTCCGGAGATGCCCTCGTCAAGAGGTCAAGCCAAGGAACGAAGGCGAGAGTCGAGGATCCAAAAGCCGGGTCTAAAAGATGGGCGTCCTGCCTTCCCTTCTCGCTCTCGCCAGGTATGAGGACCCGAGTTCGAGGTTGAGGGAAGGAGCGACCTTGAGTCCCTTACGATGATGGGTAGGTATTTTGTGAAGGAAGGAGCGGCTAAGCAAACCATTTCCCAAAGGGAACTAGCTCTCCCGCAGTCCAGAGTATAACAACCCCCGGTTCTTTCAAAATGAATCGCCGGGGTGTGATGGCCAGCCATTGTGAAGTGCCGATTGCTAAGAGGATATGATACGTGCCGAGGGGGATACGATACGTCCTAGGTTTTAGGTACGATCAGGAATCAGGTTATCGAGCTTTACAGACTTTTCTAGTTGTCCGACTCTCTTGTATATAGATACCCTCGTACTCGTAGCCGGAAAGGACTAATTTAGTCTTTTCCTTCGTATTAGAGCCTAGTATCTATATATATAATTCTATTCGAACGTACTTCTATATACCTCTTCTATAGTAGTGTCCGGTTCGTACTATTACAGTTATAAGCGTGTCTTTCGAGGAGATAAGTTATTACAGACGTAGAGATACTCGAGGGATTCGTTTATAAAAAGAGAGTACTATTATAAATAGAGAAGAAGGGTTATAATTATACTATTATAAGTATAAGATCTTCTAGCTATTATAAGCGTAGAATCCAGTTGATATTATTATCTTTTATAGAGAGTAAAAAGAGGTTAAGCTTTAAATAATATTATACTCTATAACTAAAGACAAAGATATAAGAGTATATATATATAAATTCGAGAATTTAAAATTATAGTTCTATTTATAAAAGTAACACGGTTTATATACCTAGAGAAAAGAGGTTGCTTAGTAACTATAAGGAGCCTCTTAGTATCTATACTCTTGTTATAGCTTTTATTATAGATCTAATACTTATTACCGAGGTATAGTTCCTAAGGTTACGTGCTTATTACGTATATTCTTCTAGGTTACAGACCAGCGCTATAATAACAGTAGTAAAACCATACTTTAAGAAAAGCTCTAGAACTCTTAAACTAGTACTAGATACGATACTATAAAAGCTTTAATACTTAGAGAATAAGAAGGCTTTATCTTATATATAAACTTACGACTAGGACTCTCTAATTCGACCTCGAACTCGTTACTAACTCTAGTATCTTCTTAAACGTTAGAATATTTATATAGATCTACTAGAACGACTGTTAAAACAAGGCCTACTTTCGAAATAAGACCTACTTTCGAGTTAAGTTATTAAACACGGACGAGGAAGACTACGAAAGTATCTAAAACTATATAACACTTCTAAAGCCTTACTATAAGAGATAGATATTAAAGCCTTAATTAATAATACTAGGAAGTACGTTACTTTAAGAGATATTAAGACCTCTCTTTCTTCTATAGTAGAGAATATAGCTACGATATTAAAGTATTTATTTCAAACGACGGTATAATATACGTTAAGTTATACTAAAAGGAAATTAATAGTCTTATAAACTATAGCGTATTTAAGATAATTACCTAGAAGGATCTATCTTTAGATACTAGAATCTTTAGATTCTAATTCGTTGATAATATTAAGCTTAAGAGTATAGTACTTGCTTTTATAAAGTTAAAGCTAGTTATCTAAGTATATAATAATACTAGAAAGTTACTAGTACTTACTTAAGCTCCTACTATCTAAAGAGTTAGTTAAAGAATAATACTAGTACTAATAACTATCTTTCCAGAACTTCAAGTCTAAAGTCGAGATATTATATAAGTATATACTTAATCTCTAACGGAACTGAATCGGAAGTTCTTTATACGACTACTAAAAGAATACCTATAGTAGAAGAGTTTACTCTTCGAAGTAATTAAGCTCTTATATAGTATCTTAGAGACTAGTAACTACTGGTTTATAATATATTAGAAGTACTATATAGATAAGCTTTCTATACTCTAATCTACTTTCGACCTCTACCTTTTATATACTAAAGAAGGCAACTCTTTTAGTATAATAGAACTTTAAACTAACGACACTCTTATACTTATAAACGCTGTCTTTCTTACTAAGGAAGAATAAGTAATTAAGAAAGCCGGCTTCTCGTCTAAGAAAAGAGAATAACTTATAATAGATTACCTAATTAAGTTTAATAGAAGCCTTATTACTAAGTATTAAAACAGCTTAATTTCGCTTTCCTAGAACTACGCTAAGAACCTAAACTTAGTATAGAAGTTACTAGCTAAAACTGTTAATATAAAGGGATTATTCTATATAGTATCTACTAAAGATTAATACGTTGTCTAGAGAGCTCGAGAGATATATCTAATAACTATATTATAACTAGAAGCTATATTTAATCTATTCTACGCTGTCTAGATAACCGATTCGTAAAAGAACGATATTAACCTTCTTAATAAACGTATTTAGTAGTAAATCGATAATACTATAAGAGGTCTTATATACGTTAAATCAGATAAGGACTCGCTTAAACTCTACGCTTTTATAGATAGATCTTTTATAAATAATAAGAACCTCTCGTTCTAAATTAGATACGTAATTATACTTATAAATAAGAACGATAATACTAATATTCTTCTATATTAGTCTTCTACTAAGTATAAGCGTATAACTCGTAGCGTTTTAGCCTCGAGGTTATATACTATAAGCTCTAGCTTTAACGCCGCTGCTTTTATTAATCAAATCTAGAAAGTATTCTTTTCTTTAAAATCTCTCTTATTATATATACTAACTCGAAGTCTATTTACAAGTATATAGCTAAACTAGGAACTACTAAAGAGAAGTGTCTAATAATTAACGTTATATACTTAAGAGAGGTATATAATATAACGAAACTTAAACAAACTAAACAAAGGTAACTAAGTCTCGAAGGTTAGTATATAGATAAGAAGTATAGATACGCCGGGTTGTTTACTTAGAAGTGAACTTATTACTTATATTAAAGGTATTAAATAAGATAATAAGATTAATAACTAAGTTAAGTACGAAGCTTCTATCTAATAATAGATATACTAGTCTTATATAGAACCTTCGTTCTCTAAGTATATCGCTTACATCGCTTATATCGCTTACGTTACTCGCGATCAGAGCGATTAGAGCGATATAGGCGATTACGTTACATAACCACACGTGACTTCTAATAGTATTATAATAGTAAGATCTTAAAACCTTTAAATACCTTTTGTATTACTAATTCTCTTCTATATTATCTTCTATTCTTAGATATTATATCTTATCTTATTAGAACGCTATCTAGACTACTTACTACATAACCGTGATTTGTAATACTATCCCCTTCTTAGACTAGCGTGTCTATACGCTTAAGTATAGCCTAAGAAAATATTATTAACGCCTCTTTTAAAAGATAAACTCAAATAATATAGAACTCTTAATACTCTCTATATTAAACGTATAAGACGTAAAATAATTCTCTATACTTGTTATATTAATACGAAAACCAGCCGTCGATATATTAGTATTATTAGTAGTTCTAAATACTCTGAATATACTAGGAAAGGTAAGTCTTATAATATTAAGAAGTAGAATCGAATACTCTTATTTTTCGAGTAGGAATCTATTAATACCTAGAAGCGACGGTTATAATAGAAGGAGAAAACAGCTTATAAGGTTTAGGAAGAAGCTATATAGAAGATCTTCTGCTTATAGAAACAGTAATAATTCCTTACTAAGCAAGAATAAGAGATACTCCGTCGTAGTCTTACTAACTTATAAGAGCTTAATAAAGCTAAAGAGAAAGAAAGAGCAGAGAAGAAGAAGAAGTAGAGAGAGATAGAGATTACCTAGCTAGTAGTCTCTTCTTCTTCTAGTAACCTAGCTTTTACCGTAGAACTGTCTCTTAATTTAGCCTTTCTTAAGGCTTTCTCTTCTAACTACGAGATATAGATAACTCTAGGTTTTAGTAGTAGAACTTCTAAAGTTCTTTTAAGTAATAGTTAATATTTTTTCTAGGTTCTTAAGTGTTTTCTAAGTATAGGTAATCTAACTATTTAATTAAGTACTTAATTTATTCTCTAATAAGTCTATAGTTAAGAATTCTCTTAACTTTATACTTAGTATTTAGATTTACTAGTTAAATTTCTATAAGTAGAGCTAGTAGTACTTCTAGTAGTACTAGTTCGAGTAAGGATATATAGAATACTAGATAGATGTTTATAGTTTTTAGTAGTACTAGTTTATAATTTAAAAGTCCTTTAACTCGTTTAATTTTAAATAGTCCTAGTTTCTTATAATCTAATTTATTACTTAGTCTTTTTATATTAATGTTTTTTTATACTAAGTAAACCTTATCTCTCTTTTTTAGTATTAGCTTCTAACTATATCGTTTATTATAGTAGTACGTGTTTCTTTTAGCTATAAACTATAAGTCCTTTATAAGTTCTTTATATAACCTCTTAATTTTTAAGACCTAAATATAAGTAAGTTAATTATTAATAGTCGTAGATAGTAGTTCTTAATATACTATTAATTTATATCTAAAGTTAATATAGAATAGTATAATAAGTGTTATTTCTATTACTAAATTATTATAAGCAAACTATACTAAGAGTAGTAGTTCTACCTAGTTATCTTACTAGTAGTTTATATAATAATAAAAGTATATCTTAACTACTTAATTTATATATTCGTTTCCTCTATTTATCTAAGAGTAGAAAGCTATAGAAAGCTTCCTTTTTATATCTAATTATTCTATAAAAGCGATCTAAAATTTAGAGGTAAAGAGTTTATCTCTATCTAAGAGTATTTCTTCTAGTAGTCTATATCTTAAGACTATCTTCTTAAGAAATACAAATACTAGTTCCTTAGCTATACTTAACTCTATATATAGTACTAAAATTATATACTTTATAAGTGGTTTTATAATAACCAGGATTAAGTTATACTTAACTTCTATTATTAGGTCTTTAGATTTTAGAAGCTTAATAATAAAATCCTAAGATATTAATTTCTAAGGTACTTATAGTATTAGAGTAGTATTTATCTATCTATAAAATATATAGTAGAAAGCCTTATTCCTAGTATAGGTATTATACTCTATTATTACTTTCTTAACTATTATAGATAATCGATTAATATAATAGTATTATCTTATCTACTAGAGAGTTCTACGAATTCTCTAATAACTATATACTAGTGTTATATAGTATTTCTAAATAAATTCTTTTATATATAAACTAGGAACCTAAAGCTTTCCCTTTATATACTAGTTATAACCTTCGTATATATTCTAAATTTTATTTATCTAGATATTATTCGTACTTGTTACTACTATCTTATATACTATAGATATTAAGTCGCCGTTTTCGTTATACTTTAGTATTACTATATTAATATATTTTTTATTTTCCTTATAGCCTAGTTTCTAGCTTAGAGTATCGGCTCGAGTATTACTTATACTACTAATATATTAAATAATTATCTTAAATCCTACTAAGGTCTTAGACTATCTAGCTAGACGTCTAGTAATAAGCTCCTTAGTCGTAGTAAATGTTTTTAGATTTAGATAATTAGTAAGTACTATTACTAGGTACGTTATACTCTAGAGATAGATCCTCTATTCTTCGATAGCTAGGACTATAGCTATTAATTCTTTATCGTAGATACTATAGTTCTATTATACTATATTAAAAGTTTTTAAGAAATATACTATAAGTATAAGTTTTCCTATTTTATTTAGCTATAGATATACAGCGCCTACTACTATGTCTAAGATGTCTATCTCTATTATACTTAGTTTCTTATAATTAAAATTATATAGGATTAGTTTTATTATAAACCGTTCTTTAATTTCCTAGAAAGCCTTTTCAGTCTTCTTATCTTAGATAAAAGCTATAGCTTTTCTAGTTAATATTAATATTAGCTTTATAATCTTTATATAACGTGGTTTATTAGTACCTTACTAATATTAGTACCTCGCTACTTTTCCTCTTATTATTTACTCTCTAACTTTGATATACGATTTCTTAATAACTATAATACCTATTTAAACCTAAGAAGCACGAATTATTCTAGCTATCGAGACTATCTAAACTACTAAAAGACTTAACTCTATAACTACTACGAAACTCTATAATATACTACGTTCTATACTTCGCGATAGAATAAACGAACGAACTACTCTTAGTAAACGCTAATCTCCTAATTAGAAATTAACCGAATTAGAAGAGTTAGTACTTCTTTAATATATACTCGACCTAGATTCTAGAGAGTTTACGCCTCGGTTAGCTAGCGTAGAAGATATAGCAAATTATATTCTTAAATCGTAGAAGAAGAAACGTATTAGAAAGCTCTAGACGTATCGATTTATATAATAATAACTAGTCTTAAAGACGCGTTTTAATCGCGTTTATAACTTCTAAAAAGCCTTATACAAAGATTCTAAGCTAATTAGCGCGTGGTTTTAACTAGTAGAGAATATAAAAGTAAAATACAGCGTTTTAGATTACGACTTTTATAACTTTAATAAGACAGGCTTTATAATAGATATTATCTACTCTATAATAGTAGTTATATATACCGATCGACGTAGTAGAGGTAAGACAGTTTAGCTAGGTAATCGGGAATAAGCTACGGTAATTACTTATATTAATAGCGAAGGTTAGAGTATATCTCTATTTTTAGTAGTTTAAGAGAAGAATTATCTCGCGAATTAGTATACTAAAGACGACCTTCTAAATAATTAGATAATTAAACCTATAAGTAATAGATAGACTAATAACGAGACAGGTCTAGAATAGCTATAATACTTTAATAAGTATACTACTAGTCGAGTAAAGAGTCTATACTATATACTAGTTCTTAATAGATATAAGAGTTACGAATCCGCTGAATTCTAAGAGTACTATAAAGTATATAATATTATAACTCTTAGACTATCTTCTTACTCTTCTTATTTAACCTAGCTACTTAATATCAGATATTTTAGTATATTAAAACAGGTGTATAGTCGTTAAATTAAGACTTTTATTAAGACTTATATTAACTATATTACTAAGGTCGAGTTCTTTCTAGTTTTTAAAGTAGTATATTTAGAGTTAATAATAATCTAAAACGCTAAAGCTAGATTCCGTAGAGCTGGCCTAGTGTCTTTTAACCTATAAACAGTCCTTTTAAAGCTTAATATAAGGTTATAGACTCTAACTCCCTCTTAGCTGTCTAGTGCTAACTCCCTCTCTTAGGTGTCCTAGACCTCTTCTAACCCGACTAAAGCTCTTTTATAATCAACTCTTATTCGAAATCGAATTACCTGTTATTAGAGGAGCTCGCTAACCCTACTCTTTAAGACAGTTACTATATTAGTAAAGAGTATAGAGCGAATAGCCTACGAGATAACTCTTCTATCTACTAAGGTACGTACTCTTCGAGTAGTAAATAAAGCTCTAAGTAAACGCCGTAGAGCTAAAAAGACTCGTGTCTATTAAGAGAGTATACTTATAGTAGAGGATATATAAGATATTTTAGTCTAGAAGGATATAGATAAGCAGGTACGACGCGACTTATATATAGAGAGAGGTAATCGAAAGAAGAGACAACTGTCTAGGCAGTACTATAGTACTTATAGAAAAGCTAGTTATAATATACGAACCTGCTAAGAAGATATAGATATGTCTAGTTAATTAGAATCCGATTAGTTTTAATAAATTTTATAGGTTATAGTTGATTTATCGTATAGTAAAGTAAATTATAAGAGGAAAAGTAGCAAGGTACTAATATTAGCGAGGTACTAATAAACTACGTTAGTTCTTAATAAATAGATAATAGAAGTTAGCGAATCCTAAGAAGGATTATACGTCTTTAACGTTTCTTAGTAATTCCTATTTAATAACTACCTAGATCTTTTCTAGATCTATTTCTATTTTTTCTAAGCTAAAGATTTATCTAAGGAAAAGAGTATAAGTAACTCTAAACTTGTATTTTAAGAGTTTTAGTCGAGAGTCTACTTTTATAAGTTATTATAGAACTTCTTTAATATATCTCTTATATTCCTCTTTATTTTCTAAGAAGATTAATATATTATCTAGAAAATATATAATAGTAACTCTTAGAAGGTCTTCTAGAATACTATTATTCTATCTCTAATAAGTAACTAGTATATTAGTTAAACTAAAAGATATTACTATATACCTATAGAGTTCTAATAGTAAGACAGAAGGTGTCGATAGTACTACTAGAGTAGTAAAGAGACTAGATTAATAGTCTTTAGATTATTATATTTATCGAGGCTTTTCTAAATATCGTTAAGTAAGACTTCTTAAAGATATAGCTTAGCTGCTTTTTAGTAGTATAGAGACTACTAGTATACTACTTTAGTCTTTTTAAAATAAAGTTCCTTTTCTATACACTTATAACTAGTAAGGCTATTATTAGTATAGTATTTAGCTAGTACTAGTAGATCGAGATATTACTAACTAGTAAGCTCTTTTAGTCTCTAGTCGATTTTATATAATAATAAAGAGAATACTTCTACGTCTTATTATCTAACGTAAGTATAGAATACTACTATATTAATTATCTTTAGAGTGTCTTTAGTAGCTTTAGTATAACTATAGACTAATACTTTATCTCTTTTTATATAATACTTATAGTCTTAATTAAACTATAAGGTGTTCTTTCTCTAGTTAATTAGAGAGTTATGTTTAGTAAGCTAAGGCTTCCTAAGTATAATCTTATAAAAGCTAAGCTTAGTAACGTAAAAGCGTTATTAGTAGTTAATATACTAGCTTATATATAGGTTAAGAGTAACGAAGTAGATAAGATTCTCTACTAACAAAGGCGATCTATTAGCTATATAAAGACGGCGAGGTTTTGTTAAGGGTTTAAGAGTAAAGTTGTTTTACTATATATAATTAGAATTAATAAAAGCTTTAGCTAAAGTATTAGAGTTAAGTATAAAGTAGGTAGTAGAGTGCTTTATATTATTAGTACTAACTAATTTATAAAGAACCTCTATTACGTTCTTCTTTTACCTTTTCTTTAGTAATAATAATATTAAAGCTTTCTTCTGATTTCTATGTCTCTAGTAGTAACTATTAATAGAGACTAGGCTTTTCTCTTAACCTTGTCTACGTTCTTTACCTTTTCTTCTTTCTAGCGGCGAGCTTCTTTTAGCTTAGTATAACCTAGAAGGCTATGTGTCTTATTATCGTAGTAGTAATAGAGCTTATACTTAGCTTAAAACTTCTTATAAGCGGCCTTTAACTTAGGAGTATTAGCCTAGGTCTTGTTCTCGATATTCTTCTAAGTCTAGACGTGTTTCCCTCTAACCTTTAAGGTATTAAGGTCTATTATCTTAGGGTTAGAGAGTAAAGTAGTCGAAGCTAGAGTGATTAGAGTAGTAGTAGAGCTAGAGTTGTTCTTAAGATACTAAGTATTATAAACGATTTAGTTAATATTATCTTTCTCTTATATTAGGTTAGCTAAGGTATTAAGTATTAGTATTAGGTAATAATTACCTTACTTACTAATAGGCTTTAGGTTTAAACCTTAGTCTATACTAGTTCTTTCTAGTATTATCTAGAAGATTCGGTTACGTTCTCGGTTACGTAAACACGTGATCCTTAGAATCTTCTAGTAACTATTATATTTGTAAGCTATAGAAGCTTCTAGTACTTATCCTAGAAGTATATATAGCTCTCTACTATCCTTATAGTTAGAAATCAAGTTAATTTTAAGTCTTTTACTTATACTTATCTACCGATTCTATAGAAACGTGATTTAACGATCACTTGACCTACTCTGTGCTTATCTATATACGGTAACCTAATCTATTACGTTACCCTGTTCCTCCTACATTAAGCTCGATAGTTAAGATATAGTAAGAATCTATAAGAATAAGAGCTTAAATAGAGAGGTAGATAGTAAGGAGAAGTCTTTAGATATAATTAAATCTAGTAGAGTTAGTAGTAGTAGCTAATAATAAGTAGAAGAAGAGGAATTTAGAGGCTAATTAATAGCTCTACTTCTCTTTTTAAAGTTTAGCGAAAGCTTTCTTATAGCTAAACTTATTACTAAATATATTATAAAGGATATTTAATATACCTTCTACTAAGGCTATTATAGTGAATTCTCTAGCGTCGTTAAGGTAGAGATCGATATACTTACGTACTTCTTATTCTAAAGTTAATAAGACGTAAGTTATTCGTTTAGATTTAGTAAGGAACTAGTTAGAGTTAATACGAAGCTTAATCTTAAGATTAATAATATATAATTATAGCTTAGTAGTAGATTAGTAGCTATTACTAAACATAACTAGGTTAGCGTAGAGAGCTAATTAAGTAGAGAGGTAAATCCGAAGTTACTTGATTTAGTTTTATAACTTCTTAATTTAAGAGTTACTTATAGAGGCAGAAGTAGCTTAGTAAAGGTATTAGATTTCGTTATTAAGAGTTATAATATAGTTGTTAAACTTAGTAGCGTCTTATATAGTATCTACTTTAATAGATTATTAAGCTTACTTAGTAGTATATTATACTTATACTATAGTATTCGTGTCGATAGCTGTCTAGTTATAGAGCGAGAGTAGGTCTTATAAGCCTTACTAGAAGGTATCTTCGTTCTTATTAATAAAAGCTCTAAGCGTACTACTATTAATAGCAGCTTAGAGTTCTTAGGTAGTAAATCCAAGTATAATAAATTCGAGGCGAGAGTAGTAGACGATAGCGAGGGAGAAGGTGTTTCAAAGGCGGTGGGTATAACGACGATATATATACTATATAAGTAAAAGAAGGCGAATAATATATTATAGTATAGATTAAGAAATAGATTATTTATAAAGAAGGAAGAAAGAGAGAAGCTCTTCCTTAGCTATTTATATATCTATAGAAGGATATATCTACGATATTCGTAATCTTACTTAGTAAGCTACTTAGAAGCGAGCTTAAAAGCAAGCTTATTTACTAAATCAAAAACTCTTATACTTAGCTAAGAGTTTACTACTCTTTCGTCGTTTTTCGTCTTAATAGAGAGCGTAGTCTCTTTGATTTATATTCGACTATATATTTAAATAAGACTTCTAGATCTAGCTAGAAGTTAAAAAAAGTAAGATCTCCTTTCCGAAGTAGTATAACGGTTTATAACCGTGTTCTTTGCTAGGTTACGTAACCTACGCCTATAGCGTATATCTATACGAAGAAGAGCTTATCTCTTTCTTTCTTTCTTAATTTATCTTCTTATAATATAACTCTCTACTTATACTTAACCTCTTTATAAGTAGTCTATAATAAGTAGAGAGTTAGTAAGGTTTTAGCTAGCTAAATAAGTTGATTCTTAGTAGAGTTAAGAAGAATTTTAAAATGTTTTAACTATTTATTACTAATAATTAAGTCTTATTATCCTAGATCTAGAACGATAAAGAGGTAGTTATAGATACGACGTTAATCTAGATTTAGATATAACTATATAAACTATATTATCTTACTCTTAATACTACTGTCGTATCTACGAATAGATACTAAGTAGAGTAGTTTTTAAATCTGTAATCCTAGTAATTAGACTAGTTATAGAGCTAAAGATCGATTTAAGAATAGAAATCTATTTACTTCTATATCTATTAAAGCTTATAACTTAATACCGTATCTATATATACTAAGAGTTATATCTATAAGGAATTATTTTCCTTCTATAAGACTAGAAAGATCAAGGTTTAATAGATTATATTTATATAAGCTTAGAAAGAAGTTTTTATCTAAGCTATCTCGTTTTCTCTCTAATTCTAGTCTAAATCAAGGTACTCTATTAAGACTTATATATTATCTTCGTCTACTTCCTAGACTATTTCTTTAATACTAGGTAGCTAAGAGTAATCGGTTTTATAGTACCCGGGCTTACTATAATAGTAGTACGTCGTACTAGCTAGAACTCGGTCTATTATCTTTTAGTATTTAAAGGTCGAGATAGGTTTAAAAGTATAGAAAGTAGTCTAAACAGTAGAGAAGGATCCGTGTATAAGTAGAGAGAGTTTTAGTATTATACTAGATAAGAATTAAAAGGTAGTCTTTTTAACCGAAGTAGTTATACTAACTAGCTTAGTTATATTAGCTATATATAACTTAGCGTTTCAGCGTCGTTTCTTATCTAAGACTAGAAGATCTACTACTATTTTAACGAAGTTATAGTTCTAACGTCTCTTAAGTACAGCGGCCGAGTTTTATAGCTATAGTATAATCTTCTCTTATATATAGAAGAATCGTTCTAACTCTAGTATCTCTCTAAGTATAGCTATACTTGAAAAGCGACCTCTGAAGTTAGTAAACGTTTCTCTAGTATAATCCTTTCTATCTATCTATAAGGCCTAGAAAGCGTTCTATATATCCTCTATTTTATATCTAGTTAAGAAATATAAATTCAAAAGTTTAATTATATCTTAATAATCGTAGAAAGTAATATAAATCGATTTAGACTTATATCTAGGCTTAAGATAGTTCTTAGTAAGTCTAGTAGTTGTTTCTTATATAAGAGCTTTTTAAGTTAACGTGTTTTATAAGCGAGTCGCCTACCTAAGCGAGTCGCCTACTTTTTCAATCTAGTATTATTACGATATAAAATACTTAATACTATATAAAGTTATTAAACTATAGAAGCTACCTAGTATTATTTAGAACTTTCGCTATCTTCTATATTATACTACCTAGTCGACTAATCTACTTCTAAAAGACGTTAAAGCTTTAAATAAGGTTTTATAGTAGTAAATAGAGAATATAGAGCGTAAACTTAAGTTTATTACTTTAGATTATTCCTTACTTAAGCTTATACTTTTTACCGATTCCTTTTTTATAAATAACAACGATTATACTTCCTAGATTAGATACGTAATTATATTAGCTAACGCTGTTAATAATAGTAATATTATCTATTAGTCCTCTACTAAGTATAAGAGAGTTACTAGAAGTATTCTAACAGCTAAATTATATACTTTAAGCAACGGTTTTAATATAGCAAGAGTTATTAAATCTACGATAGAATTAATACTTAAGATTAAGATTCTACTTATTATTTACACCGACTCTAAGAGTGTTTACAGATATCTAGTAAAGCTTAGTACTACTAAGGAGAAGCGTTTAATAATCGATATTATATATCTAAGACAAGTCTATAAAAGGCGCGAGATATTAGAAGTTAAATAGATCGACAGAGATAGTAATCCTATAGACGCTATAACTAAAGCTATAGCTTATAATACTTTAACCTAGCTGATTAATATAAATAAGATTACTATTAAAGTTATAGAATAGGTTAAGAGAGACGAAGTAGTTATAGGAGATATTAACAACGGTAGTAGTAGTAGAAGTAAAGGGAATTTGTTACTAGAATAAGACGCTAGATAAAGCGCTCTTATTAGTTAGAGATACGAAGAGAGGATTTTAATTAATTAGATTATAGATAGATTAATATAACTAATTTAAGTACTACGCTCTCGTTATAGAGGACTACTACCTTTTAGGAAGTTGCTAGTATCGTTATATAAGTGAATAAGCCTCTGACTTATATCTATCCACGTGACTAGCACGCTAGTACCACGCTAGCACAAGTATAAATAGTCGTGCTTCGAGTACCTAGAATAGTTATAAAGAATATAATACGTATATATAACTAGACAGATTTATAACTAAGTTATACTAATACTATGTCTTAAGACTACTTCTTTAAGGAATATAAATACTAGTTCCTTAGCTATACTTAACTCTATATATAGTATTAAAATTATATATTTTATAAGTTATTCTATAATAACTAGGATTAAGT
Source organism: Calycina herbarum (assembly GCA_001414485.1). Lineage (NCBI taxonomy): Eukaryota > Fungi > Ascomycota > Leotiomycetes > Helotiales > Pezizellaceae > Calycina > Calycina herbarum. The sequence continues at coordinate 33,362 of LLEY01000126.1, forward strand.
TATACTTAACTTCTATTATTAGATCTTTAGATTTTAGTAACTTAATAATAAAATCCTAAGATATTAATTTCTAAGATGTCTATAGTATTAGAGTAGTGCCTATCTGTCTATAAGGTATATAGTAGGAAGCCTTATTTCTAGTATAGGTATTATACTCTACTATTACTTTCTTAACTACCGTAGATAATCGATTAATATAGTAGTATTTCTTTATCTACTAGATAGTTCTATAGACTCTCTAATAACTATATACTAGTGCCGCGTAGTATTTCTAAATAAACTCTTTTATATATAAGTTAGAGACTTAAAGTTTTCCTTTCTTATATCTGTTTTTATAGTTTTATTCTTTTTATAAATAGTATATATTAATATCTAGTTCCTATCCTAGGTTTCTCTCTTCTTAAAGTACCTAAGGTCGTTTCTTTTCTTAAGCGTTCTAGATTTTATTTCTCTAGAGGTCGATTTCTCTAAGTACTATAACCTTATAGACTATTAGAGCTAAATCTCTATTCTTAAGAGTTTTTAAGATTATAATCTTCTTATACTCTTTATCTTCTTTATATCTAGGTTTCTAGCTAAGAGTATTAGCTTAAGCGTTTAATATTCTACTTATATAATATATAATAATATTAAATTCTAATAATATTTTAGACTATCTTACTAGTTGTCTAGTTATAAGTTCCTTTGTTTTTATAAACGTTCTTAAGTTCTTATAGTCAGTTAGAACTATAACTAGATATTTTACTTCTTAAAGATATATTCTCTAGTATTCTAGAGTTAGTACTATAGCAAGTAATTCTTTATTAAAGATACTATAGTTCTACTATACTAGATTAAATATTTTAGAGTAGTATATAATAAGTATAAGCTTCTCTTTATTATTTAGTTATAAGTAAATCGTATCTACTATTATATCTAAGACGTCTGTTTCTACTATACTAGGCTTATCTATATCGAAATTATATAAAATAGGTTTTTCTATAAATTTCGCTTTAATTTTTTAAAAAGTATTCTTAGCTTATTTACCTTATATAAACTTAATAGCTTTTTTAATTAGTATTAACATTAGTTTAGTAATCTTTATATAGTCTCTAATAAACAGACGACAGAAGTTTATAAATCTAAGAAAGAACTATATATTCTTTATATTCTCTAGTAATTTCTAGTTTAAGATATCTTAGATCTTTACTAAATCTATTTCTATTTTCTCTAAGCTAAATACCTATTCTAGAAAAATTATTCGAGTTACTTTAAACTCGTATTTCAAAAGTTTAAAACAGAAGTCTACCTTTAGTAGTTGTTGTAGAACTTCTCTTATATATCTCTTATATTCCTCTTCTTTTTCTAAGAAGATTAGAATATTATCTAAATAATAGATTACTATTATTCCTAGAAGATCTCTTAAAATATCGTTATTTTATCTCTAGTATATAGCTAGTACGTTATAAAGTCTAAATAACGTGTATATATAGCGAACCGGCTAAACAAGCGAACCGGCTAACTGAAAACATATCTAAAATCGCGATTTTGATATTTTAATATCTCTACGAATTGTTAATTAAAAATTTCAAAATTAAAACTTTGATTTTATTACTATATATATATTTAGAATTCTAAGTTTCAGACGCTATATAATTTTACTTAGCGATTCGCTTAAAAATACCTCTGTAATCTTGTCTTTTTTCTTCTTCTTTTAATAACTTTTTAATATAAATTAGCCTCAGTCTTATATTTTATAACTTTTATATTTATATAGTAATGAAATCAAGGTTTTAATTTTGAAATTTTTAATCAACAATTCGTAAAGATATTAAAATATTAAAATCGCGATTTTAGATATGTTTTCAGTTAGCCGGTTCGCTTGTTTAGCCGGTTCGCTTGTTTAGCCGGTTCGCTTGTTTAGCCGGTTCGCTATATATACACGTTAGTATAACTATATATTTATAGAGATCTAATAGTAAAGCAAACGCTGTTTTCTATTTATCTCTAACTTTTATTTATATAAGTCTATAAGCCTTTTATTAATCTAGTTTTATAAATTATACTATCTTATCTAACTTATCTTATAAGTACTAGCTAGTAGGTAGCGAATAAGCGTTCTTAACTATAGTATAATTTATATCTTAGTAATTAATATATACTCTTCTATCTAGGTCGTCTTTTTTTTTAATAATAAGTATATTTAAAGTAATTAGTAACTTAGATTTTCTAATATATCTCTTTCTAATACCTTCTTTTATATAACTTTCTATTCTCTATAGGTTTTTCTAGTTATATAACTAAAGCTTCTACTTTTTAAAGTTATAACTCTCTTTTAGTTTAATCTTATAATCCTATAAGTAATATTCTAGTAAGGCTTATAAGTCTTCTAGGTTTTTAAATAATACTTTAAATTCTCTATACTATATAGGTATTTCGTTATCAGCTGTCTTACTAGTCTATAGAAGACCCTAGACTAGGTGTTCTAGTATATTAGAAGAGGTAGTACTAACCTCGTTCTAGCTTTATAGTTATAAATACAACCTTATATATTTATATTAACTAAAGGTTATTATTTAAGCCTTCTAGTTAATATCTAGATTATGTTTTTAAATCTATAGTATACTAAGTATTACTTTCTTACTTTCTATTTTAATAATATTAAATTATATATCTAAGTAGTATTCTTTAATATTAATTTTTATTAGAATAGTTTACTAATTAATAATTCTATCTTAGTATATAACGTCTATTCTATTAACTATCTCTAGGTAGTATAGCCTTATATCTTTAATTAGAACGTTTAGCTTCTTTAAAGCTATTAAGAAAAGAAAATTATCTATTACTCTAGAGTTAATTATAACTTAGAGTTTCTTTCCTCGTATTTTTATAGTTATAATTAACTAATTTTCTCTAACGTATATATATAGCGAACCGGCTAAATAAGCGAACTAGTCAAAACCCCGCGCCTCTACTACACCTCTACTAAATATTAAATTTCTCTATAACGAACGATACCTTAGAAAAATAACAAAAGCTAGTTAGTCTTAGCTATTTAGGCTATATAAAAAGACCTAAATTTACGTACTTAAGCTACTATAAGAACCTATTCTATAGATTACTAGAAGCTAGGTCGACGTTTACTTAATATATCTTTATAATACGATATTCTAGCTAATTTATAGAAAATAACTAAGCTAGAGGAATTAGTACTTATTTAATATATCCTCGACCTAGCTATAAAAGGATTTCCTTCGTAGATATCTATAGTTAAGAATATAGTAAATTAACTTCTTAAAGCACGCGACGTATTATACGTTAGAATATATTAGACTTCTAACTTTGTTAAGCGTCGTCTAAAACTCTAGACACGCTTCCAACGAAAATACAACTACTAGAGAGCCAAGTACAAAGACCTAGAAGTTATTCGTAGCTAGTTTAAGCTTATACAAAGCATAGTAGCAAAGTATAGAATCTACGATATAGATATCTATAACTTTAATAAGACCGGGTTTATAATAGATGTTATCTTAACTATAATAGTTATTATAAGCTTAGAAGAACGTATAAGAGTAAAAAGAGTATAGCCTAGTAATCGGGAATAGGTTATAGTAATCTAGAGAGTTAATACCTAAGGCTAGAGTATTCTACTATTTATAATTATTACTATAAAAAATCATCTTACTTCTTAGTATTAAAATAGTAGATTTCTATCTAACTAGGTAATTACTATTACTAAAAATAGTTAGATAATAAATAAGAAAGATATAAATTAGATTCGATATTTTAAGAAGTATACTAAGTCTCGATCTATTAGTAGTTATCGTCTATTAGTTCTCGACAGCTATAAAAGCTACTACTCTAACTGTTACGGACCTGGCCACCGCCGAGCACGTGACTCGCGTACGGCTGCTCGCCGGCGTCCGCAAAGCCTGCTATTCCTAGCCTAGCCTAGAACCATTCCTACCTAGGCTAGAAACCATTTCTACAAACGGATCGACATTCCTATAACTTATCGATTCCTTGGCTATCTCTATATTATAGGACCTCTAGAAGTCTCCTCTTTCCTTCTCTTCTCTTCTGTAGCTTTAGATCTTTAATTGAACTACCTCTTACTTCTCTGATTATCCGCTACACCTATATATGCTATAGGTAAGGATAACTACCAGAGGGCTAGCAGATTGGGTTTGTCACACTAACAAGTTTAAGGAATATTATAAGGAAAATAATATTATTACTATTTATATATCTACTTATTCTTCTTATATACTCTAGCTACTTAATATTAGCTGTTTTAGCTCTTTAAAAAAGATATATAGTTAGTAAATTAAAGATATAATATAGGCTTAGATTATCTATATTACTAAGAATAATTTCTTTCCTATCTTCTATACTATATTTAATATTATAATAATAGAAAGTAATATCTAAGAAGGGTTCTAAGAGGCTAGAATTCTTCTATTCGACCTAGAAAGTGTGATTTCTATACTTAATCTTAAGCTAAAGACGCTAACGTCTCTAAACTCCTCTTTATATTCTACTTAGTCTTAGGTTTCTTAGATACTAAATAACTCTACTAAAGCCTTATTATAGACTATATTTATTAAAGATTAAACTTCCTACTACTAAAGTAGCTCTCTAACCCCTATTTACAAGGCTATTAACTAGTTTATAAAGAGTATATCAAAAGTAATATACTAGATAGTACTATTAAAAGCTAAGAACTAGAGACTTCGATAAGTAAATAAAGTACTAAGTAAGTAACGTAGAGCTAAAAAAACACGTCTATAGTAAAGAGGATTACTTAGCTAATAGGAAGCGTAAGACCTATAGGATAATAGAGACGTTAGTAAGCAGGTAATATAGAAAATAAAGAGAAGTAGTAGTCGGAAGCCGAGAGAATAATTATATATATAGCGCTATAGTAACTATAGAAAGACTAGTTATAATACGTATATCTATAATATTATAGACGAAGTATCTAAGAAAGAGATTTCTAAGTAGTTTTAATTAATTAGAGGCGTTATAGTAGAGTTACTATAATTTTAATCGCGAGCGTAGAACATTTTAGCTAGTTCGCTTATTTAGCCGGTTCGCTATATATATACGTTATAAGTAGCTACTTTAGCTTTTAATAAGAGACTTTTAAAGCTATTACTAGCTTAAAAAGCTAGAGCTTTTATATAGTTATAATAGCTAGCTATCGGAATTACCGAGGTTACGTACTAGATAGATTATATTATAGATATTATTTTAGAAGAGTAAGAGTTAAACTGGTTTTAGACTTTGTTATTATCTAACCTCTTATATATTGTCGGCATAATAATGAGCGAGTAGCGCTTCACGTGACCTTCTCGCTTAAGGTCTATTTAAGTAGACAGAGCAGCTAACTTTGCTCTGTATACACGAACGATAATATACTCTTTTTGCATCATGCTATTGGCCACCAAGTCATACCAACACTGATCAGTGTCGCGCGCGCAGATCAGAAAAACTGACTATACGTATCGCGGTTCTCGGAATCGTAAGCTTACGTATAGTTACGTAGTTGTGCAAAGTAGACTCCTCTTCTCGGAAGAGACTCCTTCTACTGGTTACACCCCCGACAATACCACTGCAAACTCTTGGACTTGTAGTACAGTTATAACAACCTTACAACCTCTCTGAATTGCAACACCCTTACAACCTTGCAACCTCTCCGAATTGCAACACCCTTACAACCTTGCAACCTCTCTGAATTGCAATACAACTAATACAACCTTGCAACCTCTTCGACTTGCAATATAACTAATATAACCTTGCAACCTCTTCGACTTGTAATACAACTAATATAACCTTGCAACCTCTTCGACTTGCAATACCACCCTACTTGCAAACGCTCTTGCAACCGCTCTTGAACCCTTTAGAACGGCTATTGTACAAAGATAATTCACCCGATTTTGATGACTCATAAGCATTAAAAGAGTGACTTACACAAAAACAAAATTACGAAACAAGATTACGACGTACTATTCACCTAGTACTAGATAAGATATCATCCACTACTTCAAGCACCGATAACTTTGTCAACGCCCTCGACACTATCGATACTATGGCACAACCATAGTAGGTTGAAGACAAGGAAGCTACAGCTTATATAAGCACAAAGTTAGAGGAATACGATGTTAATAGAATAGACGACGATTATCTATAGGAGATATATCTTATGGACTTTGACGAATGGCCTAAAGCTAAGTTCGTAAACATAGGAAGAAACACCCTTATCAAGATGTGTAAGCTACTACGTAATAGAGGCGTATAGATAGAGACGGATAGACATAAGGCGATTATGTCAAAAGCACTCTATAATACGTCTTAAGAACTTACAAAGCCTAAATAGCCGATCTAGGAATTAAGAGATTAAGTATATAAATCGCAAACTCAATCACAAGAGATGGCTACGAGATATAAGTATATTAAAGAATACCCTAACCGATTCCCTAAGCTTCTTCTAGGGTACTAGAACCCTACTACTTCAAACGCCTTTACGAATCCTTCTACTTCGAATACTACTTCAACCGCTTTTATAAGTAATATTCCTATCCCTACAACTCTACCAGCAGTAGCTCTTACAACTCCACCGGCAGCTTTTGTAACCTAGAATACTCTTGCAAGCCAACCGGCTATGGGCAACTATCCTAGCAATAGCCAGATAGGCAGCAATAGCCAGATAGGCAACCCTGCCTTCGCACTTGGCAACCTTATAAAGTCATATTCGGATAAATAAAAGTATGGTAGTAAGGGAGACAACTTTAAGCTTAAGTTAAGAATATTCAAGGATATGTGTAATCGTTATAGCGTATCACCTTTGGCATATAACCTTACTTTCCCGATTATGCTTAAGGGTCAGGTATTAAACCACTTTTATACTAGTATCTTTAAGGAAGGAACTAATTAGTTATACGACGATCTTTCTACTACTATCTAGTTATATTTTAAGGATAAGCTATACTCTAGAGGTTAATCCTCTAAGTGGAATCGTATTACATTCTTACGAACGAAAGCTAAGCTAGAATATTCAGAAAAGACACCTAGCTAGTACTTTAAGGAGATGCTATCTAAATTAGAAGAACTTTGCTATAGACTTCCTAAGGATATGTAAAGCGATAGATAATTAGCTAATAAGCTACTTATTACATACGAGGAAGCACTAGAATGCCGAAGTGCATGCTCGACCTTACCGCAAAACTCGTTACTTCAAAGCACTATTACCCTTTTAAGAAGCTCTATTCGTAATTACAAAGTAAGCCACGTATTAAATACTAAGACTTTAATAACCGATCGTTACTTCCACAAGTATAATAATTCTAGTAACTCTTATAGTAACTCTTACAACCACCACCATAAATCTAGAAAGAATAATAAGTGTTATATATATAGAAAGGAAGGCCACCGATCCTAGAATCATACTTAAGAAGAGTAGGATCGTTACTTTGCTAAATAGCAAAAGAGCAATAGAGACAGCTTCTATAGAAAAGACAGTGGATTTGTTAAAAAGATCTACCGTACTTACATCACTACTATAGAACGTACAGAAGAGGAAGATATATCCGAAACACTCTAGACGATCGTAATAGATTATAAAAGTGATTCTAACAGTAAGGTTATCTACTACTTAATTACTTCCGTTGGATATATCGACAATTCGAGCGCCTAGACCCTTACAGCTAGTCTAATAAACTTGGCACAAGATCATGCTTTCAGCGGATTTATTCTACTACTAATTCTAGACGCTACATCTTATAAGTTTATAGAAGAGGTATTTACGTCTACTGCTAAGAAGTACGTACAAGACCACTTCTTTAGAGTTATAATCGATACCGGCGTAGGAGGAAAGTCGAGTATAGGATACGATCAATACTTAGCGTACGCTAAACACGTCTAAAATATCCCTATCGACGAAAGCACTAAAGGCTAGATTAGTATATAATTCAGTAAAGGCTATATATCCTCTCTAGGATCGATCACGATTAGTATACTAATCAGCTATATAGAATTCCATATTATATATTCAGATACACTATTTATTATATATATTAACAATATAGACTGTTTACACGTCTCGCTTAATAACCTCTAGAACATCCTTATTTAGGAAGACAGAAAGGGTTAGAAAGTAGAACGTTTTAGAATTATATAACGATTTAGACACCCCTTTCTACTCTAGAATAAGGCTGTATATAACCTCGTATAAGAATCCCTATGTTACTTTACAGATGTCGATATTAGGCGGCTCTATAAGCGCTTTAGTTACCTATCTATACCACGCTTATAGCGTATACTCGAGCGTGCTAGTTATAATGTCGAGTAAGGTATTCTACAACATCTTACTAAATACTATAAGTATTGCTAAAAGCACGGAAAGTTACCTAGTCGATTTAAATTTACACTCTACGACGATATTAAGTTTAATTATAATATAATCATAGATGTCTTCTTTTTAGAAGGGAAACCTGTATTATATATTATAGATTAAGGAACTCGATATCAGTCTAGAGACTTCCTGCTAGACATAAGTGTAAAGAGTGCCTAGGAAACCTTTCAAAAGTACTAGATTAACACCTACTTAGGACCTCCCAACTATGTTACTACAGACGCTAGAAAGAACTTCGTTATAAAGGAGTTTAAGGGGTACGCAAATTCGATAGGAATTAAGGTTAAAACCGTACTAGTAGAAGTATATAACTCTATTAGTATAGTAGAACGATACTATAGACCAATTCGCCGTATTTACTCAATTATCTAAGAATAACAACCTAGCCTCGTAAAGGCCTCCGCCCTCTAAATAGCTTTTAAAGCTATTAACGATATAGTAGGACCTAACGGTTTAGTACCTACTTTACTTGTTTATAGTACCTACCCCTATATAGCCGAGAACGATGCCCCTTCGTATATAATTTCCTAGAGATCTAAGACGTATAAGAAGGCTACTAAGGAAGTACGTAAGTTACTCGCTAAGCGACAAGTCAACGATGCCCTTAATACTCGGAACAGTCCCTCACCTAGCAGAATTAAGAAATTACTACTAAACTCTAAAGTACTCGTCTAGCGTAAGTATAAAAAGTACTAGACTAGCCCCTTTTTATTATAAGGAATCGAAAATAAGGACTATATCGTGTTACTACTAAGTAGTCCTATAAGATTTAGATCTACGGTGGTAAAGCCATACTTCGAAGAAGTCTTTAAAGACTCTAGAACAGCACCGGCGGTTGGAGATATTTCTAGAACGACACTGTTGTTCGAGACAACACCACAATCCTAAGAAACTAAGCCTTAAGAGGAGCCTCGATCCCACCTACAAACTCGATACCAACTTCACCAGTCGCAAGTCCAACAACAAGATAACCTTACCAATCCTCCAAAATCGACAATAGAACCAGTCCAGAAGCGTAGACGAGGAAGACCACGAAAGCACCTAAGACCACCAAATAAGCCTTTTAAGACCTTATTCTAAGAGATAGATGCTTTTATCGATAATACTAAAGACCACGTTACTATCGAGGATATCGAGACTTTCCTTTCGTCTATTAAGAAAGAACACGATATTAAAGTATTTATAGCCACTAATAGTACAATATACATAGAATCACGCCAGAAGGAAGTCAATAGATTAACCGATTAAGACATCTTCAAGATCGTTACCTAGGATAACCTGCCTCCTGATACTAGAATCTTTAGATCACAGTTCGTAGATAACATCAAATTTAAGAGCACAGCACTTACTTTTACAAAGTCAAGACTAGTTATCCAAGCATACAATAATAATAGAAAGTCCTTAGTCCTTACTTAAGCTCCCACTATCTAAAGAATAAGCCAGAGAATTATCCTTATACTTATAACAGTATACCCGGGTTTACGAGTTTATATCCAGGATATTACACAAGCATATACCTAGTCACTTACAGAACTAAATCGAAAGTTCTTCGTACGCCTACCAAAGGGATATCCACAGTAGAACGATGTATTCTTTAAAGTTATTAAGCTATTATATAGTATTCCAGAAGCTAGAAACCACTAGTTCACAACATACTATAAACACTATACTACGAAGCTTATAATAGAACAATCCACTTTCGACCCCTGTCTTTTACATACTAAACGATCAGATAGACCTTTTAGAGTAGTAGGACTTTAAACAGATAATACTCTTATACTTATAAACGATGCTTTTATAGCTAAGGAAGAAAGTGCTATCAAGGAAGCCGGATTTATATCAAAGGATAGACAAGAACTTACTATTACTCATCTAATCTAGTTTAATAGAGGGCTAATTAGTAAGTATACAGATAGCTCATTTACGCTTACCTAGGATTATATAAAGCACTTAAAATTAGTATAAAAGGTACTAGCGGAGATATCTAATACCAAAGGCACTTCCTATATAGTATCCACCAAGGATTAATACGTTGCTTAGCGTGCTCGTAGAGCATATTTAGCAACAGTATCCTAGCTAGAAGCTGCCTTTGATTTATCATATACTGCCTAGATAACCGATCTACAAGAAGACGACATTAGCCTTCTTAATAAACGAATTCAATAGCAAATCGACAATGCTACAAGAGGGCTTAAATACGTCAGATTAGATCAAAACTCGCTTAAGCTATATGCTTTTATAGATAGTGCTTTTATAAGCAATAAGAACCTATCCTCACAAATCGGTTACGTTATTATACTTATAGATAAGGATGATAATACCAATATTTTATATTAGTCTTCCACCAAGTACAAAAGAGTTACTTATAGCGTTTTAGCCTTAGAACTGTATATAATAAGCTCTAGATTCGACGCTGCCGCTTCTGTTAAATCAACCCTAGAAAGCATCTTAGGCTTTAAGGTCCCGCTTATTACATATACCGATTCGAAGTCTATTTACGAATACATGGCTAAACTAGGCACCACTAAGGAGAAGTGCTTAATAATTAACGTCATATACTTACGAGAAGCATATAAGTTAAGAGAGATCGACGAAATTAAGTAGATCGATAGTAAGAGTAATCTAGTAGATGCTATAACTAAGAAGGATTATTACAACGCTCTACAAAAGCTAATCAATACCAGTAAGCTGGATATTAAGCTTATGGAATAGGTAGAACGGAATAAGAGATAATAAGACCTCTGAATAAGACGCTCTTATTAGTCGAGGACATAGAATAGAGGGCTATGATTAGCTAGACGAGATAAGAGATTTTGATAATTTTTAGGCAGTAACTTCCACCGTTTTAAAGAAGTGCCAGTGTCGGCATAATAATAAGCGAGTAGCGCTTCACGTGACCTTCTCGCTTAAGGTCTATTTAAGTAGACAGAGCAGCTAACTTTGCTCTATATACACGAACGATAATATACTCTTTTTATATCATGCTATTAGCTACCAAGTTATACTAACATATATAAATACTCTTACTCTCTCTACTAGAAAGACTAATTTAGTCTTTTTATTTATATTAGAGCCTAGTATCTAGATATATTATTCTATTAAACGTACTTCTATAACGTAGTTTATTAGCGAGTTAATTATATTACTAAGTCGATTACTTTTCCTTAGTATAAACTTTTAAAACTTTAATATACGTCTTTTTAACTATTTATTATAGAAATTCAAATCTAAGAAGAGCGAATTATTCTAACTATTAAAGCTATTCAATCGTTTAAAAAACTAAGTAAACGCTTTATAGTAAAGTTTTATAAAGTATTATATACGACTCTTTCTAATAGAATAGCTAACTAAACCTACTACCTCGATTCTATAGCTAATTATTATAAGTTAACTAAGTTAGAAGAGAAAGTAATTATTTAGAATATATAACTAATTTTATCCTTAAATCGTAGAAAGGAAGACGGGTTAGTAAGCTCTAGGTATATCGATTTATATAATAATAACTAGATCTTAAGATATGTTTTAATCGCGTTTATAATTTCTAAAGAGCTTTATTACTAAAAAAGCTTATTAACTCTACTTGTTCAAATAGTTATTATATTTGTAAAAAGTATAAAGTAAATAGTATATAAGATAACTCTTTTATCTACGAAGGTTCGTACTCTTTACGTAGTAAATAAAGCTCTAAGCAAACGCTATAGAGCTAAAAAGACTCGTGTCTATTAAGAGAGAGCACTTATAGTAGAGAATATATAGAATATTTTAGCTTAGAAGAATATAGATAAGCAAGTACGATATAACGTACGTAAGATAGAGGTTAGTCGTAAGAAGAGATAACCTTCTAGATAGTACTATAGAACTTATAAAAAAGCTAGTTATAACGTATAAACTTATTAAGAAGTTGTAGATATATCTAGTTCGTTATATTCTAAGAGCGATAATTAATTTAATATATTATAGTTAATTTATTTAGATATAAAGTTTTATACGAAGGAAAAGTAATTAACTCGGTAATATAATCGACTTACTAATAAACTACGTTATACCTCTTTTGTAGTAGTATCTGTTTTATACTATTATATTAAAAGACTAAATTCGACTTCGCTAAGAACGGTTTATTATAATATCTTACTTAAGCGCGACGACGTATCTGCTTTAAATTAGATTTAGCTTAGATTTGAATTAGTATAATAATAACTTTAAATAGCTACGTAATTAGAGACTACGTAGATAGCTAGTAATATCAGAGTTTAATATCTATATAAACAGCTAGTAAAATCGTATATAGTTTATATATTAAGTAGAGTAGACTATACTAAGTATTTCTAAGACTTCTAATAACTCTCTCTATATAGAGATTACTATATAATATATAGATAGTCGACGATATATAGTTACTTAGAAAACTCTCGAATCTATATCTAAACTCTCTCTAACTATTATAATCTATAACTAAAGGCAAAGATATAAGAGTATATATATATATAAATATTCGAGAATTTAAAGCTATAGTTCTATCTACGAGAGTAACACGGTTTATATACTTAGAGAAAAGAGGTTACTTAGTAAGTATAAGCTATAAGAAGCTGAAATCTCGTATAAGCTATAAAGAGCTAGAATTATATATAGTTAAGATCTTACTATAGCTTTCGTTATAGCTGTAAGAAGCTAAGATCTCGTTATAGCTCTCGTTATAGCTCTTATTATAAATCTATATATTCTAAGGTAATTACCGAGGTTACGTGCTTTATTATATATATTCTTCTAGATTACGAACTAGCGCTATAATAATAATATATTATATATATAAATCAACCTTTCTACTACCTACTACTCTAAGACTAATAGCTAAACCGAAATCGCTAATAAACCTATTTCTAAGTACTTTTACTAGTATATCGACTATACTTAAGAGAATTAGGTTTAATTCTTACTACTAGCCGAGTTTATTATAAGAAACGTACGTAGTTTAGCTATAGATATATTACTCTTCTTTATAAATAATAGTTACTATTCTTAAGTAAGCTTTAGCTCTTCTTAAGTTACACTTGATTCTTAAAGCGTAGTTACTAGTATAACCTTCGCTATAAAGATAAAAGATGTTTTAGTACTTCTATATACGAACCTTCTTATCTTAAGAGATAGAATAGAGAAAGCTACTAACGTCTACTAATTACTAGCTCTTATATATAGAGTAGAGAATATAGTTATACTTAGTACTAGGAATATTAATATAACGAAACTCAAACGAACTAAACAAAGATAACTAAGTCTCGAAGGTTAGTATACAGATAAGAAGTATAGATACGCCGGGTTGTTTACTTAGAAGTAAACTCGTTACTTATATCAAAGATGTTAAATAAGATAATAAGATTAATAACTAAAGTTAAGCACGAAGCTCCTATCTAATAACAGACGTACTAGTCTTATATAGAACCTTCGTTCCTAAGTACGTCGCTTATATCGCTCGCGTTGCTCGCGTCGCTTACGATTAAGGCGATTAGAGTAATATAAGCGATCACGTTATATAACCCTACGTAACTTCTAATATTACTATAATAGTGAGATCCTAAAATCCCTAATATCCTCTATATTACTAATTTCCTCCTATATTACTTTCCTTTCCTAGATATTATATCTTATTCTATTAGAACGCTGTCTAAACTACTTACTACGTATACCGTGATTCGTAATACTATCCTCTTCTTAGACTAGCGTGTCCCTATACTTAAGTATAGCCTAAGAAATATCGTTAAGAGGCTAGCGGCCTCTCTAGTTCCTATTATGTCGTTAATACCTCTCTTGAAAAATAAGCTTAAATAATATAGAACCCTTAACACTCTTTAAATCGAACGTTTAGGACGCGAAATGATTTCTTATACTTATTATATAAATACGAAAACCAGTCGTCGATATATCGACGTTCCTAGTAGTTCTAAGTATTCTAAGTATACTAAGAAGGGCAAATCCTATAATGTCGAGTTATAAAATCGAATACCCTTACTTTTTAAGTAGGAATCTATTAATACTTAGAAGCGGAGGTTATAGGAGGAGGAAGAGACAGCCTATAAGATTTAGAAAGAAGCTATATAGAAGATCCTTTACCTACGAAAGTAATAACGCTTCCTTATAAAGCAGGAGTAAGAGATGCTCTATCGTAGTCTTACTAACCTATAAGAACTTAATAAGGCTAATAAGAAAGAAAGAGCAGAGAAGGAGAAAGAAGAGAGGGAATTAGAGGTCGCCTAGCTAACAGCCCCTTCCTCTCTTAACAACCCTGCTTTTATTACTAAGCTGACCCTTAATTCAGCTTTCTTTAAGGCTTTCCCTTCTAACTACGAAATATAAGTAACTCTAGGTTTTAGTAGTAGAACTTCTAAAGTTCCTCTAGGTAATAGTTAAGATTACTTTTTAGCTCCTAAGTGTTTTTTAAGTATAGGTAATCTAACTATTTAATTAAATACTTAATCTTACCTCTAATAATCTTATAGTTAAGAATCCTTTTAACTTTATATTTAGTATTTAGATTAACTAGTTAAATTTCTATAATTAGAGCTAGTAGTGCTTCTAGTAATACTAGTTTAAGTAAGAATATATAGAATACTAGGTAGATGTTTATTATCTTTAGTAATACTAATTTATAATTTAAAGGTCTCTTAACTTATTTAATTTTAAATAGTCTAAGTTTTTTATAATCTAGTTTATTACTTAGTCTTTTTATGTCGATGTTTTTCTATACTAAGTAGACTTTATCCCCCTCTTTTAGCGTTAGCTCCTAACTACGTCGTTTGTTATAGTAGTACGCGTTTCTTTCTACTATAAATTATAGGTCCTCTATAAGTTCCTTATATAGACTCTTAATTTTTAAGACCTAAATATAAGTAAGTTAGTTATCAATAGTTATAGATAGTAGTTCTCGATATACTGTTAATTTATATCTAAAATTAGCATAGAATAGTATAATAAGTGTTATTTCTATTACTAAACTATTATAAGCGAACTATGCTAAGAATAGTAGTTCTACCTAGTTATCTTACTAATAGTTTATATAATAATAAAGGTATGTTTTAACTACTTAATTTATCTATTTATTTCCTCTATTTATTTAAAGGTAGAAAGCTATAGAAAGCTTTCTTTTTATACCTAATTATTTTATAAGAGCGATTTAAAATTTTAAGATAAAGAGCTTATCTCTATCTAAAAGTATTTCTTCTAGTAGTCTATATCTTAAGACTACTTCTCTAAAGAATATAAATACTAATTCCTTAGCTATACTTAACTCTATATATACTATTAGGATTATATATTTCGTAAGTTATTCTATAATAACTAGGATTATATTATATTTAACTCCTATTATTAAATCTTTAGATTTTAGTAATTTAATAATAAAATCTATAAATATTAATTTCTAAGGTATTTATAATATTAGAGTAGTGTTTATCTATCTATAAGGAGTATAGTAGGAAGCCTTATTCCTAATATAGGTATTATATTCTACTATTACTTCCTTAACTATTATAGATAATCGATTAACATAGTAGTATTATCTTATCCTCTAGAAGGTTCTACGAATTCCTTAGTAACCGTAAGCGAGTATAGTATAGTATTCTTATATAAATTCCTTTATATATAAGCTAGGAACTTATAATTTCCCTTTTATATATTAGTTATAACCCTTATATATATTCTAAATTTTATCTATCTAGATATTATTTATTACTACTATTTTATATATAGTAAGTACTAAATCTCTATTCTTAAGAGTCTTTAAGATCGCAATCTTCTTATACTTCTTATTTCCCTCGTATCTAGGTTTCCGGCTAAGAGTATTAGCTCGAGTGTTCAACGTTCCCTTTATATATTAGATAACGATATTAAATCCTCTTAATATCTCTAACTATCTAGCTAATCGTCTTATTATAAGTTCTTTAGTAGTCGTGAATATCCTAAGGTTCTCGTAGTTAGATAAAACTATAATTAAGTATTTTACTAACTATAAATAAATTCTCTAGTATTCTAAAGCTAATACTATAGTAAGTAGTTCTTTATCGAATATACTATAGTTTTATTATACTAAGTTAAATGTTTTTAAATAATATATAATAAGTATAAGTTTTCCTTTATTATTTAGTTATAAATAAACTACATCTACTACTATGTCTAAGGCATCTATTTTAATTATACTTAGTTTATCTATATCGAAATTATATAGAATAGGCTTTTCTATAAACTTTACTTTAATTTTCTAAAAAGTATTCTCTACCTATTTATTCTATATAAACTTAATAGCTTTCTTAACTAGTACTAACATTAGTTTAGTAATCTTTATATAGTCTTATATAAATAGATAACAAAAGTTTATAAATCTAAGAAAGGACTATATATCTTTTACATTTTCTAGTAATTTCTAGTTTAAGACGTCTTAGATCTTTACTAGATCTATTTCTATTTTTCCTAGGCTAAATACCTATCCTAGGAAAAGTGTTTAAGTTACTTTAAACTCGTATTTTAAGAGTTTCAACTAAGAGTTTACTTTTATAAGTTGTTATAAAACTTCTCTAACATATCTCTTATATTCTTCTTCTTTTTCTAAGAAGATTAGAATATTATCTAAGTAATAAATTACTATTACTCTTAGAAGATCTCTTAAAATATTATTATTTTATCTTTAATATATAGCTAGTATATTATATAGTCTAAATAGTATAACTATATATTTATAAAAGCCTAATAGTAAGGCAAATACTATCTTCTATTCGTCTCCGACTTTTATTCGTATAAGTCTATAAGCGTTTTATTAATCTAGTTTTATAAATCGTACTACCTTACCTAACTTGTCCTACAAGTATTAGCTAGGTAGTAGTAGATAAGCGTTCTTAACTATAGCGTAATTTACTTCTTAATAATTAATATATACTCTTCTATCTAGATCGTCTTTCTTTTTAATAATAAGTATATTTAAGGTAATTAATAACTTAGATCTTCTAATATATCTCTTCTTAATACCTTCTTTTATATAACTTTCTATTCTTTATAGGCTTTTCTAGTTATACAACCGAAGCTTCTACTTTAAGAGGTAATAATCCTCTTTTAATTTAATCTTATAATCCTATAAGCAATGTTCTAACAAGGCTTACAAGTCTTCTAGGTTTTTAAACAAAGCTTCGAATTCTCTATACTATATAGGTATTTCGTTATTAACTTTCTTACTAACCTATGAAGGACCCTAGGTAAGATGTTCTAACGCTTTAGAAGAGGTAGCGCTAACCTTGTTCTAGCCTTAAAGTTATAAATATAAACCTATGTATTTATATCGACTAAAGGTTACTATTCTAGCCTTCTAATCGATTTCTAGATTATGTTCCTAAATCTATAATATACTAAGTATTACTTCCTTACTTCTTATTTTAATAATATCGAATTATATATTTAAATAGTGTCCTTTAATATTAATTCTTATTAAAATAGTTTACTAATTAATAATTCCGTTTTAATATATAATATCCGTTTTATTAACTACTCCTAGTTAATATAGTCTTATTTCTTTAATTAGAACGTTTAGCTTTTCTCGAGCTATTAGAGAGATAAAGTTACTTATTACTCCTAAGTCTATTATAACTTATAACTTCTTTCCTTCTATTTCTATAGTTATTACTAACTATCTTTCTCTTAAAGTAGTATCTAACTTTACTTTAACATATTAGACTTCGAAAGATCGATTTTCTTAATTATACTTCTTTCTCTCCTTATTCTTATACTATAGAAAGAATCTTACTCTTTCCTTATTAGTATATACTACCTTATATACTAATCTATATTCTATAATTCCTATAGTTTTAGGAATTTCCCTTATAAATTACTTTAGTATTTGTCTATAGTTATATTAGACCTATTTATAACTAGTTTCTAAAATAGCTTCTACTAACTATAGTTCTTCTATATATAGATAATCTAAAGTAGCCTCTAGTATACTTATCTCTAGTTTTATATAGTAAACTTTAAATATATAATCCCTTAAATTCTTTTCTTTAATAGCTCTAATCTAAGACTAAGGAAAGAATACTACTCCTTCTTTATCTAATAATACTACTTCGTATATCTAATAATATTCTACTATTCTAGTAAGCTCTAGTAATATTCCTTTAAATCGTTTCTATAATAACTAATCTAAAGTTAGACTTAGTTTATATCGTATCTATTATACTATTATTTCCTAAACTGTTTCTATAAACTATAGTTCTCCTACTAATAGATAGTATAATTCCTCTAGTTCTATCTTAGCCTACCTAGTTATATTAAGCTCTCTTCGCTCCTAGTATAGTATACTAAACAGTTATTATAAGTCGTATTTTCTAAATACTAACCTATTATTTCTAATTAATATAATAATAATATATTACTCGAATTCCTTTAATATAACATCTTTAAGTAGTATTCTAAGAAAAGGGGTTTTAATTCGTCTCTTAAATCCTATTAGAACTTACTATGTCTATATACTAGTTTTATCTAATATATTATATATTTTCTATACATCCTCTACTTTAGAGTAGCTAGGTTTCTTAACTAGTTAGCGTTTCCGTTCTAGTTCCTTCTCTTTAATAGTTTTCTATCTAGTAATTAGGCTAACTAGAGTTATTGTTTTAAGGTTATTACTTATAACTATATATGTTATTAAGATAGTTAGGTTAACTCCTTATATTATATAAGGATTCTAGAAATCTAGTTTCTAATTATTAATATATACCTATCGATTTCCTTATTTAAAGGTTCTAAGAAAAGCCTAAGTTTCTCTAACTTTAGAGTCTTTATTCTTTATTTCTTCTTCTAACCTAAAAGATAAATCTAATATCTCTAATAAACTAGTTAATAGTAGTAATTCGTATTCTACTTAAAGAGGTTACTTAGAATTTATTACTAATTATATATTATAATATTCTTTAAGAAGTAGATCCCTATTATTATTAGTATCTTATACGTTACTAATTCCTTTATTATTTTTAATCTAAGTTCTATATCCTTATACTTTAAGCTTCTTATCTATAAGTTTAATATAATCTATTAAAGCTACCTATTATTAAATAGTAGTATTAATTTATTTCTTTCTCTTAAAGTCTTTCTTCTTACTATACTTATTTACTCTATAACCTAGTTAGCTATAATTATAATATAAGTTCTACTTACGTTGATGATTTCGCTCTTCTTAGAAAAGTCCTCCTTTCTTTAGAAAGGTTTTCTTTTTTATAGCGTTTGCCTTCTTACTATACTTACTAGCGTAAGAGTACTTCTACTTTCTTAACGCTTTACTCTTTTCCCTATATCTAAGGTTACTTTTTCTAAATTCATATAAGCGGTTATCTAGCTAAATAACCTCCTTAATCATTCCTATAATAGTTAAGAACTATATATTCTACTTAGCTATTTCCTTATAAATATATATCTTTAATCCTTAACAAAAGAGTTCTATAAGAGTAATAGTATCCTATCTCGACTTTGTTCTATAATATTAAAATTCATTAGTATAATCTATTACTAATCTAGTCTAGTGTAATTCTAAAAGCTTATATATAACTGTTCGAATTATATTAAAGTCTCTAAAGACTTTTCTAATAGTTATCTTAAATCCTCTCTAAGATTTAAATATAATCTTAGTTAATTCTATCTTTCTATCTTTATTCTTATTTTTAAAGAAGTCCTCTAAGTATAGCTAAGCCTATTCTAATACTAATCCCCTAAGGTAGGAGATAGCAAAGATAGTTCGTAAGTTATAATTACCTTCGAACTTATTAGAATTAAAGTTAAAGTAGATATCTATTTAAAGAAGGAATAAGTCGAGTTCCTTTCGCTTCCTATAATACGTATCTAGTATCTTAACTTTAATAGACTTAAGTACTTCGACCTTATAGGGCTCGGGGGCGTCTAGTATACTAACATTGTCGTCGTTCCTAGTTAACTATATACTAGCAGGTGTTCTTCTGGTCGCACTTCTAGATGTTCCTACGACGTTAACTTAACTAGTATTCAGGCTAGCTGCTACGGGGGTTACTAGGGCTATAGCAACTGAACTTCTAAGCAGGTGCTTAAAGTATAACGAAACTTAAACAAACTAAACAAAGATAACTAAGTCTTAAAGGTTAGTATATAGATAAGAAGTATAGATATACTAGGTTATTTACTTAAAAGTAAACTCGTTACTTATATTAAAGATATTAAATAAGATAATAAGATTAATAACTAAAGTTAAGTACAAAGCTCCTATCTAATAGCAGATATACTAGTCTTATATAGAACCTTCGTTCCTAAGTACGTCGCTTACATCGCTCGCGTCGCTCGCGTCGCTCGCGATTAAGACGATTAGAGCGATATAGGCGATCACGTTATATAACCCTACGTAACTTCCAACATTACTATAATAGTGAGATCCTGAAATCCCTAATATCCTCTACATTACTGATTTCCTCCTATGTTACTTTCCTTTCCTAGATATTATACCTTATCCTATTAGAACGCCGTCTAAACTACTTACTACGTATACCGTGATTCGTGATAATTAACTTAGCTAAACTAATTTCTACTAAGTATATTAGCCTCTTCTATATACTTTAAGCTATAAACTCTTACGTATATAAGCTAGAACTAATCTACGAACTAGAATCGATTTATAATATATTCTATACTAATCTACTACGCTCTACCGCTAGTACCTCTATACTAGGTTAGATAAATCAACCTCTGCTACTAGTAGTAATCGACGATAGTAGGTAAGTACTCTAGACTATAGAGGAAATAGTAAATTCGAGGAGAAATAAGACTAGATTCTAATATCTTATTCGATAGAGAGACTATAGAGCAGAGGCGGACTCGTAGGAGCTATTAACTTACGTAATATATAGTACTGTCTCTATTCGTTAGTTTAAGAAGCGCTTTCTATATAAGTTAAAACCTATTAAAAACGAACAACTATAAGCCTAGAAAGACTACGAGAAAGATAAGAAGAGACGAGGAAATTAAATAGAGAAGAGAGACTTTATATAAGAGTTTTTGATTTAGTAAATAAGCTTGCTTTTAAGCTCGCTTCTAAGTAGCTTACTAAGCGAGATTGTAAATATTATAGATATATCCTTCTATAAATATATAAATAGCTAAGAAAGAGCTTCTCTCTTTCTTTCTTTCTTACGAATAATCTATTCTTTAATCTCTACTATAATAATAACAGAGTATTATAGTCTAAAAGTACTTATAGTAACTAGACTTTAGCTTATAAGCGAGCGTTTTTATCTATTAGAGGCTTGCTTATCGTAGAGAAGACAGAAGTACTATCTACTTATAGAAGTCCTAGAATAGTTTAAAACGAACTACTAGAGATTTTACTAGCTATTAGACTAGTAGGAGTCTTCTCTTTTCCGCTCTTATTACTATAAGTAGCTTTAGATATTATATTTATAAAAAAGAAGAAAGGAAGAGAAGATTATAAAAAGGGTTATATAAGCTATTATAGACGTGTCTTTTAAGAAGATAATATAACGAAACTCAAACGAACTAAACAAAGATAACTAAGTCTCGAAGGTTAGTATATAGGTAAGAAGTATAGATACGCTAGGTTGTTTACTTAGAAGTGAACTCGTTACTTATATCAAAGATATTAAATAAGATAATAAGATTAATAACTAAAGTTAAGTACGAAGCTTCTATCTAATAGCAGAAGTACCAGTCTTATATAGAACTATAGTCCTCTGTTCTAATCGCTCTAGTCGCTCGCCTTAATCGCTTTAGTCGACAGGCGACTTAAGCGACTCAGGCGACTAGGTCACGTGATGTTTCTTACTAAAAGAATCCATGGATCGCTTAGCTAGTCTAAGGATTCTTCTTCTATAAGAGTTTCCGATAGTGCTTAACCTATTAGAGCGCTGTCTAGTCTTTACTCGTTATATACTTATACGTGATTTGTAACACTATTCCCTTCTTAGCCTAGCGTGTCTCTACGCTTAAGTACGACCTAAGAAATACTATTAGAAGGCCAGCGGCCTTCTCTTACTATAATGTTTCTAATAACACTATTTATAAAAGATAAACTAAAATAAAATCGTATTAACAACGCTCTTTATATTAATCGAGTAGGATCTAAAATATCCTCTTATACTCGCTGTCTTACTTCTACGTCTAGCTATTAATATATATCTATTACTAGGGGTAAGAAATGTTCTAAGTATACTAGGAAGAGTAAAACTTATAATATCGAGAAGTAAAATCGAATACCTTTAACTTTTAAATAGGAATCTCTTAATACGTAGAAACGTCGTCTATAGGTTAAGAAAGAGACGGCCTATTAGGCCTAAGAAAAAGCTTTTTAAGTCTAGTAGGAAGCAATATTAAAGGTTCTTCGTCTTCGAGCATAGTAACGTCTTCTTAATAAGCGAGAATAATAGATACTTTGTTAAGGACTTAGTACTCTTTAGGAGCTAGATAAAGCTAAGGAGAAGAAGGAAAGAGAAAAAGAAGAGAAGGAAAAGAGAGAGAAAGCCGCTAGGCTAGCCGCCTACTCTACCTCTACCGCTTCCGACCCTGCTTTCGACTTAGGTCTCGATTCTAACTTTCTTAAGGTCTTCTCTATCGATTACCTAATATAGGTAACCTTAGGTTTTAATAGTAGAAGTCCTAAAGTTCCTCTAAGTACTAGTTAATATTTTTTCTAGGTTCTTAAGTATTCTCTAAGTATAGGTAATCTAACTATTTAATTAAATACTTAATCTTACCTCTAATAATCTTATAGTTAAGAATTTTTTCAACTTTGTATTTAGTATTTAGATTAACTAGTTGAATTTCTATAATTAGAGCTAGTAGTACTCCTAGTAGTACTAGTTTAAGTAAGGATATATAGAATACTAGATAGATGTTTATTATCCTTAGTAGTACTAATTTATAATTCAAAGGTTCTTTAATATATTTAATTTTAAATAGTCTAAGTTTTTTATAATCTAGTTTATTACTTAGTCTTTTTATATTAATATTTCTTTATACTAAATAGACTTTATCTCTCTCTTTTAGCGTTAGCTCTTAACTACGTCGTTTATTATAGTAGTATACGTTCCTTTTAGTAATAAATTACAAATCCTCTATAAGTTTCTTATATAACCTCTTAATTTTTAAGACTTAAATATAAGTAAGCTAGTTATCAATAGTCGTAGATAGCGGTTCTTAGTATACTGATAATTTATACCTAAAGTTAGCGTAGAATAATATAATAAGTATTATTTCCGTTACTAAACTATTATAGGCAAACTATACTAAGGGTAGCAGTTCTAACTAGTTGTTTTACTAGTAGTTTATATAATAACAAAGGTATATTTCTACTACTTAGTTTATATATTCGTTTCCTCTATTTGTTTAAGAGTGAAAAGCTATAGGAAGCTTTCTTTTCACACCTAATTATTCTATAAGAGCGATCTAAAATTTCGAGGTAAAGAGCTTATCTCTATCTAAGATTATCTCTTCTAGTAGTCTATATCTTAAGACTACTTCTTTTAGGAATACGAATACTAATTCCTTAGCTATACTTAATTCTATATATAATACTAGAATTATATATTTTATAAGCTGTTCTATAATAACTAGAATAGAATTATATTTAACCTCTGTTATTAGATCCTTAGATTTTAAAAGCTTAATAATAAAATCCTAAGATATTAACTTCTAAGGTACTTATAGTATTAGAGTAGTATTTATCTATCTATAAGGAGTATAGTAGGAAGCCTTATTCTTAGTATAGGTATTATATTCTACTATTACTTCCTTAACTATTATAGATAATTAATTAATATAGTAGTATTATCTTATCTACTAAAGAGTTCTACGAATTCCTTAGTAGCTATAAGTAGGTATAGCGTAGTATTCTTATATAAACTCTTATATATATAAGCTAGGAACCTATAGTTTCTCTTTTATATACTAGTTATATCCTTTATATATATTCTAAATTTTATTTATCTAGATATCGTTTATTACTACTATTTTATATATAGTAGGTACTAAGTCTCTATTCTTAAGAGTTTTTAAGATTATAATCTTCTTATACTCTTTATTAGACTTAGGTATTGATATATCGATACTAGTATTAGAAGAGTCTACGATAGTTATTAGTATCGAGTAATATTCTACGATAATATATCGAATATATCTAATATATCGATACTATATTAATAATCGAGGTTATATAAGTAGGAAATAGTTAATCTAGCTAACTAGCTAATTAAGCTTAAGTATTCACTAGCCCCTTTTCCTAGATATCGCCTTAGATATAATAATACTACAAACAAATATACTTCTTCTATACTCTAAATTCAACTATAATGTTAGCCTTTAGATTACACCTCTCTCTCCCTCAAAGGAATGCCTATAGAGGCCGAGAAACGTCACCTAAAAGAAGCTGTGCCGATACTACTATCGTAGAGCCTACGCTGCCGCTAAACCGACGTCTAAGACCTATACTAAAACTCAAGAGTACTAAGGCCTTCCTTTTCTACGAACCAAATCCTCTTTATAATCGAGAAGTTATATAAGAGCAGTATACGTATATACTAATACTTTATACTTAGCCTAGATACAAATATACTAAGGTTATTAGTCGGAATTTATAGTTAACTAGAAACTATAAAAACCACTACTAAAAACATTATCCTATAATACCGCTAGACGACGATGCCGTCACGGCTGTGAAACTTGCTTAAGAAGCACTCTAGGAACTAAAAGACTTCTTTAACTTGTCTACAGCCTTAAAATCGCATAGCGAGAAGTTTAGGCTTCTCTAGCTTAACTTCATTCTTAAGAACAACCTCTTATTCGACATCGTTAAGCAGCTCGAAACCAAAGCCCTTCTTATCTACCTTTCTCCCTCTACGTAGCAAATTTCTCGACAAACCTTAATCCGAGACCTTCGTATATAATATAACCACGGTAAAGCTGCTTTAAAAGTTAAATTAGAAAGGTATATTACTATAGAAGGTAGAATTTCCTTAATAACTAATAGCTAGGCTAGGAATAATAAGCTAGATTATATCGCTGTTATAGCCTACTTTTCTAAGACTGATTTTACTCTTAACTTAATACTCCTAGATATTATTAAGCTCACCGATCTATGCTATAGTAGAGAGGTTCTTATAAGAAAACTACTCGAAGTTACCGACTACCTTAATATTATAAAAGCGATTATTTCTATTATATAGGATAATACAAAGCTAAATAATAGAATGTTAGATACCTTTAAGATTAAGGTAGAGAGATAATAGAAGCTTATAAATAGGCAAAAGCGTCTTAAATTTGCTCTAAAGTTTAATCGCATAGATAGCAATCAACGGTATTATATATATATATATAACCTTAGAGTTTAAGCTAGTAAATACTCTTATTTCTCAGCTAAATTTGCCTAGGAGTTTACTAACTTTTTAGCTCTTAAAGTAATTAAAGCAACTCCTGCTAAATAGAATATTAAATACCTTTAAAAGAATAATAATATATAATCTTACGATCCTTTAAAAGAGCTCGATACTTTCTATATTATTAAGTATTTATATATTATCTTTAAGATACGTAAAGTTCTACGCTATTAACTTAAGAGACAATACGAGGCTATAGGAGTAAAGTTTAGGGAATTAGCTTGCGATATACCTATACGATAGAATTCCACCGATTATATACTAAAAGCGGCGTTATATATAGAGGGTCTACTCCGAGCAGTTTTAGCGTTATAAACTTAGGACGAGTCTATACAGTAGTATAAAACGCCTAGTAATATAGACTAGAAAACTCTCTACTAAATAGAGATATTCTTTAATCTCTTTTATATGCCTATAATATAGATATAAGTGTTACGAATCACGTTACGTGTAGTAAGTAGTCCAGACGGCGCTCTAATAAGATAAGATACGATATTCAGGAAATAGAAGGTAGTATAAGAGGGAATCAGTAATATGAAAGGTATTTAGGTATTCTAGGATCTCACTATTAGATAACTGTTAGAGGTTACGTGATAGATCCTGTTAGATCCTATAAGGGATCTAAAGGGATCTAGGGATCTAGACTGGTATAGGGATCTAGGTGATACGAAGGGTTCTATATATACTAGCACGTCTGCTACCTAGATAGAAGCTTTGTACTTAACTTTAGTTATTAATCTTATTATCTTATTTAACATCTTTGATATAAGTAACGAGTTTACTTCTAAGTAAATAACCCGGCGTATTTATACTTCTTACTATATATTAACCTTTAAGACTTAGTTATCTTAGTTTAGTTTCGTTATACTTTAAGCACCTACTTAGAAGTAAGATCGCTACTATATTAGTAACCTCTTCTACTCCGAGAACCACCCTACTAAAGCCAGCTGCGGACCCCCTAGTTATACTAGTTACTACTCTCCGTAAGAAAGTAAAGCTCCCGATTCCGAAGCCGTTTAATAGCTTACCTGAGAAACTAGCCGAGTTCTTAATAAAAGCTTCCCTCTACTTAAACTTTTATTATACTTAGTTTAGAAATGAAACTAACTAGGTTATATAGTTGTCTACCCGTCTTAAAGAGGCAGCTTATAACTGGTTAGAACCACACTTAGAGAACTACTAGGTGAACAAAACAGCTAAGGGAAAAGTCTTTCTTTAAATATCTAAGAAGATAAGAGATTTGTTTAGAAATGTTCGAGGGTTTAGAGATAGAATTAACCAGGCTTTTAAGGATGTTAATATAAAGAAGAAGGTAGTTAGAGCTTTATATATACTTAAGTAAAAAGGTTTAGCTACTAAATATACCTTATAATTTTAATAGTACTCTATATAGATAGAATAGAACGACGAAGCGTTACGTGAATAATTCTATTATAGGCTTAAGGACAATGTAAAGGATAAACTCGTATAAGAGGATTTTCTAGACACGTTAAATAAATTAATAAATAATGTAATTAAGATCGACAACTATATTTATAAAAGGAATCTAGAGAAGAAAGGAAGTTATAGTTATTAACATAGAAAGAGTAGACGAAAAGATCGTAGAGATTCTATAGAAATCAACGCTACTTAGAAATCATAGGTCCTAGTAAAAGAATCTAAAAAGGAAAACTCCTAGAGAGAAGGACTATCCTAGAAAGAGCGAAATCGTCGACACGAGTAGAACTTATGTTATAACTATAGTCTTCCTAGCTATAGAGCAAATAAGTGTAGTAAGAAGAAAGACTCTAAAGGGAAACAAGCTAACGCTACTATCTAAAAAGAAGTAGCTTTGCTAGAAAAAATCGAACTTATAGACGAAGAACTCGAGGCTAGAGGTTATAGTATATAAGTTGAAACAGACGCTATAGGTATAACAGTAGGTACTATATACTTATAGCTAAATAAAGGAATTAAGTTATAAGTTAGTAAGGTATAGGATACTAATAATAATAGAGATCTATTACTTAAAGAATATTATAATACATAGTCGGAAATAGATTACGAATTACCTCTTTAGGTAGAATATAAATTACTACTATTAACAAGTTCGTTAGAGTTATTAGAATTAATATCTAACTTATTAGAAGTAGATCTAGGAATATATAAGCCTAAATAAGGCGAAATATAGGTATTTATTAGAACCTTTAAAAGAGAGAATAGATAGGTATATATAGAAAACTAGAAACCTAATTTCTAGAGCCTATATTCTACTTAAGGAATTAACCCTACTATTTTAATAACCTATAAAATAGTTTAGAATAAATAGGATAGAATAACTTTAGTAAGCCTTATTACTAGAAGGGAAACTATCGAATTTAAAGAACCTAGACTAAAATAAGCAGTATCTAGTAAGCTATCTAGTACGTCTAAAATAGAAGACATTTAGATAGTCGTAGATCTATAGGAGGAAACTAGCTTATAGCAATAGTAGAGTTCTAACGACTTTATAAGACGCTCTAAACCTAGTTTTTTAGGTACGCTACCTGATAATAAGGAAGCTATACTAGAAATAGGAGGCTAGTATACTATAGTTACTTTAATTAGAAAAGTCGGGGTAATATTTTAGAAATCGAGAAGTAGAAAATTATTTAGTATAATCTTCTAAGAGATAAACGAATACAATATAGACTAAGAAACGAAGTTGGTATAGAGAGAGCTCTACTAACCGATAATTAGAGAATTAAACGCTACCTCTAGAGAAAATCAACTTATAGTAATAGCGAAGATAAGAGGAAAGGAACTCTAAGTCTTGATTAATTTAGAAGTAACAGGTAATTTTCTTTCTCTAATAGCTTAGAAGAAGCTAAACGTCCTAATTAAAGGTATAAAGCTATACTACTTAGGAGTAGTTAATAGAATAGACGTTATATACTAGAATAGAATTATTAATTAATAAACTATTCTAATAAAGATTACTATTAAAGGATACTACTTAGATATATAATTCGATATTATTAAAATAGGGAATAAAGAAGTAATACTTAGTATACTATAGATTTAAGAATATAATCTAAATATTAACTAGAAGGCTCGAATAATAACCTTTAGTTAATATAATTACATAGGTTTATAATTATAACTATAAGGCTAGAACGAGGTTAGCGCCACCTCTTCTAAAACACTAGGACACCTAGTCTAGGATCCTCTACAGGTTAGTAAGCTAGCTAATAATAAAATACCTATATAGTATAGAGAATTTAAAGCTTTGTTTAAAAACCTAGAAGACTTGTAAGCCTTACTAAAACATTGTTTATAGGATTATAAGATTAAATTAAAAGAGGGTTATTACCTTTTAAAGTAGAAACTTCGGTTATATAACTAGAAAAGTCTATAAAGAATAGAAAGTTATATAAAAGAAGATATTAAAAAGAGATATATTAGAAAATCTAAGTTACTAATTACCTTAAACATACTTATTATTAAAAAGAAAGACGATCTAGATAAAAGAGTATATATTAATTACTAAGAAGTAAATTATACTATAATTAAGAACGCTTATCTACTACTACCTAGCTAGTACTTATAAGATAAGTTAAGTAAAGTAGTACGATTTATAAAACTAGATTAACAAAACGCTTATAGACTTATATAAATAAAAGTTAGAGATAAATAGAAGATAGTATTTACCTTACTATTAGGCTTTTATAAATATATAGTTATACTATTTAGACTTTATAACATACTAGCTATATATTAGAGATAAAATAATAATATTTTAAGAGATCTTCTAAGAGTAATAGTAATCTATTACCTAGATAATATTTTAATCTTCTTAGAAAAAGAAGAAGAATATAAAGAATATATTAAAGAAGTTTTATAATAACTAGTAAAAGTAAACTCTTAGTTGAAACTCTTAAAATACGAATTTAGAGTAACTTAGATACTTTTCCTAAGATAGGTGTTTAGCTTAGAGAAAATAGAAATAGATCTAGCAAAGATCTAAGACGTCTTAAACTAGAAGTTACTAAGGAATATAAAAGACATATAGTCCTTCCTTAGATTTATAAACTTTTATTATCTATTTATTTAAGACTATACAAAGATTACTAAACTAATATTAGGACTAGTTAAGAAAGCTATTAAGTTTATATAGAATAAATAGATAAAAGACGCTTTTTAGAAAATTAAAGCAAAGTTTATAGAAAAACCTATTCTATACGATTTTAATATAAACAAGCCTAGTACGATCGAAACAGACGTCTTAGATATAGTAGTAGGTACGGTTTACCTATAACTAAATAACAAAGGAAAGCTTATACCTATTATATATTATTCTAAAACATTTAACCTAGTATAATAAAACTATAGCATCTTTAACAAAGAATTACTTACTATAGTACTAGCTTTAAAATACTAGAGAATCTATTTATAATTAGTAAAACATCTAGTTATAATTCTATCTAACTATAAGAACCTTAGAACGTTTATAATAATTAAGGAACTTACGACTAGGTAATTAGCTAGATAGTTAGAGATATTAGAAGGATTTAATATTATTATTTAATATATAAAAGGAATGTTAAATACTTAAGCTAATACTCTTAGCTAAAAACCTAGGTATAAGAGAGATAAAGAGTATAAAAAGATTATAATCTTAAAAACTCTTAAAAATAGAGACTTAGTATCTACTATATATAAAATAGTAGCGATAAACGACATCTAAATAGACAAAATTTAAAACATATATAAAGGTTATAATTAGTATGTAAAAGGGAAACTATAGGTTCCTAGCTTATATATAAAAGAGTTTGTATAGGAATACTATACTACGCCCGCTTATAGATACTAAGGAATTCGCAGAACCCTCTAGAGAATAAGACAACACTACTATATTAATCAGTTATCTATAATAGTTAAGGAAGTAATAGTAGAATATAATACCTATACCTAGAATAAGGCTTCCTACTATACTCTTTATAGATAGATAAATACTACTCTAATACTATAGATACCTTAGAAATTAATATTTATAGATTTTATTATTAAATTACTAAAATCTAAAGATCTGATAATAGGAGTTAAATATAATATAATCCTAGTTATTATAGAATAACTTACGAAGTATATAATTCTAATAGTATATATAGAATTAAGTATAGCTAAGGAATTAGCGTTTACGTTCCTTAGAGAAGTAGTCTTAAGATATAGACTATCTAAAGAAATACTCTTAGATAGAGATAAACTCTTTACCTTAAAATTTTAGATCGTTCTTATAGAATAATTAGGTGTGAAAAGAAAGCTTTTAACAGCTTTTTACTCTTAAATAAATAGAGGAAACGAACGGATAAATTAAGTAGTTGAAACATACCTTCGTTATTACGTAAATTACTAGTAAGACAACTAGGTAGAGCTACTGCCTTTGGCACAGTTCGTATACAACAGTTCAGTAACAGAAACAACACTTGTTATACTATTCTACGTTAACTTTAGATATGAATTATCAGTATACTAAGAACCACTGTCTACGACTATCGACAATCAGCTTACTCGTATTCAGGTCTTAAAAATCAAGAGATTATATAAGGAACTTGTAGAGGATTTATAATTTATTACTAAAAGAAACGCGTACTACTATAATAAGCGACGTAGTTAGGAGCTAACGTTAAAAGAGAGGGATAAGGTCTACTTAGTATAGAAAAACATCGATATAAAAAGACTAAGTAATAAACTAGATTATAAAAAACTTAGACTATTTAAAATTAAATAAGTTAGAGGACCCTTAGATTATAAACTAGCGCTACTAAAGATAATAAACATCTACCTAGTATTCTATATATCCTTACTTAAACTAGTACTACTAGGAGCACTACCAGCTCTACTTATAGAAATTCGACTAGTAAACCTAAACGCTAAATATAAAGTTAAGAGGATTCTTAACTATAAAATTATTAGAGAACAGGTTAAGTATTTAATTAAATAGTTAGATTACTTATACTTAAAGAACACTTAAGAGCTTAAAAGCAACCTTAACCGTTACCTAGTAGAACTTTAGGAGTTCTACTAACAAAACCTAAGTTTACCTATATCTCGTAATCTAAAGGAAAAGCTTTAAGGAAGGCTAGGTCAAGACCTATCTTAGATTAGGAACTGTTAGGAATAGGCAGGGCTACTAGATAGGTAACCTCTACCTCTCACTGTTCTTTTTCCTTTCTCTCTTTCTCCTCTTTCTCTTTCTTTTCTACCTCCTTAGTAGCGTCGAGTTCGTTAAGAAAACGAAGACCTTAACGAGATATTTTATACTACCTTTCTTTTAGAAAGGCCTTCTGCTTTCGCAACCGTAGAATCCTCGCTATCGCCTCCTCCTCCTCTCTCTCTAGCTTCTCCTCTTGTTTTTTAATAGAGGCTTAGTCGCTAGCATAGAGAACGTTCTTCTCCTAGGCATCGTCGGTCCCGTTGTATTTTAGCTTCGACTAAACGTATTTAGAACATTAAGAGGATTAGAAGGAATCTATAAAACATCTACGCTTTTAGGAGGCATAGCGAGAGCATAGTAATATTTCGTTATAAACTATTTTAATACTTTTTATAAGAAGCATACGCTCTTCTTTCTTCTTTTATATAGGGTAGGACATAATAGAAAGAAAAGGATACCGCTAGTACCTTAACTAAGTTCCTTAGCTTATACTTAAGCGTAAGAACACGCTAGGCTAAGAAGGGGATAGTGTTATAAATCACATTATACGTGGTAAGTAGTCTAGACAGTGCTTTAACAGGATAAGGCACGATATTTAGGAAATAGAAGGTAGTATAAAGAGGAATCAGTAATACGAAAGACATTTAGGTATTCTAAGATCTCACTATTAGATAACTATTAGAGGTTACGTAATAGATCCTGTTAAATCCTATAAGGGATCTAAAGGGATCTAGGGATCTAGACTAGTATAGGGATCCAGGTAATACAAAGGGTTCTATATATACTAGCACGTCTACTACCTAGATAGGAGCTTCGTACTTAACTTTAGTTATCAATCTTATTATCTTATTTAACATCTTTAATATAAGTAACGAGTTCACTTCTAAGTAAACAACCTAGCGTATTTATACTTCTTACTATATACCAACCTTCGAGACTTAGTTATCTTAGTTTAGTTTCGTTATAATAAGCTAAGAAGTATCCTACGCTTTATAATTCCATCTCTTAATACCTACGAATTCAAAGACAACTCTACTTCTAGGAAGTATAAGATAACGAGCCGATTCTCAAGGTTACTACTAACGAGGTATATAAAAAGATCACTTCTTATTATAAGGAGTATATTAGTACTCGCTAGGCTTCAGTTATAATTATTGCCGATCTACGCTATAAATTAAAGTTTCTAGAGTTCCTATATAAGGCTTAAGGAGGTACTAGTTCGGCAGTATACAAATGTTTCAAATCTTACTTTAAACATACCTATAATATATATAAGAAACGAGTAGTAAAGTTAATAGACAAGAAGAGACAGAGACTCGAGCATACTACTATTAATCTTACAGAGCAACGTATAAGAGAAGAGAAAGGGCGAGAGGTATAGTATACTAATCCTTTTTATAGCTAGGACAAAGGCGATATCCCTTAATATAATATACTCTTAGACGAGCTTAATCAGTAGTTACACGAGCCTACTATCTCGCGAAAGACTTCTTCTAACAACGTACAAAGATATCTCGAAACTAA
Source organism: Calycina herbarum (assembly GCA_001414485.1). Taxonomy (NCBI): domain Eukaryota; kingdom Fungi; phylum Ascomycota; class Leotiomycetes; order Helotiales; family Pezizellaceae; genus Calycina; species Calycina herbarum. The sequence continues at coordinate 66,882 of LLEY01000126.1, forward strand.
GAAGTAGGAGTATTCTATTATTACTTAGATAATCCTCGATTACTATATAATCCTAGCTTTAAGTACGCTATCTAAAAGAGTATTTAGTAAGGCAGGAAACCTAGTTTCAAAGAAAAGTGCTCTTATTTATAGTAAGAACGTTCGCTATATATTATACCTACGAAGCTAGGGTATAATAATAGAAAGCGATAATAAGTAAGAGATACTAGTTAGTAAAGAAGGAGCGATTATTCAACGAGAAGTTTAAATATATATATATTTTATATATAATTTTAAACACTCAGTTTCTCTTAAACTTTATATACTCTATTTCTTAACTTATTAGTGAATTTAACAAGTAATTTACCTCTAAAATAGCACTAAAACTCACTCTAAAATCGTAGAATATACTATTAAAAAGACAATAACTATCGAATATCGACTTACTTCTAAGAATAGTTATTAACATCGAGTAATATTCTACGATAGATATATCACGATATATATCACGATATATCGATATTTTATCGTATCGGTGCCTAAGTCTGCTCTTTATTTCTCTTATATCTAGGTTTCTAGCTAAGAGTATTAGCTTAAGTATTTAACGTTTCTTTTATATATTAAATAATAATATTAAATCCTTCTAATATTTCTGTCTATCTAGCTAACTATTTAGTTATAAGTTCCTTAATTATTATAAATATCCTAAGGTTCTTATAGTTAGATAGAATTATAACTTAGTATTTTACTAGCTATAAATAGATTCTCTAGTATTCTAAGGCTAATACTATAGTAAGTAATTCTTTATTAAAGATACTATAGTTTTATTATACTAAGTTAAATATTTTAGAATAATATATAATAAGTATAAGTTTTCCTTTTTTATTTAGTTATAAGTAAATCATACCTACTAATATATCTAAGATATCTATCTTAATCGTACTTAGTTTTTCTATATTAAAGTTATATAAAATAGGTTTTTCTATAAACCTTGCTTTAATCTTTTAAAAAGCGTTCTTAGCTTATTTATTCTAAATAAATTTAATAGCTTTCTTAACTAGTACTATTATTAGTTTAGTAATCTTTATATAGTCTTATATAAATAGATAATAGAAGTTTATAAATCTAAGGAAAGACTATATATCTTTTATATTCTCTAGTAACTTCTAGTTTAAGATATCTTAGATCTTTGCTAGATCTATTTCTATTTTCTCTAAGCTAAATACCTATTCTAGGAAAAGTGTCTAAGTTACTCTAAACTTATATTTCAAGAGTTTTAACCGAGAGTTTACTTTTATAAGTTATTATAAAACTTCTCTAATATATCTCTTATATTCTTCTTCTTTTTCTAAGAAGATTAAGATATTATCTAAGTAATAAATTACTGTTACTCTTAGAAGATCTCCTAAAATGTTATTATTTTATCTCTAATATATAGCTAGTATATTATAAAGTCTAAATAGTATAACTATATTATAATAGAACTATTAGGAATTGATCGGAATAATCGGAATTGGAATTACCGAGTCTACGTCCCGAATAGGATACGATACAGGTGTTGTTTTAGGATTTAGAAAAGCTAGATAGCTTCTAGACTTACTATTGTCCGAACCTCTTGTAAATAGCTGCCTCCTCTCTATTAGGAAAGACTAATTTAGTCTTTTCCTTCGTATTAGAGCCTAGTATTCGGATATGTTATTCTATCGAACGTACTTCTATATGTCTCTTTTGTAGTAGTATCCGTTTCGTGCTGTTATATTAAAAGACTAAATTCGACTCCGCCGGGGACGGCCTATTATAATATCTTACTCGAGCGCGCCGGCGTACTTGCTTCGAATTCGATTCGGCCTAGATTCGGATTAGTATATCGATAACCTTAAATAGCTAGGTAATCAGAGACTACCTAGACGGCTAGTAACACCGGGGTTTAGTGTCTAAACAGTTAGCTAGTAAAATCGTAGGCGATTCCTATATTAATAAGAGTAGACTACGCTAAGTACTCCTAAGACTCCTAATAACCCTCTCTATATAGGGATTACTATATAAGATATAGACAGTCGACGATATATAGTTACCTAGAAGGCTCCCGAATCTACCCCTTAACCCCCCTCGAACGGTATACGATATACTAGAATAAGAAGAGACCTCAGGTCCCTTCAAAGCTCTGCTTAAGAGTATTAAGCAACCTACTAGAGAAGCTAGTAGACCCCCCTCTGAAAGGTCTACGAACCGCACTCGTATACCTAAAAACAAAAGGTCTTAGAAAGAAAAGCAACCTACTTAAAACCCTAAAGATAACCGAGACTTTTCTAATATAGACGAGATATAAGGCGTAGTATAAGGCTTAGAAGGAAAACTTTAAGATAATAATAATCGGTTTATATAGTTAGAAAGGATAATAAGCAAACTCTAACTTACCTCTACGAATCTACCCTAAATCGATCCTGAGCCTCTTTCGCCTCTAAGTACTACGCGAGACCCTTTTCGCTTAAGAGATCCTGCCTCTAATGCCTTCCCTCGACGGTAGACTACTCTACCTGCTTCCGAAGACACCTCGTATCCTCTCTAACCTACCAAAAGTAAGATTATAGAAAAAATTAAACCCTTAAATAACGGCACATTACTTATATACTAATAATAGAAGATATCGGTACGCGATAGACTACTAGTAAATGCCGATTATTATAATATAAGCCTAACTTGAAAGGCTCTTATATAGGGAACAACTACTAGACTCGCTAGGAACTACCTTAAGCTCAGATATAAGTCTAAGTCGATTTATATTACTTTCTACGATTATTAAGATATAATTAAACTTTTAGATTTATAGTTCTTAACTGGATACGAGATAGAGGATATATAGAACGCCTTCCAGGCCTTATAGATAGATAGAAAGGATTATACTAGAGAAACGTTTACTAACTTCAGAGGTCGCTTTTCGAGTATAGCTATACTTAGAGAGATACTAGAGTTAGAGCGGTTCTTCTATATATAGGAAAAGATTATACTATAGCTACGAAACTTAGCTGCTGTACTTAAGAGACGTTAGAACTATAACTTTGTTAAAATAGTAGTAGATCTTCTAGCCCTAGATAAGGAAAGACGCTGAAACGCTAAGTTATACATAGCTAATACAACTAAGCCAGTTGGTATAACTACTTTAGTTAAAAAGACTACCTTTTAATCCTTATCTAGTATAATACTAAACCTCCTACTAACCGAACACGAATCCTTTTCTACTAGACTAATAGGAAGATAAAACCAAGTCCTTGTAGAGTACTCTGAATTAGTAGGAAAACGAGGCATTAGATAATAATTATTAGTAATAATATTTAACTAGCTGATACCCCTCTGACTCCCTACTTTAGTAAGGAGTCCTTACTTTCTTTTACCTTCTAGCTGGATTCTAGAAGTCTAATTTGAATTAGATACGAATTAATTATAAATCGAATACGAATCGAAGAAGTACGCTATCTATTAGAACGAAAGACAAGAATAAGTAACCTCTTAGCTGAGTTATTACTGTCTTTTATAATATCGACTTCCGAATTCTAACTTTTCTACCTCTAACTCTTATCTAAATCCTCTCCGATATGTAGAGTAATCGAGGGATTAGACTATATATTCTTTTAGCGAATACTTTGCTTTAGTAGGAAACACCTGATATAGGCAACATCTACAAATAAGGCCGGCTACGACTCGTATCCTATCTTTCGCTAAACACCTTACTTAATAAACTATATTCTAAATAATATATACGACAATCCTTCTACTACTAATACCGCACCGATAATACGAAGACTTAAGAACGAGTCTTTTTCAAGAAGAGGGGATATAATAGAACTATTAGGAATTAATCGGAATAATCGGAATTGGAATTGCCGAGTCTACGTCCTAAATAGGATACGATATAGATATTATTTTAGGATTTAGAAAAGCTAGATAGCTTCTAGACTTACTATTGTCTAAACCTCTTATAAATAGCTGCCTCCTCTCTATCGGGAAAGACTAATTTAGTCTTTTCCTTCGTATTAGAGCCTAGTATTCGGATATGTCATTCTATCGAACGCACTTCTATATACCTCTTTTGTAGTAGTATCCGTTTCGTACTATTATATATATATTCGTAAAAGCCTAATAGTAGAGCGAATACTATCTTCTATTTATCTCTGACTTTTATTTATATAAGTCTATAAGTGTTTTATTAATCTAGTTTCGTAAATCGTACTATCTTACTTAACTTATCCTATAAGTATTAGCTAGGTAGTAGCAGATAAGCGTTCTTAACTATAGTATAATTTACTTCTTAGTAATTAACATATACTCTCTTATCTAGGTCGTCTTTCTTCTTAATAATAAGTATATTTAAGATAATTAGTAACTTAGATCTTCTAATATATCTCTTCTTAATACCTTTCTTTATATAACTTTCTATTCTCTATAGACTTTTCTAGTTATATAACCGAAGCTTCTACTTCGAGAGGTAATAACCCTCTTTTAATTTAATCTTATAATCTTATAAGCAATGTTTTAGCAAAGCTCGTAAGTCTTCTAGGTTCTTAAACAATGCCTTAAATTCTCTATACTACATAGGTATTTTGTTATCAGCTTTCTTACTAACCTATAAAGGACCTTAGACAAGGTGTTCTAGCGCTTAAGAAGAGGTAGTACTAACCTTGTTCTAGCTTTAAAGTTATAATTATAAACCTATATAATTATATTAACTAAAGGTTATTTTCTAAGCCTTCTAGTTAATATCTAGATTATGTTCTTAAATCTATAGTATACTAAGTATTACTTTCTTACTTCCTATTTTAATAATATTAAATTATATATCTAAATAGTATCCTTTAATATTAACTTTTATTAAAATAGTTTACTAATTAATAATCTTATTTTAATATATAACGTCTATTCTATTAACTACTTCTAATTAATATAGTCTTATCTCTTTAATTAGAACGTTTAGCTTTTCTTAAGCTGTTAGAGAAATAAAGTTACTTATTACTCCTAAGTCTATTATAACTTATAACTTTTTCCCTTTTATTTTAACAGTTATTACTAACTATCTTTCTCCTAAAGTAGTATTTAATTTTACTTTAATATATTAGACTTTAAAAGATTAATTTTCTTAGTTATAATTCTTTCTCTTCTTATTCTTATACTATAGAAAGAATCTTACTCTTTCTTTATTAGTATATACTACCTTATATACTAATCTATATTCTACGATTCTTATAGTTTTAGGAATTCCTTTTATAAATCGTTTTAGTATTTATTTATAATTATATTAGATCTATTTATAACTAGTTTCTAAAATAGCCTTTATAGACTATAGTTCTCCTATATATAGATAATCTAAAGTAGCTTCTAATATACTTATTTCTAGTTTTATATATTAAACCCTAAATATATAGTCTTTTAAATTCTTTTCTCTAATAGCTTAAATCTAGGACTAAGGAAAAAATACTACTTCTTCTTTATCTAATAATACTACTTCGTATATCTAATAATATTCTACTATTCTAGTAGGTTCTAGTAATATTCCTTTAAACCGCTTCTATAATAACTAGTCTAAGGTTAAACTTGGTTTATATTATATCTATTATACTATTGTTTTTTAAACTGTTTCTATAAACTATAGTTCTTCTATTAATAGATAGTATAATTCTTCTAGTTCCGTTTTAGCCTATTTAGTAATATCGAGCTCTCTTTATTCCTAGAATAGTATACTAAATAACTTTAGTAAACTGTGTTTTCTAAATACTATTCTATCCTCTCTAATTAGCATAACTATAATATATTATTTAAATTCTTTTAATACAACGTCTTTAAGTACTGTTCTACGAAAGAGGGTTTTGATTCGTTCTCTAAACCCTGTTAGGACTTGCTACGTCTATATACTAGTTTCTTTTAAAATATTATACACCTTTTACACGTCTCTAACCTTAGAATAAGTAGGTCCCTTAACTCGTGGTTAGTTATATATAGGTTTTTTATCCTTAATAGTTTCTTACCTAGTAATTAGACTAACTAGAGTTATTATCTTAAGGTTATTTCTTATAACTATATATATTATTAAAATAGTTAGGTTAACTTCTTATATAGTATAAGGACTCTAGAAGTCTAGTTTTTAGTTATTAATATATATCTATTAATTTCCTTGTTTAAAGGTTCTAATAAAAGCCTAAGTTTCTCTAACTTCGAGGTCTTTATTTTTTATTTCTTCTTCTAAACTAGAAGATAAGTCTAATATCTTTAAAGAACTAATTAATAGTAATAATTCGTATTCTACTTAAAGAGGTTGCTTAGATTCTATTACTAATTATATATTATAATATTCTTTAAGAAGTAGATCTCTATTATTATTAGTATCTTATATACTACTAATTCCTTTATTATTCTTAATCTAGGTTCTATATTCTTATACTTTAAGCTCCTTATTTATAAGTTTAATATAATTAGTTAAGGCTACCTATTATTAAACAGTAGTATTAATTTGTTTCTTTCTCTTAGAGTCTTTCTTCTTACTATACTCATTTACTCTATAACCTAGTAGACTATAATTATAACATAAGTTCTACTTACGTCGACGATTTCACTTTTTCTAAGAAAGTTCTTCTTTCTTTAGAAAGGTTTTCTTCTATATAATATTTACCTCCTTACTATATTTATTAGTATAAGAGTACTTCTACTTTCCTAACCCTTTACTCTTTTCTCTATATCTAGGGTTACTCTTTCTAAATTTATATAAGCAGTTATCTAGCTAGACAACTTCCTTAATTATACTTATAATAGTTAAAATTATATATTCTACTTAGCTATTTCCTTATAAATATATATCTTTAATCCTCTATAAAAGAGTTCTATAAGAGTAATAGTATCCTATTCTAACTTTGTTCTATAACGTTGAAATTTATTAGTATAATCTATTACTAATCCGGTCTAGTATAATTCTAAAAGCTTATATATAGCTATTTAGATTATATCAAAGTCTCTAAAAACTTTTCTAATAGTTGCTTTAAATCCTCTCTAAGATTTAAATATAATCTTAGTTAATTCTATCTTTCTATTTTTATTCTTATTCTTAAAGAAGTCCTCTAAGTATAGCTAGGCCTATTCTAATACTAATCCCCTAAGGTAGGAGATAGCGAAGATAGTTTATAAGTTATAATTATTTTTAAATTTATTAGAGTTAAAGTTAAAGTAGATGTCTATTTAGAGAAGGAATAAGTCGAGTTCCTTTCGCTTCCTATAATACGTATCTAGTATCTTAACCTTAATAGACTTAAGTGCTTCGACCTTATAGAGCTCGGGGGCGTCTAGTATACTAACATTGTCGTCGTTCCTAGTTAACTATATACTAGCAGGTGTTCTTCTAGTTACATTTCCAGATATTCCTACAACGTTGACTCGACTAGTATTTAAGCTAGCTACTACAGAGGTTGCTAGGGCTATAGCGACTAAACTTCTAAGCAGGTGCTTAAAGTATAACGAAACTTAAATAAACTAAACAAAGATAACTAAGTCTCGAAGGTTAGTATATAGGTAAGAAGTATAGATACGCTAGGTTATTTACTTAGAAGTGAACTCGTTACTTATATCAAAGATATTAAACAAGATAATAAGATTAATAACTAAAGTTAAACACGAAGCTCCTATCTAATAGCAGAAGTGCCAGTCTTATATAGAACTATAGTCCTCCGTTCTAATCGCTCTAGTCGCTCGCTCTAATCGCTTTAGTCGACAGGCGACTTAAGCGACTCAGGCGACTAGGTTACGTAATGTTTCTTACTAAAAGAAATCTATAGATCGCTTAGCTAGTCTAAGGATCCTTCTTCTATAAGAGTTTCCGATAGTGCTTAACCTATTAGAGCGCCGCCTAGTCTTTACTCGTTATATACTTACACGTGATTCGTAACAGATAAGTTGTAATTAAACTATTATAAATATAGAGATACTCGACTTTTAAGGAGATAAGTTATAATTAAACTGTTATAAACTTAGAGATACTTAAGAGATTCGTTTATAAGAAGAGAGGTTATTATAAACGAAGAAGAAGAGTCGTAGTTATACTATTACAAGTATAAGATCTTCTAGCTATTATAAGCGTAGAATCCGTATAATATTATAATTCTTTATAAGAGAGTAAAAGAGTATTAAGCTTTAAATAATATTATAATCTATAACTAAAAGCAAAGATATAAGAGTATATATATATATATTCGAGAATTTAAAGCTATAGTTCTATCTACGAGGTAACGCGGTTTATATACCTAGAGAAAAGAGGTTGCTTAGTAAGTATAAGCTATAAGAAGCTGAAATCTCGTAAGAGCTATAAGAAGCTAAGATCTCGTTATAGCTCTCGTTATAGCTCTTATTATAGATCTATATATTCTTATTACCGAGGTAATTACCGAGGTTACGTACTTATTACGTATATTCTTCTAGGTTATAAACCAGTGCTATAATACTAACTTGAATTAGTATATAATATACTAGAATAAGAAGAAACTCTAGGTCTCTCTAAATCTTCGCTTAAGAGTATTAAGTAATCTACTAGAGAAACTAGTAGGCCTCTCTCTAAAAGGTCTATAAATCGTACTTATATACTTAAAAACAAAAGATCCTAGAAAGAAAAGAGTCTTACTTAAAATTCTAAAGATAACCGAGACCTTTCTAATATAAACGAGATACGAGGTATAGTATAAGACTTAGAAGAAAAACTTTAATATAATAACGATTAGTTCGTATAGTTAGAATTAATTATAAGTGAACTTAGGAATTAAATTAGAGATTCTTAACCTTTCTAATCCTAATCCGAAATCGACTCTTCTTCGATTCTAAGCTCTACTCTAAACCTCTTTTACTTAAGAGATTCTGTCTCTAATAACTTCTCTCGATAGTAGACTACTCGAATCCTCTCTAATCTACGAAAAGTAAGATTATAGAAAAAATTAAACTATTAGATAATAGTATATTATCTATATACTAATAATAGAAGATATCGATATATAATAGACTACTAGTAAATACTTATTATTATAATATAAGCTTAACGTGTTTTATAAGCGAGTCGTCTATCTAAGTAGGTTGTCTACTTTCCTAGTCGCGTACTATCTTATCTACTAAAAGGTTCTACGAATTCCTTAGTAGTTATAAGCGAGCATAGTATAGTATTCTTATATAAACTCTCTTACATATAAGCTAGGAACCTATAGTTTCTCTTTTATATACTAATTATAACCTTTATATATGTTTTAAATTTTATCTATCTAGATATTATTTATTACTACTATCTTATATATAGTAGGTATTAAGTTGCTATTTTTATTATATTTTAATATTACTATGTCGATGTATTTTTTGTTTTCCTTATAACCTGGTTTCTAGCTTAGAATATTAACTTAAGTGTTACTTATTCTACTAATATATTAAATAATTATCTTAAATCCTACTAAAGTTTTAGACTACCTAGCTAGGCGTCTTATAACGAGTTTCTTAGTCGTAGTAAATGTTTTTAGATTTAGATGATTAGTAAGCACTGTTACTAGGTGTATTATACTCTAGAGGTAAATTCTCTATTCTTTAAAAGCTAGAATAATAGCTATTAATTCTTTATTATAAATACTATAATTCTATTATACTATATTAAAGGTTTTTAAGAAATATACTATAGATATACAGCGCCTACTACTATGTCTAAGACATCTATTTCTATTATACTTGGTTTCTTATAATTAAAACTATATAAGATAGGTTTTACTATAAACCGTTCTTTGATTTCCTAGAAGGCCTTTTTAGCCTTCTCTTCCTAGATAAAAGCTATAGCTTTCCTAGTTAGTATTAATATAGGTTTTATAATCTTTATATAGTCCTTAATAAATAGTCGATAGAAATTAGTAAATCCTAGGAAGGATTATATATCTTTAACGTTCTTTAGTAATTCCTATTTAATAACTATATAGATCTTTTCTAGATCTATTTCTATTTTTCCTAGACTAAATACCTATTTAAGAAAGAGAGTTTTTTCTACTTTAAACTTATATTTTAAGAGTTTTAAACAAGAGTCTACTTTAGCGAGTCTTCTTAAGACTTCTTTTATATAGCTCTTATATTCTTCTAGTTTTTCTAAGAAAATTAATATATTATCTAAGTAATATATAACAGTTATACTTAGAAGATCTTCTAGAATACTATTATTCTATCTCTAATAAGTAGCTAGTATATTAGTTAAACTAAAAGATATTACTATATACTTATAGAGTTCTAATAGTAAGATAAACGTAGTCTTCTATTTATAGCTTACCTTAATTCTAATTAATCTATAAGCGTTCCTTTAATCTAGCTTTATAAATTTCTTTACCTAGCTTAACTTATTCTATAAGTACTAGCTAGTTAGTAATAGATAAGCGGTCTTAATTGTTATATTATTTAATTCTTTATAATTAATATATACTCGTCTGTTTAGATTGTCTTTTTTCTTAATAATAAGTATATTTAAGAAGATAGACGATTTAGATTTTCGAATACATTCTTTCTTTATTTCTTATTAAATATAACTTTCTAATAAAGCTAAGTTATTCTAGTTATATAGTCGAAGCTTCTACTTCCTAAGGTTATAACCCTCTACTAATTTGATCTTATAATCCTATAGTTAATATTTAGAAAGAGTATATATATCTTCTAGGTCTTTAAATAATCTTACGAATTCTCTATACTATATAGGTATTTCGTTATTAACTTTCTTACTAACCTGTAGAGGACTCTAGGTAAGGTGTTCTAGCGCTTTAGAAGAGGTAGTACTAACCTTGTTCTAGCTTTAAAGTTATAAATATAAACCTACGTATTTATATCGACTAAAGGTTATTATTCTAGCCTTTTAATCGATTTCTAGATTATATTCCTAAATCTATAGTATACTAAGTATTACTTCCTTACTCTCTATTTTAATAATATTAAATTATATATCTAAATAGTATCCTTTAATATTAACTTTTACTAGAATAGTTTACTAATTAATAATCTCGTTTTAGTATATAATATCCGTTCTATTAACTACTCTTAGGCGATATAGTCTTATTTCTTTAATTAGAACGTTTAGCTTCTTTTAAGCTATTAGAGAAATAAAGTTACTTATTACTCCTAAGTCTATTATAACTTATAACTTCTTCTCTTATATTTCTATAGTTATTATTAACTGTCTTTCTTCTAAAGTAATATTTAACTTTACTTTAATATATTAGACTTCGAAGAATCGATTTTCTCGATTATAATTCTTTCTCTCCTTGTTTTTATACTATAAAAAGAATCTTACTCTTTTCTTATTAGTATATACTACCTTATATACTAATCTATATTCTACGATTCTTATAGTTTTAGGAATTCCTTTTATAAATCGTTTTAGTATTTATTTATAATTATATTAGATCTATTTATAACTAGTTTCTAAAATAGCCTTTATAGACTATAGTTCTCCTATATATAGATAATCTAAAGTAGCTTCTAATATACTTATTTCTAGTTTTATATATTAAACCCTAAATATATAGTCTTTTAAATTCTTTTCTCTAATAGCTTAAATCTAGGACTAAGGAAAAAATACTACTTCTTCTTTATCTAATAATACTACTTCGTATATCTAATAATATTCTACTATTCTAGTAGATTCTAGTAATATTCCTTTAAACCGTTTCTATAATAACTACTCTAAGGTTAGGCTTAGTTTATATCGTATCTATTATACTATTGTTTCTTAAACTGTTTCTATAAACTATAGTTCTTCTATTAATAGATAGTAAGTTTCTTCTAGTTCTGTTTTAGCCTATCTAGTTATATTAAGCTCCCTTTACTCTTAGAATAGTATACTAAACAGCTATTATAAGCTATATTTTCTAAATACTAGTCTATTATTTCTAATTAATATAACTATAATATATCGCTTAAATTCCTCTAGTATAATATCTTTAGATAGTATTCTAAGAAAAGGAGTTTTAACCTATCTCTTAAATCCTATTAAGACTTACTATGTCTATATACTGATTTTATCTAAAATATTATATATCCTCTATATATCCTCTACTTTAGAGTAGCTAGGTTTTTCAATTAGTTGTTATTTATACTCTAGTTCTTTTCTCTTAACGGTTTTCTATCTAGTGATTAGACTAACTAGAGTTATTATTTTAGAGTTATTACTTATAACTATATATATTATTAAGATAGTTAGATTAACTTCTTATATTATATAAGGACTCTAGAAGTCTAGCTTCTAGTTATTAATATATACTTATCGATTTCCTTATTCGAATATTCTAAGAAAGGCTTAAGTTTCTCTAACTTTAGAGTCTTTATTTCTAACCTCTTCTTTTAAACTAGAAGATAAGTCTAATGTTTCTAATAAACTAGTCGATAGTAGTAATTTATATTCTATTTAAGGATATTACTTAGATAACTCTACTAATTATATATTATAATTTTCTTTAAAAAGTAGGTCTCTATTATTATTAGTATCTTATATACTACTAAATTCTTTATTATTCTTAATCTAGGTTCTATATTCTTATACTTTAAGTTCCTTATCTATAAGTTTAATATAATTAGTTAAGACTACTTATTATTAAATAGTAGTATTAATTTATTTCTTTCTCTTAGAGTCTTTCTTCTTACTATACTTATTTACTCTATAGCTAGGGAGGCTATAGTTATAATATAAGTTCTACTTATGTCGACGATTTCGCTTCTTCTAAGAAAGTCCTTCTTTCTTTAGAAAGGTTTTCTTCTATATAGCGTTTACCTTCTTACTATGTTTAGTGTAAGAGTGCTTCTACTTTCCTAACTCTTTACTCTTTTCTCTATATCTAGAGTTACTCTTCTTAAATTCGTATAAGTAGTTATCTAACTAAACAACTTCCTTAATTATACCTATAATAGTTAAGAACTATATATTCTATTTAGCTATTTTCTTATAGATATATACTCTTAATCCTCTATAAAAGAGTTCTATAAAAGCAATAGTATTCTATTCTAACTTTGTTTTATATTATTAAAATTTATTAGTATAATCTATTACTAATCCGGTCTAGTATAACTTTAAAAGCTTATATATAGCTGTTTAGATTATATTAAAGTCTCTAAAGACTTTTCTAATAGTTACTTTAAATCCTCTCTAAGATTTAAATATAATCTTAGTTAATTCTATCTTTCTATCTTTATTCTTATTCTTAAAGAAGTTCTCTAAGTATAGCTAAGCCTATTCTAATACTAATCCTTTAAGGTAGGAGATAACGAAGATAGTTTATAAATTATAATTACCTTCGAACTTATTAGAATTAAAGTTAAAGTAGATATCTATTTAGAGAAGGAATAAGTTAAGTTTCTTTTGCTTTCTATAATACGTATCTAGTATCTTAACTTTAATAGATTTAAGTACTTCGACCTTGTAGAGCTCGGGAGCGTCTAATATACTAATATTGTCGTCGTTCCTAGTTAACTATATACTAGTAGGTGTCTTTCTAGTCGTACTTCTAGATATTTCTACGACGTTAATTCGACTAGTATTCGAGCTTGCTGCTACAGGGGTTGCTAGGGCTATAGTGTTAAGGCTTGTAGTAAGTACTAATGAATTAAACTATAGAGGCTGTCTATATATAAGAAGATTCGATTATCCTTTCTAAGCTAGAGTCCTTACTAACTTATATACTTAGTTAGCTCTTTCTAGAGAGTTCTACTAAGAGTACTCTCGAAGGTTCTATTACGTCTATGCGTTGCTAAGCGAGGTCACGTGAATGCGTCGCTGGAGTACTCCGAGACTTATTCCACGGGTATAACCCTTGATATTACCTCTCTTCCTACTCTTAAAGGTAGGTGTCTAAGGCTACTATATTCTCTAACTCAGTAGCAGGTTCCTATGTTAGGTTTACGTATCCTGTCTATTTAACCTTATACTTAAGTCGAGTACGAGAGCCTTTCTCTAAGAGCTTCTTTTACTATTAACCTAGTATTCTTTTAACTTACTATTCTATAATATCGTCTACTAATATTATAAGTAGTTAATTATCGTCTATAATTTAACTAGGCAGCGGGTCTATAGCTGCTAGCCTTAATAAGTCTATATTAAAGATATTATAGATACTAGGTAGAGTATCTAGCCTATATATAGATAGGCTAATAACCTCGATAACTATAAACTTAGCAGATCGAGTGTCTAGTTTCTTACTAGCCCTATCTATTTATATATTCTATAAGCTTAAGTAAACCTTGTCTCTAACCTTATACGTAGAAGCGGTATTCTATAAACGATTTGCTTAAGTCTCCTAGTCTTATTATACTCTTACTATTAATGATTATACCTATTCTATAATAGCCTTAATCTTTGCTACTATTGCTTCGCTCTTTTGAATTAGTGTTTTTATATTTACAGGTACTATAACGTCTGTTAAGAGGTCGATAGTCTATAACAGATAGCCGTAGCTAAGTTAGAAGAGGCTTATACCTATTAATATTAAATCCTATCTATTAAAAGCTAGCTATACTACTAGCAGCCAGTCAGCTCAGTCGTCCTAAGCTATATTAATCTACTGCCGTAGAAGCGTCTCGACTTTAGTATTTGTCTATTCTATTAACCCGTTAGTTTATAGATAGAAGGCTATAGAGATCCGTCGTTTAATCTATAAGAAGTTATAAAGCGTCTTCTATACTTATCTAATAAATTACAGGCCTCTATTAGACACTATTGCTCTTAGTAGTCTATATAAGCTATAGTATATAGTAATAAATAAGCGAGCAAATTCCTCTGATAATATAGTCGAGTTATAAGCTATAAGAAGCACCTCTTTACTTAAACAGTCTATGAATACTACTATTATATTAGAGCCTTTACTTATAAGTAGTAGTCTAATAAAGTCGACAGAGATCTCCTACTATTACTACTTAGGAATTAGTAAGAGACGAAGTAGGCCTTATTTACAATCTCTCTAGACCTTAGTACGTTTATAAACTCTATAGTTATAGATAAACTACTTAACTATAGTCTATTAGTTTAGCTAGAAGAACTCTCTTAAGACTATTACAATTGCCCCGTTCTTACTAGGATAGCTTATAAGTATAGAATTATAGAGTTCCTACATAATTATAGTCTATAGCAGCTTATAGTTAGAGACCTATAGTCTACCTCTAAACCGTAAATCACCGTTCTTATTAACTAAGTAGTTAAAGATAGAGACTTTAACTAGAGAAGTAAGGTTTACTAGAAATACTCTATCTCCTTAGTAGATAGTATCTATAAGACGCCTAAAGTCCTTATCCTATACCTTTCCCTCTTCTTAGAGGTTCTATAGTTAGTCTATAAACGCTTACTACGTTACTACGTCGCTTACTTAATTCCTCCTATTTATTAATACTAGTACTAGCTATATAGTATTTCCTTAAATTATTCTATTTAGAATTAATTATACTATTCTATAATTAAGGCGTTTATTTCCCTCCTCTAGAAGATTCTAGTCCCTCTTTATTAATATATCTAGTAGTTCTCTCTCTTTACTTAGGTAGTATTAGATTATTAGATTAAACTTACTAAGTATTAACTACTACTATATTTGTCTTTTAGATAGTTTATAAACCGTTGTAAAGTACTTAAGATTCTTATAATTTATAAGTATTATAAACTATCTAATACTTTTTCACTCTGCTTCTTATTTCTTAAAGTAACGAATAATAGCTAATAACTCTTTATTATATATTAGATAATTATATTTAATAGGTATATATTTCTTTAAGAAGAAGGCTATAGGCTGTAAGACGCTGTTCTTTACTTAAGAGAGTACGCCTTCTAAGTAATATCTAGAGGAGTCTATCTCTAGAACTGTCTTATAATCTAGGTTAAACTAAGCTAGTACTAGGGCCTCTATAAAGGCCTGCTTTAACTATTCGAAGGCTCTATTCGCTTTATCTGTTTATTAAAAGGATATATCCTTTTTAACAAGTCTATAAAGAGGAGCTATAATCTGTAAAAAGTCTTTAATAAACCGTCGATAGAAATTCGTAAATCTTAGGAAGCTAAGAACGCCTTTTACTATTATTAGTGCTTTCTAATCTATAATAGCTTATATTTTAGCTAGGTCTATTTATAAACCTTTCTCTACTTCTATAATAAACCTAAGATACTTTGTAGACTATACTTTAAATTCGTACTTGTTAATATTAAGCTATAGCCTAGTATTTTAAAGCCTTTATATTACTTTATAGACATACTTACGATACTGGTTACAGGTGCTGTCTATAAAGACTAAGACATTATTAATATATATTAAGATAAAGTCGTCTAAGAACTCTTAAAGTATATAATTAATATACTACTAGAAAGTGTTAGAAGTATTTATAAGTCTAAAAGAGGTAATAAGCTATTTAAAAAGCCTAAAGCGTGTCTAGAAAGCTGTTTTCTACTCGTCTCTCTTCTTAATTCGTATCTTATAAAACATAGTAATAATATCTATTTTTATAAACTACTTTGCTTTTCTAATCTGGTTAAGTATCTCTTAGATTAAGAGTAATAGATAGCAGTTCTTATAGGTTAACTTATTTAGTACCTAGTAGTTATAACAGAACCGTAGGCCCCTTCCTAGCTTCTATACGAAGAGTACTAGCACAGCTGCTAAAGAGTTGTTTACTCGAATAAATTCCTTATCTAGTAGCTCTGTTAAGGTTTATAGAGTACTAACAGCTCGTCCTATAATATATTATAGAGTGGCCTCTATAGAACTGTCTCCTTAGATCCGCTGTTCGTCTATAAAAGCTTAATACTATAATCAATTCCTTATTAGTATACTAGTAACTTATTTACTTCTTTTCTATTAAAAGCTAGGTAGAATTCTAGACTAATCTAGCTAGATAGCTTTATTTATAGGTCTATATACTTCTTCTCTACTAACGCTTTACTAATGTCTATAAGGCTAGCTAAGAAAACTTATAGCTTACGTTTATAATCTATAAGAAAGTAGAAGACGGCCACGCTTACTTACTTATAAGAGTAAGACTTTTCTAGCTTATTATAAACTTCTAACCTAGAGTCTTAGAAGAGTAAGTATCTCTTAATAGCGTTAAGTAAAGCTTACTCTTTCCTTAACTAAGATTTTCCTAGAATTATTTTATAGCCCTCGATCTTAGAGACTATATAAGTATAAACCCGTTTCTACTAGTAGCTTCTAATATCTATGTTAAAAGATACTACTTAGGATATAGTATTCTCTAATACTCCTTCTACTAACTATAAATGCCTTAGTGTGATTTATACATAAGAGAGCTAATAATAATAGATAAAACGGTCTAAAATAATTCTATAGACTAAATACCTTAAATCTACTAAGGCTTATAAAGTAGCTACTCTATTTACTAAAGCTAATATAAGAAGAGGTTTTTCGTCTATATATTCCTACTTAAAATGTCTCTAAGTGTCTATTACTAACAACTCTCTTCGTCGCCTCTGCCTACGCTTTCTAATAGAAGCTACTAGTTTTCCGAATCTAAGGAGACATTACCGTCTTCTTCTTCTAATTCTAGCACTACCTCCTTAACCTCTGCCTTCTGTTTATAGACCGAATCCGCTGTTATAGGTCGCCTTAGTAGTCTATATAGACATTCTTAAATAAAATAACTAGTAGCTCTGTAGCGAAGACAGCGACTAGTACGAGCACAGTTGCTTCGTTCTTTCTAGGACACCTATTTAGCACGCTTAGTACTAGTTATTAAGACTTTAGTAGGTGCTAGTTCCTAATCTATACTCTCTATAGATGCCTTATAAGTAACTTTTAGTCTATTAACGATATTACTGCTTATTACCTACTATATAGTATCCGTCGAGCGTTTCTAAGAGGTCTGTAGTATTTCTAGGAGAGTCTAGGCCCTAGATCTTAATATTCGAGCTTTATAAGCTCTTAAGTAGTCGTTTATTTCTTTAATAATAGAGTAGTAAGACTCGAAGTTAGGTTAAGAAGGAACTATAATCATCGCCTTAACTAACTCGTTGCTAAGGATTTAGTTAAGAGATACCTTCTTTACGTTATCTAGCTAAGATCCTTCTCTAGACTCTATAAGCAGGGCTTACTATTCTATAAAGACCTCTAGGAATAGTCTTAAGCTCTAATAGAAGGATTCTAGCTTTCTTTATACTCTTTTCTTAGCTTATAGGTCTCTAAATACAAACTCTACTTAATCTAAGAAATTACTACTATTAGCTAGCTCTAACTTACTCTATTTCTATACCTATACTTCTATTCTATAGAGCGCCTTACTCTATAGAGATCTGTTAAGTGTCTAAAACTTAACGTATTTAGTATATCTATAGTAGTCGACTTCGATTTTAGCTCGTGCTTATTATAACTAAGCTTCTAGCTTATCCGAGTCTCTATAGAATTCTAGTAGTAGAGGAAGAGATTTCCTAGGTTTATTATTATTATAGACTATCTATAAGCAAGCTTCCTTATCCTTCTTTTACTCGTTTATAATCCGTAGACGATCGTTCTCTTAGATAGATATTAACTAATTCTACTACTCTTAAATATACTATAGGAACTAGGCAGGTAGCTGATTCGGTATACCGCCTTCTTATAGTTCTTCTATTGTTTATAAGTTCTGTAAATACTATAAAATAGCTTATAAGTTCTAGTTGTTAGGACTTGTAGTAAATACTGATGAATTGAACTATAGAGGTGTCTATGTATAAGAAGATTCGATTGTCCTTTCTAAGCCAGAGTCCTTACTAACTTATATACTTAGTTAACTTATTCTAGAGGGTTCTGCCAAGGGTACTCTCGAAGGTTCTGTTACGTCCATGCGTTGCTAAGCGAGGTCACGTGAATGCGTCGCTGGAGTACTCCGAGACTTATTCTACGGGTGTAACCCTTAATATTACTCCCCTTCCTGCTCTTAAAGGTAGGTGTCTAGGGCTACTATGTCCTCTAACTCAGTAGCAGGTTCCTATATTAGGTTTACGTATCCTGTCTATTTAACCTTATACTCGAGTCGAGTACGAGAGCCTTTCCCTAAGAGCTTCTTTTGCTGTTAACCTAGTATTCTTTTAACTTGCTATTCTGTAGTATTGTCTACTAATATTATAGGTGGTTGATCATCGTCTATAATTTAACTAGGCAGCGGGTCTGTAGCTGCTGGCCTTAATAAGTCTATATTAAAGATATTATAGATACTAGGCGGGGTGTCTAGTCTATATATAGACGGGCTAATGACCTTGATAACTGTGAACTTAGCGGATCGAGCGTCTAGTTTCTTACTAGCCCTGTCTGTCTATATATTCCGTAAGCTTAAGTAAACCTTGTCTCTAACCTTATACGTAGGAGCGGTATTCCGTGAACGATTTGCTTAAGTCTCCTAGTCTTGTTGTGCTCTTGCTATTAATGATTATATCTATTCTATAATAGCCTTAATCTTTGTTACTATTGCTTCGCCCTTTTGAATTAGTGTTTTTGTGTTTATAGGTGCTATAACGTCTATTAAGAGGTCGATAGTCTATAACGGATAGCCGTGGCTGAGTTAGAAGGGGCTTATGCTTGTTAATGTTGAATCCCGTCTATTAAAAGCTAGCTATACTACTGGTAGCTAGTCGGCCTAGTCGTCCTAAGCTATATTAATCTACTGTTGTAGAAGCGTCTCGACTTTAGCATTTGCCTATTCTATTAACCCGTTAGTTTGTAGATAGAAGGCTATAGAGATCCGTCGTTTAATCTATAAGAAGTTATAAAGCGTCTTCTATACTTGTCTAATAAATTACAGGCCCTTATTAGATACTATTACTCTTAGTAGTCTATATAAGCTATAGTATATAGTAATGAATAAGCGAGTAAATTCCTTCGATAATATAGTCGAGTTATAAGCCGTAAGAAGCATCCCTTTACCTAAACGGTCTATAAATACTGCTATTATATTAGAGCCTTTACTTATAGGTAGTAGTCTAATAAAGTCGACAGAGATCTCCTGCTATTGCTGCTTAGGAATTAGTAATAGACGAAGCAGGCCTTATTTACGATCCCTCTAGACCTTAGTACGTCTATAAACTCTATAGTTACAGATAAACTGCTTAACTATAGTTTGTAAGTTTAGCTAGAAGAACTCCCTTAAGACTATTATAATTGTCCCGTTCTTGCTAGGATGGCCTATAAGTATAGAATCATAGAGTTCCTATATAATTACGGTCTATAGTAGCTTATAGTCGAGGACCTATAGTCTACCTCTAAACTGTAAATCACCGTTCTTATTAACTAAGTAGTTAGAGACAGAGACTTTGACTAGAGAAGCGAGGTCTGCTAGAAACACCCTATCTCCTTAGTAGACAGTGTTTATAAGACGTCTAAAGTCCTTATCTTATACCTTTCCCTCTTCTTAGAGGTTCTGTAGTTGGTTTATAAACGCTTACTACGTTGCTACGTCGCTTACTTAATTCCTCCTGTTTACTAACACTACTACTAGCTGTATAGTATTTCCTTAAATCATTCTATCCGGAATCAGTTATACTATCCTATAATTAAGGCGTTTATCTCCCTCTTCTAGGAGGTTCTAGTCCCTCCTTATCAGTGTATCTAGTAGTCCTCCCTCTTTGCCTAGGCGGTATTAGATAATTAGGTTAAACTTGCTAAGTATTAACTACTACTGTATTTGTCTTTTAGACAGTTTATAGACTATTATAAAGTACTTAAGATTCTTATAATCTATAAGTATTATAAACTGTCTAATACTTTTTAACTCCGCTTCCTATTCCTTAAGACAACGAATAATAGCTAATAACTCTTTGTTATATATTAGGTAATTATATTCAGTAGGTGCGTGTTTCTTTAAGAAGAAGGCTACGGGCTATAAGACGCTATTCTTTACTTAAGAGAGCACGCCTCCTAAGTAATATCTAGAGGAGTCTGTCTCTAGGACCGTCTTATAATCTAGGTTAAACTAAGCTAATACTAGGGCCTCTGTAAAGGCCTGCTTTAACTATTCGAAGGCTCTATTCGCTTCGTCTGTCTATTAGAAGGATGTATCCTTTTTAACAAGTCTGTAAAGAGGAGCTATAATCCGTGAAAAGTCCTTAATAAACCGTTGATAGAAATTCACAAATCCTAGGAAGCTAAGGACGCCTTTTGCTGTTATTAGTGCTTTCTAATCTATAATAGCCTGTATTTTAGCTAGGTCTATCTATAAACCTTTCCCTACTTCTATAATAAACCTAAAGTACTTTATAGACTATACTTCAAATTCGCACTTATTAATATTAAGCTATAGCCTAGTATCTTAAAGCCTTTATATTACTTTATAGACATACTCGCGGTACTGGTTATAGGTGCCGTCTATAAAGACTAAGACATCGTCGACATATACTAAGACAAAGTCGTCTAAGAACTCTTAAAGCATATAATTAATATACTACTAGAAAGTACTAGGAGTATTTATAAGTCTAAAAGGGGTAATAAGCTATTTAAAAAACCTAAAGCGTGTCTGGAAAGCCGTTTTCCACTCGTCTCCCTTCTTAATCTGTATCTTATAAAAAGTAGTAATAACATCTATTTTTATAAACCACTTAGCTTTCCTAATCCGGTTAAGTGTTTCTTAGATTAAAGGCAAAGGGTAGCGGTCCTTACAGGTTAACTTATTTAGTGCTCGGTAGTTGTAATAGAACCGTAGACCCCCTTCTAGCTTCTATACGAAAAGTACTAGCGTAGCTACTAGAGAGTTGCTTACTCGAATGAATTCCTTATCTAGTAACTCTGTTAGGGTTTTATAGAGCACTAACAGCTCGTCTCGTAATATGTTATAGAGTGGCCCTTAGGGGACTGTTTCTTCTGATCCGTTTTCGGTCTATAAGAGCTCGATACTGTAATCAATTCCTTTATAATATACTAGTAACTTGTTTGCTTCCTTCCTATTGAATACTAGATAGAATTCCGGGCTAATCTAGCTAGGTAGCTTCGTCTATGGGTCTGTATACTTCTTTTCTACTAAGGCTTTTATAATGTCTATAAGGCTTGCTATAAAGACCTGTAGCTTCCGTTTTCGATCTATAAGAAAGTAGAAGACGGCCGCGCTTACTTACTTATAGGAGTAAGACTTTTCTAGCTTGCTATAAACTTCTAACCTAGAGTCTTAGAAGAGTAAGCATCCTTTAGTAGCGTTAAGTAAAGCTCGCTCTCTCCTTAACTAAGATTTTCCTAGAATTATTTTATAACCCTCGATCTTAGAGACTATGTAAGTATAAACCCGTTTCTACTAGTAGCCTCTAATATCTATGCTAAAAGATACTACTTAGGATATAGTATCCTCTGATACTCCTTCTACTGACTATAAATGCCTTAGTATAATTTATATATAAGAGAGCTAATAGCGACGGATAAAACGGTCTAAAACAATTCTATAGACTAAATACCTTGAATCTACTAAGGCTTGTAAAGTAGCTACCCTATTTACTAAAGCTGATATAAGAAGAGGTTTCTCGTTTATATATTCCTACTTAAAATGTCTCTAAGTGTCTATTACTAACAACTCCCTTCGTCGCCTTTGCCTACGCTTTCTAACAGGAGCTACTAGTTTTCTAAATCTGAGGAGACATTACCGTCTTCTTCTTCTAATTCTAGCGCTACTTTCTTAACCTCTGTCTTCTGTTTACGGACCGAATCCGCTATTATAGGTCGCCTTAGTAGTCTATATAGACATTCTTAAACAAAATAACCAGTAGCTTCGCAGCGAAGACAGCGACTAGTACGAGCACGGTTGCTTTGTTCTTCCTAGGATACCTATTTAGTACGCTTAGTACTAGTTGTTAAGACTTTAGCAGATGCCGGTTCCTAATCTATACCCTCTACGGATGCCTTATAGGTGACTTTCAGTCTATTAGCGATATTACCGCTCGTTACCTGCTATATAGTATCCGTCAAGCGTTTCTAAGAGGTCTGTGGTGTTTCTAGGAGAGTCTAGGCCCTAGATCTTAATATTCGAGCTTTATAAGCCCTTAAGCGGTTGTCCGTTTCTTTAATAATAGAGTAGTAAGACTCGAAGTTAGGTTAAGAAGGAACTATAATCATTATCTTAACTAACTCGTCGCTAAGGATTCGGTTAAGAGACACCTTTTTTACGTCGTCTAGCTAAGATCCTCCTCTAGACTCTATAAGCAGAGCTTGCTATTCTGTAAAGACCTCTAGGAATAGTCTTAAGCCTTAGCGGAAGGATTCCAGCTTTCGTTGCGCTCTTTCCTTAGCCTATAGGTCTCTAAACACAAACTCCACTCGACCTAAGAAATCACTGCTATTAGCTAGCTCTAGCTTACCCTGTTCCCGTACCTATGCTTCTATTCTACGGAGCGCCTTACCCTATAAGGATCTGTTAAGTGCCTAAAACTTAACGTATTTAGTATATCTGTAGTAGTCGACTTCGATTTTGGCTCGTGCTTATTATAACTAAGCTTCTAGCTTATCCAAGTCTCCGTAGAATTCTAGTAGCGGAGGAAGAGATTTCCTAGGTTTATTATCGTTGTAGATCATCTATAAGCGAGCTTCCTTATCCTTCTTTTACTCGTTCGTAATCCGTAGACGATCGTCTTCTTAGGCAGATATTAACTGATTCCGCTGCTCTTAAACATACTATAGGAACTAGGCGGGTAGCTGATTCAGTATACCGCCTTCTTGTGGTTCTCCTATTATCCGTAAGTTCTATAAATGCCGTGAAATGGCCCGTAAGTTCTAGTATTGCCGTAAAGGCCCGATGTGTTCTAGTGTTACTAAAATGGCCCGATGTGTTCTAGTGTTGCTGTAAAGGCCCTTGAGTTCTAGTGTTGCTAAAATGGCCCGATGTGTTCTAGTGTTGCTGTAAAGGCCCGTTGTGTTCTAGTGTTGCCAAAATAGCCTAATATGTTCCAGTGTTGCTATAAAGGCCCGTTGTTCCAGTATTAGTTTAAGAATCGAATCTAATGTCAGGACTTATAGCAAATACTAATGAATTAAACTACAGAGGTGTCTATATATAAGAAGATTCGATTGTCCTTTCTAAGCCAGAGTCCTTGCTAACTTATATACTTAGTTAACTTATTCTAGAGGGTTCTGTCAAGGGTACTCTCGAAGGTGCCTTCGTACTCTTAGCTTACTAAGAGAAGAAGGTTACTAAAAAAGATTCCAGCCGAACACTACGAGAGGGCTAAAAAAATAAGCGAGTTTTCGTCACGTTTTTATCACATTATTAATAGATCATACAGTGGGGTCTAAAATAGGCGTGGTATAGAATATCGTATATAGGTGAGGCTTAGTAATAGGCTTTTATATTACCTTTAGTCGTATAACTATATTTCTTTTCGTTATCGTAGGTCTTATCTAACGTGATAACTTTCACCTTATAGTAGAATCTTATACCGAGAACGACTCTTATATTCTATTTTGCTAAATATCGGAGTAGAGGTCTATAGTCACGTGTAGAGGCGTTCCGCATCTGTACTAGTGTAGAAGCAAACACTTACATCTCGACAACGTCCGGGAATCTAGAGAAACAATTATTAATCTTTTACTATCCGTCTTTTGTCTATACTTTGTATATAAACTACTCTAGTAGTGTCTTTATATAAATACAACAGTTAACTTGGTTTCGGGAATAGCTTCTTCTACTCTACTACCTACTACTTCTTATATGTCTTAAATATCTAGTTCTTAGGTCTAGCCTTATCCTAATAGTATAGAATAGCTGCTTGTAAATCAACAGCGGATACGTGTAATTGAACTTCAAAGAGCAAAGGTTTAGGAGCTAGAGCGACAAGTGCAGCAGCGTAAACTTGCTAATATAGCTAGACTGCTGGAAAACCAGAGTAAAAGGTTTAAGGTACGAGACTTAAATCTAGATATTAAGTTCTAGGACTAATAGTATAAGTGTAATAAAGCTTCCGACGCTCGGATAAAGCGGCAGAAGGTGAATGAAGAACGAGAAGCTGCTTATAAAGAGAATTTAAGACCTTCTAGTCCTACTACTATTAAGCGTAACTGGGAACTCTAGTGTAAGGGTGTAGGAGCACGTCGTCTTAAAGAACGTAAGTAGAAAGCTTTGCGAGATAAGGCAAGGTTAGGAGCTAGGGCCGTATCTAGGCTGCCGGTAGCTAGCCAGCGGGGTAATAACCTAAGTGTAAGAAGGCGGATCGTAGGTATAGAAGACAGTAGATTAAGGTATAGTTGCCTATTCTAGATCTAGAAATTGTTGCTTATAGTTTCATTTCTAGGATAAGGAATGTCTTACTCTTAGCGCTCGACTATAATAGCGTAATCCCATCTTTCCTAAGACAGGAGTTCGAATATATAGGAAGCGTTTTATCTAAATTCCTAGAGGTTATTACGCTAGATATTTAGATGTCTTATATAAGGGCGTATTAGGGAGCTATTATACACGCCTCTATACGACTACCTTATAGGATATACGGAGGCCTATTCTAAGCAGACTATGCTATTTCTATCTCTCTTTAAGATGAAAATTTATAGCACTACCTTCGAGAAACTTAAACTAGACTGGATTCCTACGTAGTTAATAATAATCGACTATCTCTCTGTCTAACTTATAATTCCTATATCGTAAAAAAGAAAATTCTACTATTATCTACTAAGAACTTTATCAACTGATTATTCTACTAAGATTATCCTACTACGCTTCGAGACCTTAATACTATTAAGGAATGCTTTATTACTCGTGCTTATATTATTAGTACCTTTCTAAAGCTTACTTCTAGTGCTTATAAAGGTATTAGTTATAGAGAGGTACGCGGTTATTATATTGCTATAAAACAGGACCTAAGCAACATTCTTACAATCCTCTCTACTAAAAGGTTATAAGATTATACTACTATTATAGTAAGCTAGGAAAGAGAGACTCCGCCGTTAGAGGAGAACCTCGCTCGCTTCTGCTCTGTTAGCAAGGGTAAGGTCCTATAAGCTTTATTATAGCTCTGCGCTTACAACCCTATATATAAATTCGTAACTATTAACTATAAGCTGTTAGACTCTTAGCCTAAAGACTACATCTCTTAAGAGATTCGAGATATATTTATTACTCTTTAGACTAGTATAGCTTCTCCTGTTTAAGATAAGCGAGAGGGATACGTAACTTCTTTAAAAGACGGCTTGTTTAAGAATAAGCTCGATATAGAAGTAGAAGATACTAAGCTAGGAACAATTCTTACCCGGTCCTTCTTTTCTGACTTCTATAGCTAGGATCCACAGCCTACTAAGGCTCTGCTAGCTAGTCTTTACGCTATTCTAGAAAGTAAGGAGTCCGAGAGGTTACCTAGTATATCTAGATTGATTCCTATTTATAGTCGAGCCCTGCTAATAGGTACTACTATATAAGAGCTATACTCGGGTCTTCCGCGTAGAGAAAACTCTGCTAGTCTAAGAATAGAGACCTCTCCTAACCTAGTCAACCCTTATATTACTTATAAGAGTGCTCCTAGACTGCCACTTCTTAACTCGTTCACCGACCCTATATACTTTATAGGTGCTTTCCTAACCCTATTTCCGTATAGTATTAGAGGGTATCTAGGTAATATAGATAGAAGTCGTTCTTAAAAGGTGTTACTTTAAGACTTTGTAAAATATACTATGTTATATCACTCCTACTTATAAGCAATGCCCTTTTAGTATTATATATAGTAACTAATGTTCTAGATTCTCTTAATACTACAACTTTATATTCTATATCTACGACCTAATTCTTATCTAATAGGTATATCTTAGAAACTATCTCTAGGTTAAAAAGGGTTATTAGGGTACTACTACTACGGATCTAGCGAGACTTTCTAGCGATAAGCTATATACTACTGCTATTTAATTCTAAAACAAGTCTAAAATCACAAACCTAGTAGTTTATACCTTAATTAATAATATAAGGATTATTTCGTCTTTTAATCCAGAGTCTTTCAGAGAAAAGATAAGACTCTAAAACCTTATTTTTAGAAAGATTAGTTGTTTTAGGCTTCTGCTTATTTAGTTTACTCTTAATCCCTATAATATAGGGAATATCTTTATTATTAAGCTAGCTAGGGAAGATGTTAGCTTAGACAACATAGCTATCCAGTCGCGCTTACTTAAGTTAATGCTAAAGAATCTAACTCTAGTAGCTTAATACTTCTATACTATTATTACTATATTCTTCGACTGTTTTTTCAAGTATCTATCTTAAGAGGCTAGTATTTTTAGTACTATTTCTTTATACTTTAAAGTAGTAGAGTTAATAACCTAGATAATATTATACCTTTACGGATTTGCCTAGCTATCTAGGAACTTTAGTGCTATAAACTTATCCTAGCAGTTAGCTGACGACAGTGAATTCCAGGGTCGACTTATCACTTATATAAAGTTAATAGTAAAGGAGATAGTTGATCTTATATTCGGTCAGCGGTTTGCTATAATAGAACCTCCTAGCTTGGCTACCTTTAGTATACTTAACTATATAACCTCTAAAGAGTTTTAAGATACTCTTAGTATCGACTCTAATAATATTACTACTAAGGTATAAATACATGTCTATACTTACACCTATACTAAATATTAAAGGAAGGATATAAAAGCTCGCCTTAGAACTTAATAAGCAGATAATAAGTATAAGGGTCCGAGGTTGTAAAAATCCCTTCTTTAGATCTGCCGTTTCCTGTTTCTAAAGCTACTAGTGCTAGAATCTATTATAACAGCCGAGGGTTTTATATAGATATAGAGAAATCATTAGTTTATTAATAAATATAACCTTGTTATCTCTTCTATAATTAGATATAACTACGATGTTAATTTTATACCTTCATCGCCGAAGGTCCTTATAGCTGTCTACTATATAACTAACTATATTACAAAGTCCTAGACGGATCGTAGTTAGCTTATACTTGCCGCTGCTGTTCTGAAGAAATCTTAGGAGGTTGTTAAGGCTGAAGCTGCTTTAAATATTAGTTTACTAGTCTCTCTACTACTAGATATAGCCAAATTTGTATTAAAGGCGTACTATAGATTTATAAGGGATACTGAGGTTAGAGCCCCTATAGTAGCTTATTTCCTCTTAAACTAACTATTATTCTATATACTATAAGAGGGTCGGTCTAGAACGATTAACTTTCACTAGGTAAAGACTGCTTTCTAGGCTACGCTTGCTACGTTGCTAGATAATTCAAATCCTGATATCGGTGTAACAGAGGTAGAATAGTATACTAAGTTTAACTTGGAAAGTCGGCATCCTTTTTTATATAAGAACTATAGAAAACGAGGTCTAAGACTAGCAGGTCTCTGTTTTTATAAGTATACTTCTTAAATCTTTACATAGACGTTAGCTGCTACTGCTAGACGTACTATATGCTTTTTATTTAATAATATATACCTATAATATATAACTTACGTCTAAGTCTTAGTAAACTTAAGCGAAGTACTAGCGACGCCTTCTCTATACGGAAGCTTTACTCGATTTTAAGAGGTAGACGAAAGTGTATAGCTAAATATATCTAGGACCTAGGATGAGATTAATAAGATATTACTTAGGTTGTTCTATCCTTAGGATGAACTTTCTTCGGCTTTCTTAGAAAACCAGCTTTAGGAACTTCGAGTCTTCGAATATAAGAATATATATATCTAGGACTAAGTTGTTTAATCTCTCCCTTTATATCTAGTATATCTATCTTAGAATGTTCTACTCTTATAGCGTAGTAAAGAAGCTGCTGATAAGGACTAGAGAGAGCGTGGTATTGAGTTTAATAACTACTTAGAGAGTATAGATTATTATACTTACGACGATGAGGAAGAGGTTAATATTAACCTCGACTTTGCTACCCTGCTTCTTACCTAATACTATCTACTCTAGGCAGCTCTAGATATCCGTGGTAATGTAAACTATAGTACTGGTAGGCTACGGGTCCTTCTTAATCTATTAGATACTAGTATATACTTTTATAATAGTGTAATAGTTAAGGTATAAGGTAAAGAACTTTAAACAGATTCGGGATTAGAAACTTCCGCCTATGAGACCGTACCCTTACTTCCTACTAATGATTAATTAGCATCCTTGATCCTATCTCTAGACCTCTAACCTCTCTCTATAGCCTTACTACCTACTCTATAGGCTATATTTCAAATTACTCCTACTACTGACTTAGTAGTTTCCTTAATTTAAAGCTATTACTAGTTTAATAGTAAATAGATGCTTATTATCTAAGCTTTATTTAACTAGATCCTATATCCTATTATAGTAAATACTTCTAAGGATCAATTCCTACTATACCTTAGAGGGGTTAGTAGCGCTAGAAAGACTTATTTAATTAAGGCGTTTCTCTTTAGCCTCTCTATTATTTAGAGAGAAGAAGAAGTTCTCTTAACAGCTTTAACTAGGGCTATAGCTGTAAATATTAGCAGCTCGACTTACTACTCTGCTCTTTCTTTGTTTAGCAACCAGCCTATACGCCCTGCTACAAAATTAAGGCTTACTTATAAAAGAATCTTCATTCTTGATAAGGTTAGCATAGTAGGCTTTAAAGCCCTTATCTAACTAGATAACCGCTATAACGCTATATAGGATCGAGATAGAAGGAGCTTAGCTGTCTTTGGTAGCCTCTCTATCGTAATCTATTTAGAGGACTTTAATTAATTCACTTCTGTAGGTAGCCACGTAATATAGAGGCAGGACATCTATAATATCTAGGTACTTTAAGCTAGAAAGTTTATTTAGAACCGTTTTAAAAAGGTAGTTTTTCTTATAGAGCAGATACGATAAGCGGAAGACCTATAATTTCAAGCCCTGTTAGAGAGAGCACGCTCTATAACATTAACCAAGAATAATGTAAATATCTTAAATTCTTAAACTATAGTAGAAAGAATAGTAAGAGAAGAGATTCTACTAGATCGGGTAATAATCCGAGTTAATTAACTTTACAAAGATATTAACCTTACCTAGCTAGAAACCTTTACTAAAAAGAATATATAAAAGATCTATTTTTTCCTAGCTTAGTATAATATACTAAACATACCTACTGTCGATTATTCACTTCTTATTAGAATAATATTTCGAGTAGAAGAAGCAGGCACTCTTAAAGGACCTAGGCTCTTTGCTTTTACTAAAGAGATACCTATTATACTTTTATAAAACACGAAAACTAGTACTAGTTTAGTTAATAGTATAACTAGAACTATAGAGAGGGTAATCTTAGATATAAATACATAACATAAGTACCTCCTTATACTTATATACCGCCTTACTAATAATCAAGAAGCTACCTAGATCGAGCTAGACGACCTTTACGTCTTATATACCTCTCTACTTCTATACGTCCTAGTACGCCCTACTTATAAGCACAACCTCTTATTCTCTAATATTCCCAAGGAACTAGTTCCTATTCTCTCTATTAAAATAAGAGGACAGATATTAGAACTGTTAGGCCTTCTATTCCGCTAGTACTAAGTTCTATTAACTCTTAGATTTATAATCACGGATTACAAGTACTAGGGTTCTACATTTGCTAACCTTATTCTTAATCTAAAGTTTCTAGCTTAACGTAGGCTAGACTTATATAAGAAATAGATATTAATAAACGTCTAGCTCGGGAGGCTGAAAACACTAGTAGAGGTCTAGTTACGAGAACCTATTACACTTACTAATATATAAGCTTCTCTATATAAAGACCTCAAGCTTAAGATTTTACGTTTAAAGGATATCAAGCGAGATACTATTCGCTCGTAGACTATATAATATCCCCTCTATTATATGTTTAATTATTATATAAGCCTTATCTATACAGTTATAATTTATAAATCAACTAGCTTCTTTTGTATATTAAAGTTATAAATAGATTAATATACTTAGGGGTTTAAGGATATAATCTTAATAGAGGGTTTTAAGCGAGGCTGGCTAGGCCTATATACGAGCCTCTTACTTTAAGTAAATACTTTAAGAAAACTGTTTAAGCAAATATACTAATATATCGATAAGAGTAAAAATGCCGGTAGAGTAAGGTAAACTAGGTTAGAGAGTAGATCCCTTATTCTTAGCTATAATACGGGGTACATCCTCTATCTCTTATATAAGAATCCCTAGGATTTATTTTCTAGTCTTACCTCTTAGCTTCGCTTTTAATTCAATTTCTAGTAGAGGAAAATTAATATATTTCTCTTTTCGATTATACTTCTACTACTTATTATTCTTATAATAAGTTATACTCTTTCTCGATACTTATAAATACATGCGATAAACGAGGGAAGAGAGTACGGGAGAGTTCTAAGGAGTCTAAAGAGGTTGATTTTAAGGTTCGGGAGGCCTAGGGGTCTAAGGGAGTTAATAAGGTTAAAGGGGTTAAGGAGGATAGGGAGTATAGAGACGCCAACACTTAATTAAGTTAAGCCTCTGATTATATAGAATTAGTTTGTTATTCTTTCTAGACTTTACTACCTAATACTACTCTTATCTATTATACTAATATCGATAAGGTAGACCTTATCTCCTCCTCCTCTAATAGCTCTCGAGAGATAAAAAAGACTTTATATACCTCCTCCTTACTTAGCTCTTAATCGAGTACTAAATGTCTAATACTTCTACGACTAGGAGATATTTATAGAAAACATCGCTGTTCTTAGCCCTCTCCTAAGTTAGGACTTGATCTAAGGGAGCTCTATGAAATAGCTATTATACGATAACCTAGCTGAAGAATATAATAGCAAAAACCTACATCTGAAATTTAGAATAATCCTTTTAGGCAAGCTTGGTCCTTTCCTTAGCTTAAAAGCTATAGAGAATCATTTTAGCCTAGAAAAGCCCGAGTTCTCTATATAACTCGTAGTAGAGGAACCTATACTTAAAGTCTTAAAAGATTTATTATCTCGTTATAGAGAGAGATATACTATTAACAATCCTTTAAGGATTAAGGTCTCTAAATCTAAGCTTTTGTCGGATTCTTTTAATAGTAGCGACCCTTTCCCTAATAGGTTTGATAGTACTTCTACTACTAACACAGATAATAGTCTAGCCTTAGTAGCTTCTACTTTTGCTAAAGGTAACAAAGTTATAGTTTAGGTGTGGTTTAGAAGCTATAGTTTTAACAATAGGTCCGGTCTAATATTTACTTTATTAAAGTTATAGAGGCTATAGCAAAGCCTTTCTAGATCGCTAATCCAACGAAGGAACCAGATCACTCTATAAAAGAGAAGGGGATGATTCAGGCTATTATATAAGCAATAGCTCTTACTATACTAGAGGTTTCTACTCGCTACGTTAAAGGAACACAAGTCTTTACTTTTTACTCTTGCTTTTATATGATCTTACTAGTCAGTCTTTACTACTTTAAATAATATACTATTTCCGGTCAGGTTAGGGTTTATATTTCGGCACGTGATTTTTCTTTTATTACTTAACTTTGTTTGATATTTGATAAATACTAGGTCTATTAGCCTATAAGTACGAAGGCTTCGTATGAGCCGCAGGCTAGCACCTCTATTCTGTTACGTCTATGCGTTGCCAAGCGAGGTCACGTGAATACGTCGCTGGAGTACTCCGAGACTTATTCCACAGGTGTAACCCTTGACACTAGTGTTACTATAAAGGCTCGATATATTCTAGTATTACTAAAATAGCCTAATATATTCTAGTATTACTATAAAAGCTCTTAAGTTCTAGTATTACTAAAATAGCCTAATATATTCTAGTATTACTATAAAGGCCTGTTATATTCTAGTATTACTAAAATAGCCTAATATGTTCTAGTATTACTATAAAGGCCCGTTGTTTTTAGAATCGAATCTAATATTAGAGCTTATAGTAAGTGCTAATAAATTAAACTATAGAGGCTGTCTATATATTAGAAGATTCGATTATCCTTTCTAAGCTAGAGTCCTTGCTAACTTATATACTTAGTTAGCTCTTTCTAGAGGGTTCTACTAAGAGTACTCTCGAAGGTTCTATTACGTCTATACGTTGCTAAGCGAGGTTATATAAATACGTCGCTAGAGTATTCCGAGACTTATTCTACGAGTGTAACTCTTGATATATAGCGACTGAACTTCTAAGCAGGTGCTTAAAGTATAATAAAACTTAAATAAACTAAATAAAGGTAACTAAGTCTCGAAGGTTAGTATATAGATAAGAAGTATAGATATACCGAGTTGTTTACTTAGAAGTAAACTCGTTACTTATATCAAAGATATTAAATAAGATAATAAGATTAATAACTAAAGTTAAGTATAAAGCTTCTATCTAATAGCAGACGTGCTAGTCTTATATAGAACTATAGTCTTCTGTTCTAATCGCTCTAGTCGCTCGCTCTAATCGCTTTAGTCGACAGGCGACTTAAGCGACTCAGGCGACTAGGTCACGTGATGTTTCTTATCTAAAGAAATCCATAGATCGCTTAGCTAGTCTAAGGATCCCTCTTTTTGTTTATAAGAGTTTCCGATAGTACTTAATCTGTTAGAGCGTCGTCTAGTCTTTACTTATTATATATTTATATATAATTTATAATACTAAGCTTAAAACTTAATAGAGTCGTTTATACGATTATTAGCGAGCTTTAACTAAGGATCCGCGAGTTATTAGCTTATAGTTTACGCTTATATAGTCTATTAAAGAGAAATATAGTATTTAAGATAAGAATATTTATAACTTTAACAAAAGTAGCTTTATAATAGAAGTTATTTCGTTCTAACTTATTATTATAAGCTTAGAAACGCGTAGGAAGCGAAAGCAAGTTTAGCTAAGTAATCGCGAGTAGGTTATAGTTATTTAGAGAGTTAATATAATAGAATAGATAATCCTACTATTTATTATATTCGCGAGCAAAGTACTTATTTCTACCTAGTACTAAGATATATATATACTATATAATTAAGTAATTAAGATTAGTAATAACGGCTAGATAAATAATAAGCTTAGAGTTATATAGTTAAAGTATTTTAATAAGTATATAAAGGTATAAAGTATAAAAGAATATCGTTTATTAATTATTAATAGTTATAAAAGCTATAACTTACTTAAATTCTAGTAACTCTATAAAGACTTAAATATTATTACTCTCTATATACCTCTATACTTATCGTACCTACTATAGCCGCTTAATATAGTCTACTTCTCGCTATTAAAGCAAGTATATAGAGCTAAGATATTAGGCTTAGTATAGAATTATATTAATTATATTACTAAAGAAATCTTTCTTCTTATATTTAAAGTAGCTTTTTATAAAGTATTTATAAAGAATAATATCTACGCGAGTTTTAAAGAGGCTAGGCTAGTTCTATACAGCCTAGAAGCTATATTATCAAAGCTTAATTTAAGGCTTTATACGCTAATACTAATAATACTAGAAGACACTCTATAGACACCTAAAATACTAAGTAATATATACGAAATAATAGCTTAATTAATACTTATTCGAGATCAGATTCAAAGATATTAAGACTTATTACCTAGTTCTATTATTCAGTCTCTTAATTAACTCGAAAAAGGCTTAACTAGGGTAATATATAATATAGTATTAATACGTAAGAAAATCACTAGTCTTTATATAATAACTAAGGCTATAACTAAGTATAAAAGTTATAAAAGGAAGTATATTAAGAGTTAAGAGATATTAATAGTAAGTAACGTAGCTGATTTAATTATATTTAAGGAAAATAGTAGCTAGAAATAAGATAAAGAGTCTAGGAAGAGAGTTCGCGTAGATAGATACTATAGCTGTTATAGTAAAACTAGGTATAATTCTTATACTTATTAGGTAGAAATATTAGATATAGAAGATAGCGAAAGTTCTAAAGAATACTAGATAGCTTCTATAGTAATAATAACTTTATATAGTATTAAGTATTTTATATTATAATAACACTAGGTTGAAAAAGTAGGCGACTTGCTTATATAAGCGACTCGCTTGTGAAACACGTTATATTTATTATTATATAATTAATAGCTAATTTATAAAAGCTATATTTAAAGAAGTTCGTAGTAAAGAGTACTTAGGAGATCTCGCTTAATTAAGCTCCCGGCAGCCTTAGAACGCTACTCCGACGCCCTCCGATACCCCCGACCCGGTCACGTGCTAGATTAATCAGCTAATTAATTATTAATAACTTTTGATTAATCTGATTAATAATTAACACCTAAAAATTAGATTAGATTGATAGCTATTAATCTAATCTAATCTAATCATTTCCCACGCTGTTTCTAGCTAGTTATATATACGCGAACGAATTTTCTTGAACAAATCGCTCAACATCCACAAGATACGAGATATTTCATAGGGTCTTGACCAAACCTTGGGTTATTGTAATTCAAAGGACTATTCTCTCCACCATGGCAGTACCCGACCAAGCTGAAAGCATCCAAATGATCGAGAACTATCATCTGAGCATGTGGTGAGAGAGGTTGATGCCAATTCAGCGATGGATCTCGGTACTAGGTCGGTGGCCTTCCATCATCGTGCGAATTGAATTCTGTTTGGTGTGTGATTTCCACTTTTCCAGAGTGTTTTTGAAGATAATTAAATTGATGGAAATTGTATCAACCAAGCTGCTTCGTTTCCCACTTCCAATGCTGAAACATTGGTGGAAGTCCGCAGGGCGGCTCTTCACAAGCATTTTGTTTCTCCGCGCAAACTTTTCTTGACCAAGATTGCGCCAAGCTATTTGGCAACCCAACTATTTTTTGGAGGGTTATGTATGCTGAAGTCGCCTTCTCCAGCGTCTTATCGTAACTTGGCAGGATTTGAGGAGACTTCGTGACAATGGGCAATTCCCGTAAAGGAAGTTCGGGAGACGAGAAAAATATCAAAAACTTGAATCAAGTGAGTTGAAAATGAAAGTTGAAAGCGATAGCTGCTGCAAGTAGAAAAATTGGTTTATAAAGTTTGAGGGTTCACTCACAAGATGTGCAGAGGTAAACCCTTGATTATTTGCGCTTGTGGTCTATCGCGGTCACCCATAGAGGGGCATTTTGATTCTACCCCTCTACAATTACCTTCCTGCCAGCAAACCTCCATACAACACCACAGCGTCTACTGATTGACTTATATTCTGTCCCAGCACACATTCAAGATGTTCAAGAAAGAGTACGAGGTCTCAAAAACAATGCGACGAGGTTGCTAACATGTAATTTGTAGCATTTCCCCCGGCTCCAAATCCAAAGTCAAGTCCTCTGTGCAGAGAGCAATCCGGACGCAAATCACAACAACATATCCCCTACTAGCACCGCACATCGATGAAATCATACCTAAGAAAGAGCAGCTCGATGCTATGAAAATGTTCGTCATGCCTGCTTCCAACCGCCAATTCTCTGGCTGTGCAAGAATCTGACACTCCCCTTTAGTCCCGACAGAGTAACACTCTACCTTATCGGATCCACGCCTCTTTTCTACCAACATATGACCGATGCCCTCCTCCCCCATCTCAAACTCGTTCACCGATTCCCGACCTGTTTCCCAAGTATCCGAATTGATCGTGGCGCTATTCGATTCGTCTTGTCCGGCGCAACACTTATGGCACCTGGTTTGACATCTACCGGAGGAAGACTGCCGTCTGGAAATGCAGAGGAAAAGGGTGTATATGGGGAGACTGACAAAGGAGAGGTAGGAGAGGGAATTAGAGAAGGAGGTGGGTGGTACGGAGGGCGAGAATTGGAAGAGGGAGAGCCAGTGGTTATTTGTGCTGAAGGGAAAGAAGAGGCATGTGCTGTTGGTGTGTTGAGTATGGGTACTAAGGAGGTCAAGGAGAAAGGAAAGGGTCCGGTCGTTGAAGAGGGACATTATTTGGGGGATGGGTTATGGAAATTAAGTACTGAGTAGTACTATTTTAGCATATGTGTAAAATTCGATCATGCCCAGGGGCGTTAGTATCAATATTTCTTACACTTGTAGCGGAGCGAATGGCTAGAGTTTCATGTTTTGCGATTCGTGTATATTTTATGAACACAGCCTAGAGAGCCGCTGTGATAAGCTTGTTTTTCCCACGTACGTAAGGTTGATTGAGTTGCGCTAGAAACCCAGAGAACACGGAATTGATCAGTGAACTCTAGTAGAAATGTCAGAAAAATGTCAGATACGGATTCACTACTTAATAGTTACTGGTTATAAACTGGACTTCTAGACTTCAATAGCTCATTCAATGCCCCGCGACCCCCGCTACAGGCAGGGGTTGTTTTTAAGCGATGCCTCTTTCCCAGTGGTGGCACCAAAACATCTCGCCGTACGACGACGATATTTATTCTTCAACTTCCCCTCCTTTCCTCCACCAACATCATCCATACCGCAAACATGGCTACCACTAAGCAACGCCTCGCGCTTTCCATTATCGACTTCTTCAACACCTCCCTCACCGATGGCACTCTCAGCGAAGAGGACCGCGACTCTATCGAAATCGCCACGAACTGCATCTCCGAATGCTTCAAAGTAGACCCCACCGATGCCACACCGAAAGACTCGCAAACCCTCCTCCAAATCTACAGCGTATACGAGAAATTGAAGGGAAAGACCCCCGCAGGGCCAGGAACCAATGCCGCGGGCGAGAAAACCGCTGCGAATGCCGCACCAACCGATGCACAAAAGTCCGAGGCTGAAGGCTTGAAGAGTCAAGGAAATGCTGCCATGGCAAAGAAGGACTACTCGGCAGCTGTAGATTTCTATACCAAAGCTCTAGCTATCATTCCAGGAAACCCAATATTCCTCTCCAACCGCGCAGCAGCACACTCTGCTTCCAAAGACCACGAATCCGCCCGCGCAGATGCCGAGGCAGCCGTCGCTGCTGATCCAACATACACCAAAGCATGGAGTCGTCTCGGTCTCGCAAGATTTGCATTGGGTGATGCTCGCGGAAGCATGGAGGCATACAGCAAGGGTATCGAATTTGAAGGAAATGGGGGTAGTGATGCCATGAAGAAGGGTTACGAGACCGCAAAGAAGAAGGTCGCGATTGATGAGGAAGGCTCTGACGACGATCAGGTTGCAGACCGAGGAGCTCCAGGACCCGGTGCCGGTGGAATGCCTGATTTATCTGCACTCGCAGGTATGTTTGGAGGTGGTGGAGGTGGAGGTGGAGGAGCAGGAGGTGGTGGAATGCCAGATCTTAGCTCCATCATGAGCAATCCTATGTTTGCGAGCATGGCACAAAACCTTATGAGCAATCCGGATATGATGAACAACATCATGAGCAATCCAAGACTTCGGGATATGGCAAACCAATTCGGAGGCGGTGGAGCTGGTGGAGCACCAGGTGGAGCACCAGGTGGTGCTGGCGGTGCTGGCGCAGGAGGTGGAATGCCAGATCTTTCTGCATTAATGCAAGATCCAAGCATTGCCGAGATGTAAGTGATATTTGTACCATTCGTTTTTCTTTTAAAAATACTAACAACCAACAGGGCAAGAAACATGATGGGAGGCGGTGGTGCTCCAGGTGCCCCAGGTGCTGGCCGTGGAGCTGGCCGCGGTGCATAAGCATTTTTTTTAGATTGCGTCGTATTGCATTCAAAGTATGCCTTTAGATATGAATCCCCCTTTTCCTTTGGTTATTTTGAAAGGGGCCGTAATGAGAATGAAAGTATGTTACCTATGAAGTTGACTCTCACTTTATATAAAGCTTGAATCAGTTATCACAAGTGATGGCATGAAATACCTTGGTTATTTTAGGAAGGCGTCCTTTGAAAGATATGCAGATTCACAGGGGAATATTTAGCACACGGTATACCCAACCGGCACGAGACAACGTAATTTTTCAACTCTTTTGTTCTGTACACAACAGATCCAAGCTTTGGTAACCAATACAGAACCTACGGAATAAAAAGAAAGCTCGGGCTCTTACGTTTTTCTCTCATTGTCATCTGAGTTGAGGCCGAGCTCGAGGGGGAAGGAACGAGCTTGGTTCTTTTCCTGGAGGTGCTTTGGGTGGGGGGGTGAATACCTATCTCGTGAAACTCACTCGAGGCCGCTCCTTCCCTCTTATCTCGACGTCAACCTCGGGTCACGTCATGGACTCATGGTAGGAGCGAAAAGGGAAAGTGCGACCCCTAGTCAGAACTTCTCCATATAGCCCTCTGTTGGATTATTCGAGTTCATGGGTTAGACACCCCTATCGTAAAATACAGGATGTAATTTCAAAATTTGAATTCTTGTGCTTCTGGAATATTGCAACTACTTCTTCAAAATCTCACCTGGAGGAGCAGGCATCATAGCTCCCTCGGCGGGAGTATTGTTACTTTTGAAATCGTCGGACATCTGTTCAAAAGTGACCCACTCGACACCTTCATGTTTGTTGATATGATCAATAATCCTGGACCCAAAATTAGCACAATATTACAACCAAATATCTCAATGTCATACATACCTCTGATGCATCTTCAAAACATGCGGTCTCCCCGAAACATCAGGATGAATCGTCATAGGAAAAACAAACTCATCATAATTCTCATAAAAGTAATCAAAGTGATCCATCCACAATTCCTCCACATCCCTAGGATTAACCCACCCATGACTATTCGCAGCCTTCTTAATGAACATCATAGGAGGTAAATCATCAATATACCAACTAGCCGGAATCTCAACCAACCCCGTCATCTTTCCTTTGATAAGAGGCTTCATCCACGTCTCTGCTTTCTTCGTGTAGTCGATTTTCGTCCAGGTGTCTCCTACGCGGAGCCAGTACATTTGACAGTCGTCGTGGGACATGCTGTGGTCGTATTCGATTCCGTAGGAGAGCAGGAGGTCGGCTCCTTCTTTTGAGGTTTCCCACCAGGGGGCTACGCTTCCTCGTGGGGGCTTGCCGCAGAAATCGGTGAGGAGACGGTAGGTTTTGTCGAGAACATCGCGTTGTTGGTCGAGGGTCATGTCGGCGGGATTTTCGTGGGTGTAGCCGTGAAGCCCAATTTCGTGACCGGTGTCTCGAATCATTTCGCATTCTTCTGGGAAGGTTTCGAGGGAGTGGCCTGGGCTGGTGAGGGGTGAAGTTGGTTTGTTTTCTTGAAATAGGGATAGGAGATGAGAATTATTTGAATAGGGTGTCCAATAAAGTACATGGCTGTTGTTACAACTACTTGGTTGCTCTGAATTGACAGCGGAGAAATGACTTACATGAACCAGGTTGCTTTTATATTATTCTTTTCGAAGAGTTTGAGGAGACGACGAACTCCGATTGTTCCAGCAAATAGACCTAGTCGTAGGTGAGTTATTGTTCCAGAGTAGTATATGCGTGAGAGCTGAGGAGTAAAAAGAAATTCCAATTGACCTCTACTGATATCACTTGTTGAATCTTCACCACCATAGCTTCCTAGCCAGCCAGCGACGGCATCAATGTCAACCCCATAACCAACAAGAACCTTCTTGACCATTGTGTTGGTGAGAGTGGGAGGTGGTTGAAATAGAGGGGTGAGTTTCAAGAATGGAGAGAGGGAGAATAGACGTGGAGAGCAGAAAGCGTAGAGTGACGGGTAGATAAGTTACAAGAAAGAAGTGAATCAAAGTAAGGAAGAGAAACTGTTGAGACAAGTGAGAGAGAGAGAGAGGAGGGAAGGAAGGAGTTGGTCTCCGACCTTGGAGGGGTAAACTTTTATATGTCCAGGTACTCGGAGCTGCGACTATCAGGAGAGCTTGAGCTTGGGAGCTTATCGCTACGTAACCACCAGAGAACTCAACGATAAGAAATGCAGTGCAAGTGGAAAACACGTGATACTTGATGAAATAAAGACGTGAACGATATTCCGCAGGGGAGGAAATCTGGGTAGATCGTGTAGATCTATTTATGCCGTTTAGGCTGGAAATGAAACAAATGGCGCTATGATTTTGGAAGGCTAATCGCTTAGTCATGTTTACTAGCATCACAAGCTAGCTTTCAGAACCCCGGCCGTCGCTAGGAAGATGGGCCATCAGGTACGGGAGTACCAACCAGGCTACACTTTTACCAGGAATCCTCCACGCCGAGCTCTACGTCGCCTACGCCTACCCTACACTATTTATCGAGACCAGACCAGAACAACAATTCCGAATCTGCGCCTCCAACATAACTCGCATAGACAAACTTCCCATACCGAGAGCTCTCCCACTGCCCCAGTTCCATTGACTGACTACCCAGCGCCCAACACCCATTCAAACTCCACATCTCACTACCGACATATCCAGTCCGCTACCTCCCCAAAGCTCGATTGCCAAAACCATCGTACGACTTGGGCGTCCCTGAACTGACGCCAATTTGTCCTGGATGCGGCGCACGAATGTTGAATGAATGCAACCTCTAAATCCATTCCTATGTGCCTTCTTCAAGAGCACCTTTCCCGCCCAGTGTACGCCCGTTCATCACCATGTAAGCTCCCCAAGATAGCCACTTCTTGTGCCTGGCATAAGGATATGCGCTGACCAGACCCTAGATTCTGCTTGTACCAACCACTGAATCCCTCCTCACCTCCCGCGATCGCGAGTCTGGCGCCCTCTACTCGGATCTCGCGGGGTCTGAGGAATTTCTAGGAAGCCATGTCTTGCGAATACCAGCCAATCATGCTACGGCGGGAGGGAAGGATGCGCCAAACATGCGCGAGAGTCGAGGGAAGGCAAAGCAATATACAACGATTAATGGCAGAACGGTAGTGATCAAAGATGCGTTTGTGTATAGCAACAAAGGTTTGGTTGACGGAGTCTTGTGGGAGAAGTTATACTGATGGGCGTGATAGGATTCAAAACGCTCAACCAAGCTCAACTACTTTCCGATACGATTTGGTACCCCGATTCATTGGAACCGCGACAATGGCTGGTATATTACATTTCAAGACCGCTGATGGGGATATATGAGGAGGTTAAGATTATACCTGCGGCTTTGCCACTACGACTTCCGAATGGCAAGCCTAGTCTGCCCGCAAGACCAGATCCCGAAGGAGATGCTGGGCCCTCGAGCCCGTTACCTAGGAAGAAGGACATAAAGACATTCAATGACCTACTCAATAATTTCCCTATGATTGCAAGGCAGATGCAACCGGGGCTCGAGCGCTTGTTCAAGGAATTTGCGACAGTTTTTGATAAGCCATTACCACCACCTCCTTCAGCCTCAATAATACCAGATCCAACACCAGATGGGCCCATTGCGACAGCTATGAAGAAAGCCAGATCAAACAGTACCAATTCTGCACCAAGTTTCCGAACAAATGGCCATGCCGAACGACCTACAGAGGATTTCTATGCCGAAGATGATGATGAAATTATGCGCGGTGCGTTGGAGACGGCTGTAATGGCGGCGATAGATCTGTTCCAGATGGTGGACAAGCAACAATTATCTCTTCTTGGCGCAACTACCGATCTGACCGGGCCCGTCGTCGAACGTCTAATCGAACGCTATGTGACCGAACAAGTACATGATTCCATACTTTACCCTAGATTATGTGCCATGAAGCGACCAGAAGACCTCGAATTGGAGTCAAAAATCCGGCAAATGGAGTTCGTCGATATCTCGCAAGTCGGAATTCCCATACAAGGAGGACATGTGGGAAAGCACGAATTAACCTTGAGACTTGGCCGAGCTGTGGACGAATTTCGAAAACTTGGTATAGCTGGAAGCCCTCAGCAAATGATGGACATCCTACTTTTAACATTGAAAACCGTAACGCAAATTTCAGAGCCTTCAAAGTCCAATGGGGTTTCCTCTGAGAAAGTCGGAACCGTTCTCACGATCAACGCTGATACCCTCGTTTCACTTCTTTTGATTGTTGTTATTAGATCCCAGGTTCGATACCTACAGGCGCGCCTCTTGTATATGCGCCACTTCATATATATCGATGATGTTGAGAGCGGTGAAATGGGGTATGCTCTTAGTACATTTGAAGCTGTCCTCTCCTATCTCGCGCAAGACTCACAGGGGTTAAGGAAGGCGAGTCGAAGGAATTTTAAATTATGGGAATCGACAAGAAAGGGGAATCTCAAGGATATGATGGCCATAATGGAGCCCCACAGAGAGCAATTTTCAGACGAAGAGTGTGAAAGCCCGCAGCCAATCGACGATAATTTGCCTGGTGGGATGGCTCGTTGGAATTTCGTCAATGGGCATTCCCGGAGATCATCACGAAGCAGCGTCACCAACTCATCACAAGGGTCAACGCTCAATCATGTATATCCATTTCAAATCCAGCATGAAGACGAACAGGAAGAGGAACGTTTACCTCCTCTACGAAGACCAAAAACTGTCACAATGGA
Source organism: Calycina herbarum (assembly GCA_001414485.1). NCBI lineage: Eukaryota > Fungi > Ascomycota > Leotiomycetes > Helotiales > Pezizellaceae > Calycina > Calycina herbarum. The sequence goes on from LLEY01000126.1 coordinate 110,014, forward strand.
TATGCGTAGCATGTCAAGTAGCTCAGAGATGTCTTTCCGATCTCGAGCCACTACCATTGATTCGATGACTAGTGGTATTGAGGGCGATACGTCCATCGAGCGCCTGTCGCAAACCGAGGACTCATTTGGCGAATCTGTTCCAATGATGGCTGTTCAAAATGAACGACCCGAGTCCCTGAAATATTTATTTTCTCTTCACGAGTACTACCCTCCTTACATTGTTCTTGAGGATACGAATAATGAAGGCACCACGCTTCTTAGCGCTGCCGTTCAGCTTGGACATACCGAGCTTATTGATATAATATTGGACTATGTTTTTCATGCAGGGCCGGAATCCGTCGTCATTGCGTATCTTGCTCGCCAAGATGCTAGAGGTAGGAGTGTTGCACATTACCTTTTTAATGCGCCCACCCTTATATCAAGAGTTGGTCGATTATTACCCTGGCGACAGAAGGATAGGAATGGTCAAACGCCATTGTTCGCTCTTTGTCGGTCTTACGACCATGGAAATTATAGGCCGATGGTCGAAAATGCTTTGTTGGCTGCAACAACTGCTCAGGGAGATGGTCAGCCGTTACATCTTGACGATCATGTTGATTCAAAAGGCAACACTTTACTTCATATCGTCAACGACCCTCAAGTTGCTCTGAGGATTCTATTGCATTGCGACTCTGATGTGAATGCCATAAACGATAAAAAGTTTACGCCTTTGATGGTGGCTAGCAAGTATGGGAGACTGGAAATGGTCCGTGTTCTGTTTGGAGATCCAAGAGTCGATCTTTTTGCCAAAGAAGGGCGTGGGTTGACAGCTGTGGAACTTGCGAAAGACGATGATGTGAGGAATCGAATCGACGATCTGATTCTATTTTCTGGTCAGCCAGGACCAGATGGGAGGATTACTGCTGTAGTCAGGTCCTTCTTCGTCGAAGATGCCACAATTCGCCTCGTGGTCAAGTCTGGCGCACCATCGACCCAACAGAGTTTTACTGTAACTACATGTCGAAGATCTCTAGCGGACTTTGAACATTTAGCGAAGTTGTTGGGTCTAGAAAATCCAGCATCGTGGCTGCCATCGATCGCTGGGATGCGTTCCCCATTTCAATTCCCTTCCAAACCATCAAGGGCCGTATTGCGAGATATCCAGGTCAGATTGGATGGCTTCTTGAAAATTCTTCTTGCTCATTCAACATTCTCTACCCACGAAATGTTATGGGAGTTCTTCCTAGTACCGGATATTCAGTCAGATATGATGGAACAGCGAAGCAAATTGAAAGCAGAAACGAGGATCGAAAAGGTGCGGGAAGAGTACGAGCCAGTGGAAGATATCAAAGATGTTGAACAGTTTATTGACCATGCGAGAGATACGGTTCGAAGTGTCAACTACTCTACGAAAAGTGTAGCACGCCGAGCCAATATGCTTCGAACTGTCAATAAAGGTAAGATCTGGTATGCTTTACAATGTGATTTCCGCTAACGGTATCTAGACTTCTTTGATGCTGCAACTATTGCAACAAGAGCTCTAGCGACTCTCGAGTTTCTCCCGGCGACTCACCTCTCAGCACTTGATGCCTACGTACTGACACTCGCCCCCACCACATCATCACCAGTTACAACATTTCATGCCACCATGCTCTCTATACATAGTACCATCATCGCGATGCTCCTTTCTCTCTCCCGACCCACGTCCCTAATTCAATCCATCAACACCTCACGCAAAGCTATTGAAAGATCATACAATTCTCTCTCAAGGTCCACTCGATGGCCCCTCGGCCTTCTCGACGAAACCCGTCAACGCCTGAACGAAGAGAAAGAGGAGAAAGTTCGCAAAACTAAAGAAGAAGTTGATGAGGTGGGCAGAGAATTACGATATACCCAACAAGTCGTCGCCTCGGAACTCGCGGGCTGGCAAGATCTCCACGAGAAAATGGGAAAGAAGGCCTTGAAGGATTTAGCGAAGGGGATGTTAATCAAAGAACGAACGGCTTTGGAAGGGATGAAGAGGGCATTGAGGAGGTTGAAGGTGCAGGAAGATGTGCTGCCTTCGACTAGTGCTTCGAGTTTTAGTCTTGAGATTGAGATTCAGGGGAGTGATGAGGTTGGGGGACCTTCGGCTGTTAGGATGTGATATTTAGCTTTTCTGCGGTTAGGATAGGATGGGGTTGAGGGATGGTCGAGAGGAGACTGCGGTCTTCTTTTTTGTGTTGAATAGACGCTTTGATGAATGAGGTGGCTTTTCTTCTTTTTACATATTGGAATTTGGGCGTTGGCTAGCGAGGTGAAGTGAGATGGTGTATATTTGTGTGCTGAACTTGAGATTATTCCGGCTGGGCGGCTGATAGTATAGATGAGGGGACCTTTGGGGCATGATTAATTCGAGACACCCCCTTTTTCGTGTGTTTGATGTGATGCTGCTACCCCTAAAGTGATAGGTTGGGAACTCTAGGCTTGCCCTCCCTTAAAAACATCGGAATTCCTCCAGCCTGGGCCGCACCCTAGGTACACCAACAAGATAACATGTCTGAAGGATATCAGAAAAATAGTAAAAAATCCTTGAATGAACCTTCCAGAGCTAATTAATAGTAGGACTAAATATTATCGGGTTCTGGGAGTTGTGGTTTATTCATTTTGGGTTTTGAAGGAACAGATCCCGACTTTTTCTGTGGGGTTGTAACACAAGCGCTATATTTCAGCAGACCTCCCTGCAAATTGGGGATCAGATTTTTTGTTATAGGCTTGCTTACTCTTGTTGCTTCAGAATACCCGTGCCTCACCAAGTGGCTGCCGAATCAGAAGCTATCAGGGCGCTTTTACAGGGCTCAACTACACACAGCAACATCAAAATCCAGTCTTCTCCGGTGGTCTTTCTTACTTGCTAAACACAACGTATTGTCTTTAGTCAGGAGAATTTGCTTTCTTTTATAATAAGTAGGTAGCATTTTTGTTATATTTTTGTGGTTTTTATTGGTCGAGTTGTGGGTGTTGCAACTTTGGGGTCTATTTAGCTGGGTTGCTGTTGCTATTTATTGTAGTGGGAATTGGTGAACTTTTATAATAAGCTTACCTTAATACAGCACGTTCTGAAAAATAGACGGAAAATGTCCGTCAAGTTGGAAGTTATTAATTGGTGGTTCTCTTAAGCTTCCTTCGTTCAAATGCATTGGTTGTCTATTTATCGCTAAGCGTGTTTATCTTATACTTACCTAGCCTAGAAGAACCTGAGCTCTATTGTAACAAAGCCGAATGATAACAGGAAAAGGATGTTCTAGTTTACTTAGGGATAGTAATGGGACCTAAATGACGCTTTTCCTAATTTGACGTGAGAATTAACAACTGTTATTTAAATGTGCCACCTATGCTATGCCTTAGTAAATCATAAAATTTCCTTTTTTGTAATTCCAAAACTTTGTACTGCCTTCGTAAACGTACACAATTGAAGAGCGGCTAAGTGTCAGGCTTCACATCTGAGGCTTCTTCGCTCCCCAATTATCACGAACAGCGATATCTTGTTTGATTATTTTTGAAAGGTTCAATTATTGTTCACTAGTCCTCTTTTACTGAACATTGAAGGAGATCAAGGCGACCACAATATACCTAGCCTACCTCAAACCCACCCGGCTCAGTTATTAACAATTGGAAAACCAAATGAGCCTTCCCCTGCGTTCTCAAAAAGCCTTTCGAGACCCCGCCAGTTGTATTCGCTAGTAGAGGTTTTGTTTGAAGGCGTAGGAGAATCTGGTCGTCGCAGTGTATCCAAGACAAAGTACAAGCCCCTCTTCCTGGCATTAGCGACCTGCTTCAATCTGTCAGGTTCTCTCTTATCCTCTATTTCATACTTGTACAACTCTGCTCTAGTCTTCTGGATTTCGAGACAACGATCAAGGAGATGTTCCACGACGACCCGGAGGAGATCAAGAAACGATTGGCTGCCATAATAAGGAAGACCTGGTTCCCTACCGAGGAGTTCCCTTGCTTCTAGTTCTCCGGGAGCATATTCCAAAAGCCTCGAGTATCTCTTCAACGTGGATTTGTACTGTGGAAGATTTCAGTGTCAGTAATGTCATTTCAGAAAGCATGTTTGAGGAGGACACTGAAAGGAGGGAGTGAACGCTTCAGCTGTAGCTTTCCTTGTTCCAGTTAAATCTAGGTCCTCTCAAACAATTATTTCATTTGTATGAGAGCAATACTTTAATCTTGATTGTTCAAGAAAGCTAGAACAACAAAACCTATTGTTCATTGCAGTCTCAACTTAACAGTCTTAATAGAGAGAGAGGGGGAGAGAGAGAGAAACTAACTTTTAGTGGTGCGTCACGAACCATAACTGCACTCAAAAATTCCTCAACCAAAACTTGGGCGTCAAAATATTCCACTGGCCATACACCATTGCGATGTATTCTTTCTTCGGCAAAGATACCCCTATTTGATGTCTGCTTCTCATAGAAGTCGAGCATCTTAGTTGCTGCCGTGCAGATTCGTCGATATTGTGGTTCCAAGTACCTGATAATGGCGCGGCGTCCTCGCTTGAAAAGGGCGACCTTATTTTCCAGGATATGCCACTCCGAGCGTCTCATAGCATCGTGTATTGGGTGGCTATCTTTGAATATATCGAATATTGTGGAACCAGTTGAACGTTTTCCAGCTCTGTAATTCTTGTAGAGAGTCGAGGTATATTCTCTTTCGGTGGTTTCTCGAGCTTGTTGGCGGGATTCAAAGGATGCGAGGTAGAGAACTAGGCAATTGTGCATTTCGTGTAAAGACTCGACAGGCGTATTTCCAGTGACGATAGCTTTGAGTTGGTCCACGACTTCCAGGTTTTTAGGATTGTTCCCGATAACGCTTTTCCAAATGTAGGGCCTGCTGAAGAAGGGCGGCGCGTCGCTATCCTCCTCATAAAAGGCGGTTTCTTCGAAAGTGGCGTCGCGAATAAGAATCGTTCCCACATTTCGCAGTGCCTGAAGAGGGTTGAGGAAGACATCAAAAGCCAGTCGTTTCCTATATTCAAAAGGTTGCTCATCCTCAATAAGTGGATCATGCAGAAGGTTGTCAAGAATGACCAAGATTTCCAAACTCTTCAGTTTCGTAGAGCAAATAGCTCGACAGAACTGGACAAGGAGCATACGCGAATGTGTGCTGAAGCCAAATTCTGTCACAGGACTGATCATGAGCCTCCATCTCGTAACTTTCTCGTAGGATGTATAGTATCGGGTCTTGCCGTATCTGTCGAAGGCCGAATATTGATCTCCATATACGATCATCAGCAGAAATGTATTTTGTTGATAGAGGACAAGAGTCGCTTCTGAGGAAATTTGCTGGCAAGTTGACAGAATGGCTGGCGAAAGTCCTAACTTTTCCTCGTAATCTTCATCTCTCTTCAGGCATTTTCGTGTACCGAGGTCGGGATTCTTCAGAAGGTAGCCGTAGATTTGGTATCGAATGTCGAGGACAAGCCGAGATAGAAAAAGGCACCGAGAGGAGGGTTCGTTGACAGGTGTTCTTGTGTTGGCCGGTAGGTAGCCTCCTTCAACTATTTCACCCTGCATATTCAGAGGTTGAAATGCCATTATAGGGGACCGGACTGGCTGGCGGTTGGTTGCATCCGATTGCGGTTGGTCCAGTTGTTACCACCTGCTGGTTTCGCCCTGCCAAATTTGAAAGGTGAGCCGGTGTGGATTTGCTAAGTAACTTGGACCAGTGAATTTGACATAACAACAAAGTGAATCCAGTGAAGTGAAGAAACACAAACCAAGTTCTTTCATTAGCATATTTTTGCTTGGCAAGTCCTGACATTGCACACTTTTATTATTGATTCCAAAATCCGTGAGAATTCAGGTTATTAAAGGAGAGGGTTTAGAAGAATCAATAAACTGCGCTCTTTTTAATTGATAATCTGCAGACTGTTTTGCACAATGCCCTGTACGGTAGAGAGGAGTAGGAAAAACAATGAGGAATTCTCTTACGTCCTTTGAACATTTAAAATGGCAACCGTTTTGATAAAATTATGTTTTGGTGTTCATGATGTGATCAACCAGAAATTCTGTTTTTATCAAGGTGATATACAGGAGCTCAAGTATGGTATTACCTAGGAGTGCTCACGATCTCATCAACGAATTGGCAAAATATCCCAATTTATCTAGAGCACTTTGGAAAATCGACGACCCTCTCATATGTAGGAAAACTTGCATCTTCATATGCTCTTTGACAACGAGTTTGTCTTCAAACTGAAACTAGAACCTCCATCTCGATATTTAACTTACTTTACACATTCCCTAACACTACAAAAAGGAGGCAAAATAGGGAGATACCTTGCCTTCATTGCCAGTACATCTAAATAATAAGAGAGTATTCTTGATCAATCAAGTCAATTTAACAGAGAAGCATAAGATAGCTAGAAAGTGGTAAATTTTCATTGCTCAAAGTCTTCATGTAGGGAGTCGATGCTTTGAACACTCGGTAGTTGGAGATTCGTGAAGCTAGGAAGGAATTGTACGAATGGGATGCAGTCAAGCCAGATTCTGGTATCGGTATAGGGGAATTTCCACCACTGAGTGATGAAATGGTAGATTGGGATGCCGATGAACCGAGTTTAGGACCGTGGACGGAGGAGAACATGGTATTGTGCAACACTTTCGACTCTGGGGATGGACTGAGATGGGAGGGAAGTAGACGTTGAAGAGGGGACCGGTACAAGTGGTATGCATTGCTTGCTCTCGCGTGGTCTGGTGTTCCACACAATCTTCTTCTGTAGTGATGTATGGAAGGGCATTGTATTTATTTCTGGAAGACTGCTGGAGAGAAACTATGTCGTTTTCGAGGATCGATTTGGCCACTAGTAGGTACATTGCAATTGAGGAGGAGTTCTTGACCAGGCGTCGTCGTCTCATCGGCTTCATTTCGGGTGTGGTGATAGCCAGGGCTGACTTCGTCTCAAAAATCGACGAGCTTCTCTTCTTTCCAAACGACTCCTACCAATACGTACAGATGTACTGTTCTCTTCTTTTGGATGGATAGACTCTATGCTCAAGCATAAGTTGCCCCGTCACGAATTTTTACACCCCTGGTTTCTTCCAACCTCAGTGTTTCCACTCAAAGTCCCTCTATACTACTGCAACTGCCTCTGCCTGCTTTAAGCCTTCGCTGCTGAATTGCAACGAATCTTACCCCTTGCAATGGGAGTGCAAGTCCAAGGTAAAGCCGATGTCAGCCCTGAAGGCTCCATGCGTCACAGCCAACAAAAGTACACCAATAGAATAGCCCTATTCATACCCCTCAAAGGGTAAAACTGGTTGGTAGCAAAAGCGGCAATATACCTCAGGTTCGTACGGCGTACCTACCTACCTGCCTTCTCTCTCGTTGCTCCGATTTTTCCAAGGTATTTTGGAGGAATTATCCTAAGAAGTTGGAACATTTTAGAGTCGCCACCCAGAATCCTTTCAAACGATCGTTCCAATTGTCGCAAAGTGTTTACGTCAATACCTTTAGACATAATTGCCGCTTTTATTATCGCGAAGACACAGCCACAGATTTCTACACCGAGATGCTTCTGCCTTGTGGCCTTACAGGGCAAGAACCTCGCGACTCACCATTAAATGTTTAAATGCAGCAGCACCACATAGCCTCGTTTCTTCAAGAAAGAATACTAAGAACACCTCCTCTTCACCTTTCTTTCCCTCCCAAGCATCGTGAGGACACTGGATCCCCCCTCATCAACCACCCTCCACTCCCCAAATACGCTCCGATCAAATACGCTCCGATATCTGTTTGCCACATCACGTGGGAGCGTCGATTGGCGGCATCTCACTGCCTATTCTGCCTGGTCTCAACCACGGGGGAGAATTCGATTGAACTACGCGTCTTCAATTCAACGATTTCTTCCCGTCAATTCTCCCAGTTGAATTGAGAATCGAAACCCCGTGGCGGCTCTCCTCCGTCTTTCTCACTGTCCATCCTCCTAATCCTCACCTTCGGGCGATTTAATACGACAAACGCCCGTCTGGCGTGAATTCAAGTCTATTGGTACGAGACAGTGCTCCTTCCTACACAACGCTTTTGCTGACGAGTGAAGCAGAACAAGTGTTTGGCAAGAAGTTCTGGGGGTCAAAAAGAGTGAGTGCTTCGTGATGAAGTCACCTTAGCACCGCTTAACTCATTTGGAAGTCAAGTCATTCAATTGTTGTAACACGATTCCACCAGCAACACCGAAACGACTCTGGGAAATAGGACCCGAGTTTTGGGCCTTTGACATCTGATACTAGGGACCGCTGAACTTCACCTTTGTTTCGGTTACCCCACCCAAGTTTGTGTAATCAAAGGCTCTTCTAGTTTTAACCCCCCCTCCTCCCCGGCCAACAACAACCCTTTCAATTTCTTGAAGACTTTCCAGGAGGCACCGCCGTATTTGGAAAGAGTTAAGACAGTTTACAGCACAATTCGCCGTCTTATATTCCAGAAGAAAGGAATTGACTCTTGGATTCCATCGTAACTCCCCGTACAAAAGTCACGATACCAATCGGCAACATGAAAAACAATATGAGAGACCTAGTAGGAGACAGAGGAGGTCCAGTAAGTCACCCATTCAATCCGTTTCTGGCTCTTCTCTGCAAACTCCAGGTTTCCGGGTGGACAGAACAATGCTCTGTCCAGGTCTTGTACCTTCCTACCCTGTCCCGGAGGCTCCAAGACATTTCCATGAGTTTTGATGCTTCTGCCATAAAGAATCTCTTCTAATCAACCTCGTATTTAGTTCTCTAGGATGACGCTCACGATCAATACACGCAATATGCCCGACACTGGCGGTAATACAGACTCTGGTGATAGCTCTAGCGACGAGGGAATGTTTACGCCTACTTCGACGGACAGTTCCCCAGACGAGATGGCACACGCTGATTCCTCTCCCCTTCTTGCTTCGGCTGCTCCGATGGCCCGTGATGAAGGACCGACCAATACCCCATCATTCGCCGCGCCAATCCCCGCAACAGCCAATAAAGGCCCAGGCAATCTCATATTGGACTGGGAGGATGCTCCAGAAGAAGGCCAAGGAGGTGCCGCCACACCAAGACCTCGCGCACCACCGCCACCTGGACTGATACCTCCCTACCCGCTTTACCCTGTAGTGCCAATTACTGCAGACCAGGCTGGAATGGTTGATGATCTGATGAGTGGACCTCCTGGTACACCTGGTCCTTTCAGCGGACATACGCCGAATTTCAATCTACCCTATACTACATATACCACACCTGCAAATTCCAGCGGTCAATCACCCTGGAATACATTTGCCAACGCCAACGCCAACAGTCAACCAGCCTGGAGTGTAGACGACGGTGCAGATGACATCGAGTTGGGAATTTTTGAATCCAGAGCACAGAGACAAAGAGAGCTTTTGGAGATGCAGCAAATTGAGGCTGCGATCGCTGTATCACGAGCTGATATGCCCGACTTCATCGCTTGCTCGAATGAACAGGAGCGAGTTATGATGGCGTATGCGGAGGACTCTAGCATCCCGAGACCAAGGCGTGAAAGCAAGGAAGACGAAGAATTCTTTTCCGAGCTCCTTCCTACTGAAATTGACGCGGAGGACGAGGATATCGAGGATGCAATTGGAAACTTGGATCTCGAGGAGCAAGATGGAAATGATGATGAAGAGATGACATGATACCGATGGGACACGAATTTTTGCCGACAATGAAAATGGGTTTTTGCTTTGGGGATTTCTCTAGAGGATATGTTTTTATTTTCTTTTTTTCAATGAATCAAGAATGCGGCATACCTTCACAAATAGGTTGGCGTTTGGGGACCCCTGGCAAATTTGGGGAATATACAAATACATGATTCGGGGATTCGGATGCATTGCTTGCTTTTTCTTTTTCTTCTCCTGATGCAGAAGATAGGGGAGTACTTCTTGCTGTGGGGTGGAAAATAACTGATCTTGGGGAAGGTTTCGTGTTTCTACAAATACTCGTGCGTCGCAAGGGTAGACGTTTTGCATGGGCTTGGTGTGCTTCAAAATGGAATACAGAACATTTGATGTTATATGATTTTATAGTGATTTGAATAGGTGACTTTGGATTTACTGTGAGTTGGTGATGGCTAATTAGGATGGTTCACAATTGAGGGAAGGGAGTGGTCTACCAGTGGGTAGAACTCGGATGATTTTTGATTAATCTTGGTGACACGATGGTCAACTTTCTTTCTTCTGGTATTCGCATTGCCGAATTCTTACCTTCACAGTTTGCTAGTCAAGCTTTTTCGGGTAGAAATGAGGTGTTGCTTCACGGGCCAGGGAAGACCATTTGAGGCACAGTGGTATCACGACCTAGACCAGGTTGAGGTTGAGGTCCTTCCTTACGAACTGAACGGGCTCAAGCGGGACAAGGGTGATGGCGAGACCCAATCAGTGCCTGTCCTCTCAACTAGGGAGGAAGTGACTACTCGATTCGCCCCGTGGTGGGTCGAGTTAGTCGAGATTGAGATCTCGTCGTCTTGCGGTTCTGGAGAATTGAGTATGGAGAAGAAAGGAGCAAACCGTTCAATAGCTAATTTCAAAATCGCAAGGGAATAGAATTCAAGTCCCGCCTCAAAGAGTCATTCAAAATTCTGTTATATTTCTACTTTAGGACTCCTCTAGAGCATCTCTGAAATGTACATTTAAAAACGTGCACGATTTTACTCCACTTGTCGATGAAAGCAGCACTTTAAACGAGTGTACCTTGATGCCACTACACAAACCCACTTTCTAAGCAATTAAGCCTCAAAAAGTGACAACTTTTACCCACTTTTGAGTACACGTTTTGAAATGTACATTCAAACTTGGAAGGGAGAAGCGAAAAGAGCCTTGTTGTAGGGTAGCGAGACAATGTAACGAGTGCCCAGATAACAGAAATTCTTGGGAGAAGCCTAGGAAGTTAGATTTAGATTGTTTTGTTCATTAGGTACAAGATTCTCCCCTTGATAAAAGGTCAAAGGCTCACAGTTACTTCAAGCTTCAACATCTTTATCTTCTTTGCCTTCAAGTGTTGGTCCATGATTTGAAGCAACCACTGCCACTTTTCCTGTAAACATTGTTGAATGTGTTTTTCGCATGTTGATCTCAACGCCTTTCTCTCTTCGGTCGTGGTGGCACTCATCACACCATAATCCTCGCTCTCTTTCAAGTAGTACTCTTCAGAATTACGACCAATAGCTTTAGCACAAGCCTCATTATATTTGTCATACTCGTGGTGCCGCAGCAATTCCTTGCCATACGAAACTAATAGTTCTTCTTTCTCTGCTGGGGTGAAATCGCCCATACCGACACCAAAAGCCACTTTCAGAACATGTAAAAGCATCCCTTCAAGAGCACATGCTTCCTTGGAAATCGGGGAGAGCTTCTCTCCTACTCTTGCAGTAGCTGACCAAGATGTAATCATGATCTTCAAGGCATTGAGCGAACTACCATCGAAGAAATGGGAGTGAAATACTCGTGCACGCGGTACGGGTTGTTCGGAAACCATGGAAGAAGAAATAATGTACTGGACGCGTGCAGCGGCATACCCGCCGGCTTCGGCTAGCCGATCTCCTTGCTCCTTGAATCGCTTCGCCTCTTCAATGCATTGTGCCGCAGTCCAGCAAGGAAGATTCGAGGCCGTCAAAAGCTCGTTGGTCTTAACGTCACTCAAACCGGTGACCACAAATTTCCTATCAACACTCGGTCCTACCACCGGGGGCCCGCGGGGCCGCCATTCACGCCATTGAAATTTTCGAATTCCTTTCAAACCATCGACAAGTTTACTCGATACGTCGTTGACTTCTTTGGCATAGAACTTGCTGCCAGTATCGAAATCTAGATAAATCTCGGGCGTTTGGAGGAAGAACAGGTCGTCATTCTTCGGTCTGACACATCTTCGAACTCGCGGGATGGAAGTTGCGTTGATCAAATCTACCAATATGGGCAGATATCGGGCAGCCATTACTGCGAATTCGGAATCCATCCCTCTCTCGTAAAGCAATGATGCCTCGCAATGAAAGGACAAGCGTGAGGTGTAAGGCTACGTCCTTTTTGCGTTTTGTTGTTTGGCATACGGGGATAATCTGAGATGCGCAGTTCTTGAGAAAGGGGTATCCAACGGTTTGAATCGAAACGAGTGTATTCTCTCTGTGAAAGCACGCTAGTGCCTCGATCGAGATTTGTTTGTTGGTAAAGAAGATGGGCGAGGTAATGTTCCACTCTACTTTTCTCTCGTGCGGGACGGGAGCTAGGCGGGCGAACTCGGCAGCGGCTCCTCCATTGAAATCTTGATGGTCGTTGTAGGCGTCGAATATCGTGTTGTTGTCCACCGAGAGAGCTTCTGCTAAGATCTTCTCGCGGAGCTCCTTTGGCAACGAGGTGAGCGTGGCTTGAGACATGGTTGCTTTGTTGGCTTAGTATCTCGTTAGGGGGGGGGGGGGGATCTTCAATTTGACAAGTGACTCAGTGAGGGAAACACTCTTAAATGACCTGCCGCTAGACTTCGGCTTTAACTTCAACTTCAGTGAATAAATGCTTGGCAATGGACAGACTCGTCCTCCAACTCGCTTAGGGCTCAAACACCACCACTCAAGACACTTGCCATTAATTGACACAACACTTTCAAGGTAGTGAATATAACTTCCATCTTTTGCTTGAACATCTACGGGAATAGAGCAAAACTAAAGGACTGTGCTTTAGATGGTTATCTTCACAACGCAAACTCGTGCCACTGTGTTGTGATTTTATATAACATCAAGTGAACCAGCATCTCAATTGACCAGGCAAAACATCGTGCTAAATATCCTCACACAAGTTGATGCGTTATGCTAACTGCTCAGAATAATCCACTTTCTTTACTCTTCGTTAGTCTCAGTCTCCAAGTTTCCAAGAACAATTCAGTTGATTGAGGATCAATCAGCTGAGAGGGGGCAACGAACAGTGATCTTGTCAAATCATGATAGAATATTGTACATGTAAGAACAAATTGACGTTGCTTGTAACTTCAAACCTTTGCTACTTGTTCTACGTGCAATTTTACTTCAATTGTGTTGAGATCACAGGGTTCCTCTTATGCCACATGATTACTTACTCTTTAACATACAAGACTCTCTTGTTGTTTGTATTTCAAGATTTCTCATCGGCGAGGAAGTTATTTTGCTATTTGGAGGAATTAGAAGTGGAACCTACGCCACAAGCGAGAAATAGGCGCTTGATTGCAAGTCAAATATGAGCTGCTTGGGCTGCTGCTTTTTAAAAGGTTATCATTTGCCTCAATGATTTCAAGAGCAATTTTCAACTCAGAAACATGAATTAAAATTTGCTTGTCCGATAATTGCTGTAAATGGTCATGTGCTCAAGCAATCGCAAAACCGGGAATCTCCTCGTGATGTGACTCTGTAGATGACTTTTCTGTTTGTAAGAAAAAGCAAGGTAGCAAATGTTTTCCATGACCCTAAGTTAGGTTATCAAGTTTGCTTCCGGGGCGGCAAAAAGAGTATAAGTACCTTGGAAGGTGTCACCGATAGAGCCAATTTTCCTGAAACGACCTGAGCAGGATTCTTATTTCATGTGGACTCTCATAAAATACTTACTCTGTGATACCTGCTATCGAAGCTTCTTAGCCAAATTTGAAAATGGGCAAATTCATCAAGATTGAGTTTGATCCTCCAAAGGAATTCTCCTCAGATGAGATTGACTCGGTACTGAAAGATACCAAGGGAAATTTTGATCTCACCAAGGGCATTTGTATTGAAAATCCAACTCCAAAGAAAGAGGAACTTGATCTCGAGAAAGCCTCGAAGCGTGAGCAGAGAAAAGAGTGGGCTAAGTCCGGAAATTCAAACTTTGCGGCGGCCGCCGCAGCAACTGGAACGAACTCGAATGATTCGATAGGTGCGAAGGCAAACTTTTTGAAAGTTACCTTGTCTGAAACGATCAACCTCTGGAAATATAGCATATCCCTTGGTTCCTTCAAAGGCCGACAACCAACTTCGAAAAATGGTAAACGAGCTTTCGTTGAATACATGCTGAGCGCCGCGAAGAAAAATCATTCATTCAAAAGTGACGCGTTTGCAACCGACTACCACTCGACAATAATTTCAGTTGGAGAGCTCTTTGAGGGCGAAAGCCTCAGAATAGAGCATCAGCCATATCCCAACGCCGACAAGTATGTCACTTCAACCATTCAATCGCTTGAAAAAATTGACTTCACAAATTTGAAGAACTTGGTAGGCAAGAAAGCAATGTCCGCCAACGGAAAAAAAGTTGCGGGATCTGTATATCTTCCAGATGACGATATCAGGGCTTTGAATATCGTCAGCTGGAAGAAGATCAACGATTCTGGTTGGAAAGGAGGTCGCGTTGGGAATAAATTCTACCCAAATGATCTGTGGGAGCAAGAGCTAGCAGAGAATGTGAGGCAGCTGAGCCTTCCTAATGCCAAGGTCAAGCGCAATATGAATGTTGGTCCATACTGGCTTGCCACAGGCTTCTTTACCTCAATCCGTCCCGGCGAATCTTCCATTCTATTGAACGTCAATGTTACCACATCAGCCTTTTATGCCAAGGTAACTGTTCAGGAATGGATCAAACTCCGAGGGGGTTCAGGCAATGAACTCCTTGGCCGTAAAGTGCAGTTTTCCTGTGACAAAAAGGACAAGCAACGCGTGATAAGAAAGATCGATTACCAAGACATCAGGGACAAATCCTTCGCACTCGACGGGAAAGTTTTTTCTGTTGTCAAGCATCTCGAAAAAGGTAGGTTTGTGTGATTTAAAATAGTCTCAAAATTCAATTCCAGTTTTAAGAAGGAGCACTAACTGGGCTTTAGAATACAGTTTGAAAATCAACTCAAGTCACAAGGTCTATTCAGTCAATTGTGGCCCCCCGGATGAGAAAGACAAAAAGGGTCGGGAAGAATGGTACCCAGCTAGTGCGCTGAACATTGTTCCGTGGCAACATGTTCAGGGAAAGATCGATACTAAGTATGATGAGCACATGGTGCAGGTCGCCAATCGAACCCCGGATAAAGTTCAAAAGTTGATTGAGCAACATGCTTTGAAAGACCTTGATTTGCAAGCTGATGACGGTATTGCGGACTACGCCGTCAGTTTCCTATATTCTCAATGCTATTTTGAAACCGGCTAACTCATGATACAGAAATTCGGTTTGGAAATCAACACCAAATTAATGGACATTTCCCCCAGAAAGATCGCGCCCCCGACAGTACTATACTCTCCTCCGGATAATAGCTCTGCAAGCAAAACTTCAACGCAATGGAACCTAAAAAACGTCAACGGATTCTCTAAAGTCAACGCCGAAAAACTTAAAGCTTTATATTTCATCCAAGTTGGGGACCGTCGTGATGACCATCTTAAAACATTTCGAAAGCTCCTGGTAGAAATTCTTCCCGCATATGGGTTTCCAGCCGACCTTCGATATTTCAAAAAAGCTGCAAAATCCCCCCCTCAAAAAATACCAGGTGTTGGTGTGCCCCCAGCAGCTAGAAGGAAATTTGTTGAGGTTGCCATGAAGGAAGCGTATGATGGCCTCAAGGAATTGCATCAAGCGGAGATGAAGAATGAAGAAACACGGTCAATGAAGGAAAAAGCAACACGAGAAGGGACAGAATTCAATCCAAAGAAACTTGAATTCGAAAGGGTCGGAGAAGCCTCTTTGCTCTTTATAATACTTCCAGAGAACGACGAAACTATGTATTCCGACGTCAAATGGTGGGGTGATTGCGTCAGAGGAATACCGACGATGTGTATCACCCACAAGACTATCTCAAAAGCCTTAGGTTTTACACTCACCTTTGATGGCAAGGGCAAAGTCGATGGCTATTATGATGATGGGACTCCAGATCGAATGGTGGTCGCGAATCTATGGTCGGTACTCACTTGCTCAATACATAGGTCAACTTTCATAGGTTGCTAACGTTTGGCAGCTTGAAGATCAACTTCAAACTAGGAGGTCGAAACCACGAGATCCAAGGCGGCTTAGGGCTCAAGGCAAATACAATGGTCGTGGGGGCTGATGTTACCCATTATACAACTCCTGACAGTGGGTGCCCTTCCTTGGCAGGAGTGGTGGCTTGTGCTGCAAATTCATCAAATGATTATCTCGCTTCTGCAAGGTTGCAACCAAACAAGACTGAGGTATGACGACTTCAAAATCCCAAGAATCTCAGTAGTCGGACTCATTGCTTTACAGTTCATCGAACAACTACAAGGAATGATGGAAGAACGTTTGCGGGTATACCAGAAGATGAACAACAAAACCCTTCCTAATCACATTCTCTTTTACAGAGACGGAGTTGGAGACAGCCAATATGGGATGGTTCATGATCACGAATTACCTCAAATTGAAGAGGCAGTGCGTAGAGTTGCGGGCTCCAACGCCATCAGAATTACTCTTCTCGTGGTTGGAAAGCGTCACCATGCAAGGTTCTTTCGGATGCCAAATGATCAAGTTAAGCACACGAACTTTGATGGTGGTATTTGTGTCAACTCAGACGTCGTTGCTCCGAGACATTTCAACTTCTACCTGCAAAGCCATAAAAGTCCTCTATCGACTGCACGGAATGCTCACTACGTTGTGATCAAGAACGAAAGCGCGTACTCCGCGAGGGAGCTGCAAGATGTGGTAAGCCTGCTCGAATATTCTCTTCTTGGTGACAGCTGTTTAATCATTCTTATAGACAAATAAACTTTGCTATGTTGGTTCTCGTGCCACCTGTACACAGTCTACATGTATTCCAGTCAAATATGCAGATCTTCTCTGCAACCGCTTGCGATGCTACATGAGACCTGTTCAGGAAGGGGCCACCATCTCTCACATTAAGAATGGAGAAATCAAAGACTACGCAACCCAAAAGATTATTTGGTTAAGCAAATCACTGAAGCAAGGAGTCGCGAAAAAGAGAAGAAACCCAGAAGAGGATTGGGAATATAACGCGTCAAACCCATGGAGGGATGACGAAAACACTTCGCTCGGCAAGACCATGTTTTATCTGTGATTCTTCTGTTTCTGTCAGGAATTTCTTTAATTTCAAGGGGATGAGGGTGATTCTTTGGAGCTGTTTCACGCTGGTCGTAACTCTCCTTTGGACTTTGGCCTGTCTAGTACAGGAATCTGGCGGGGAAATATTGGGGAGTTGGTATTCGTTGCTTTGGGATGTGTGGAAATTTGGGTGTTTGTTTTGGTGCCTGTCTGTTTTAATTTAAAGTCTGTTTCATGGGGGGAAATGGTTTTAAGGGTATGGGGTATTTGGAACTTGGGGCTTCTGTTTGTTTTGTATTTCCTGTTTCTAGTCATTACATGCTGGCACTCGTTCCAAATTCATAATTTAATCACGGGCCATTTCTAAACTGATTCAATTGTCCTAAACCTTCTAGAATAATTGTGTTAAACAAACGCTGTTTAGGTAAGTAGTTAATACGATTTGCCCTTGAGACTCTTGGGATTTTGTTTAAATAACTAGATTGTTCTAGATTTGTTGAGTAACGAAGTTTATTGAATAAACTTGAAACCCAGAATTGATTAACTATCCAGTAGAGTATATGTCAGTATATGTTCTGCTAGGGTAAAAGTAATTAATATTACTCAGTGAGAAAGTGCTTGCAACTTAGATTGTAAAGGATGTACTAATACTTGGTCCCTCTCGCCTTCTTTACTCTAGCAACAAACTTGTGCACATTCACCTTATTTTGGCCAAGCGACCACCAATACTCAAGTACAGTAACTGCGGGTCTTCGAGTATAAGGACTCTCATAACCATCGTCCTTGTTGACGACCACACCTTGATTTCCTCCTCGCACCACCACTGCCATGAATTCCTTTTGAATAACCTCTCTATCCTTCGGAGGCACAAACCTCCTTTTTCCAATTATGCGACGAGGTAATCCATCTCAAAACCTTCGGCAGTCCTGAGTCCTTTGAATTCTTGTCCGAGTAAAAGTTGTATAAGCGAGGAATGGTATAGATCATTTCGAAATCTAAGAGGGTTGTAGGACGACCATCTTTACGATCCACTAGAATATTACCCCCGTGAAGATCTCGATGTAATAAATAAGCGGATGGAGGTGGATCGCGCCGTCCGAGGAGTAGCGGGATAATTGACGCCAGTGCGAAGCATTCTTTGGGGATTGTTTCAGAAAGATGGATAGGAAGATACCAATTCGGTATTTCCGCCCCGTCACACCACTCTTCTCCAGCATATTCATCTTCTTCCAATATCTCGTCTTCCATGCCTGCCTCTCGCTCTATCTCGTCTATTTCCCCATTCTCTCGGGACACCACTGCCTTGTTTTTCTCTTCCTCCTCTGCCGCCATCTTAGCCGTCAAAAACTCCTGCAAATCATTATACGGTCCCTTGTAAAGTCCTCTCTAACCCTGCCCTCATACATAAAAAAGGGATCTACCACCTTCTTAACCTCAAACGTACCCTTTTCCCAGTCACAAAAGATAGAGCCAATCTCATCAAATCTCAAGCTCTCAATCTGATGGATCCACTCCGCAACCTGCAACAAATCTCCCTTCTCTTGTTCTCTCGAAAGAGTGTTACTACCACAAATAGCACTAAACGGCACACCAGGCATCTTCTCCATCACAATCCATTCAAAGCGAATCGGATTATCCATCGTTGGACAGAAAGCAAAGACCCTCGGAATGGGAATGGTAGTATTTTGAGAGATATAAAACATAGTGCTTACCTCACTCTCAA
Organism: Calycina herbarum; assembly: GCA_001414485.1. NCBI lineage: Eukaryota > Fungi > Ascomycota > Leotiomycetes > Helotiales > Pezizellaceae > Calycina > Calycina herbarum. The sequence continues at coordinate 128,715 of LLEY01000126.1, forward strand.
CTTTATACCAAGGATCAACCGGCAAACCGACTCGCAAAACACAATCGATACTTGAATACGGGGACTTGACGTTGTAAACACAATTCCAGTAGTCCTGCATCCAGCCCTTGACAGTAATTTCGCTTGAAGGATTACCCTCGATGCCGGGGAGATAGGGTCGTATTGTTTCTGCCATGGCGGCTTGGTTTTTCGTTCCACCGAGGTGCGTAATAACCGAAGATGTCTTTTTCCCAGCTCGTCTTTTTGTTTTGTTGCGAGAGGGCTTCTTCTAAGCTGGGTGGTCCTTCGAGGTAGGCGCGCTTGGAAATAAATGGGGCTGAATAAATTGGTGGTGTGGGAGACGGGTTTGGTTTCGTCGGCGGGGTGACTTCGATTTTCGAGAAAATGAGTTCTCGAGTTGACCTGATGAGTTACTTTTTTTGGTTGGTTGCTGTGGGTTCTAGCTTGAAGAAGTATTGTCGAGATGTTTTGTTTTGCTCTTCTCCGGGGAAGGCAATCCAATTTGGGACCCCAATTTCGTTCTGTCAACAACCTGAGGTGTATGTTGATTGTTCGAAGACATATTAAGCTTGTCGACTATGACTCGCAGCTTATGTATCTTGACAATAGAATACATGATGTTACTCTGTAAGTTTCAAAGTAAAAAAGTGTTGCTAGAAAGAAGAATATTTTCGAGGTCAATACGCGAGGTCACGTGCAAAATACAAAAAGGGTTGAATAGAACTAGGTAGTGTGAAGTTCTTGGTGTGGATGATTGTATTCGTATATAGACTTACTCTAAGATCGTAATGATCTTAGAAGAACTCTCCTCTCCAACGATATGTCTTCACCAGCCATCCTTCGTAATAAAAATGATAAATAAGTAAGGATTCTATAAAAATCTAAATCGATAGCCCTTGGATTGCTTTCATAATTATAGTTTTGACAACGTGTTCTTGATCTCCTACATCTATATGATGTGACTTCGTTATCACCATGAATTGAATTGTTCTAGTCTTTGTATTAGTAGGCCACCCACGAAGCGAGTGATTCCAGAAATTCCTGTTATTCCTAGGTAAACCAGAAATAAAACGAATCTAGAAAAGGAGTGCTTTTCTCTAGTTTTTGTACTCTTCTAGAGAATTACTGTTATTCCTAGGCATCCCAGAAATAGAATAAATCTAGTAAGCTATTCCTAGGTAACCTAGGATTTGCACTGTTTTCAAAGTCCTTGCTATTTCTCTAAAAAGCTCTAAAACAAATTTTAAGAGTCCTCAAAGCCTCTCCCGAACCTAGATGTTTCTTAGTTCCAATATTATTTAGCGAGTGATGCTAGAATTCTTGTAGATTTTTCAGCTCTTTTTTAGACGTGCCATCAGCTATGTGGTGGCGTGTATTCTACCACAGCGGTCAATAAAGGGCATTGCGGCTCCAGTACCCGTAGACAGTAAAAGGAGTGGGAAAACAGAAAACGACTGAGGATTCAACGTATTTATATAAACTGGAGCTTGAGGAGTCTATCAACTAATACTTCTCGCTTCAACTCATTCTTATTGTTTGTTTTTTACTTACTTGTTATGAAAGTTGATGGCATCGCTAATTCACGTCTAATCCCTGAAGGCTTCTGACTAAATGAGCCTATAGGAAGGAATCGGATCTCTAATTTATAGGGGAGTCCACTAAAATACATCGCGCATAGCTTCAGGGCTCTCTGCTGGGACGGAAAAATTTCCCTTTTTGCACTCCATTACCCATACTAAATTGGAACTTGAACACCCCATAGATGTCAAAATATATATATATATATATATAAGATATAGACTAGCTTTAAATTAACTTACTGATAACCGTAGACACTCTCTGATATTTTGGTTGTTGCGAAAAGAAGCCTCCGAAGTGAAGCCGTTGCTGCCGAGGTGCAAGACCTAAGATGGGGAGCGAAGCTCCAGCTCCTACCGCTTCGTTGTACAAATCAACATGGCTTCCCTTTCTTCACGGTCTCTTGTTAGAGTTTCTCGAACTATCGCACGCTCCAATGGCAGGTGCTCGTTCACATACTGCATCCAGCAGCGAAGCTTCGTAGTGGTGGCTGGAAACGATGGCACCCTCCCACTGAAAGGCTTCAAGGTCCTGGATATGACGAGAGTGCTGGCTGGTGTATGAAAACCCAATACATATGCAAACTTCTTTGCTAATTGATCATGCTCAGCCATACTGCACTCAGATTTTAGGGGACTGTATTTATTCCATTCCTTAAAATTCCATGCTCGTATGCTAATTCATCGCAGTGGGGTGCGCCCAAAAACCATAACGAGAACCATTCCACAAGCTTACGAGATTCAGCGCAGAAGTCATAAAGGTTGAACATCCTACTAAAGGCGACGACACAAGACAATGGGGCCCACCGTATGCGAAATATAAAGAAGGTTCGGGTAAGGAAGGCCCAGGAGAAAGTGCCTATTTCCTCTCAGTAAGAAACCCCTCCTCCCCCAAGCCAACAGCAAGCTAATATGAAGGCGCAGGTAAATCGGAACAAGAAATCTCTCGGCCTCTCTTTTCAACATAAATCGGGCGTGGAAATCCTGCACAAACTCGTAGCAGAGAGCGATATTCTCGTCGAAAACTATCTCCCCGGGACACTGAAGAAATACGGCATGGACTTCGAGACACTGCACAAGTTAAACCCACGTTTAATATATGCTTCAATCACAGGATATGGTCAGACGGGTCCATATTCAAACAGAGCTGGCTATGATGTTATGGTCGAGGCAGAAATGGGGTTGATGCATATTACTGGAAGCAGAGATGGCCCTCCGGTCAAGGTAGGTGTTGCAGTCACGGATCTCACCACCGGATTATATACTAGCAATAGTATAATGGCTGCAATTATTGCCAGAAGCCGGACAGGTAGGGGGCAACATATCGATGTTGCTTTGAGCGATTGTCAAGTCGCAACTCTTGCCAACATAGCAAGTAGTTGTCTAATAAGTGGAGACAAGGACCAAGGAAGGTGGGGTACAGCACATCGTCAGTTTGCTCTCCAAATATCAGGTATATTTGCTAACGAATGTTTAGCTGCAATTGTTCCTTACCGGTCCTACAAAACTAAAGACGGAGATATCTTGTTCGGTGGGGGAAATGACCGCCTTTTCGGCTTGATTTGCAATGGACTTGGTCGCCCGGAGTGGACAACAGATCCAAAATTTTTAGTCAATACCCAAAGAATCATAAATCGCGTCGAATTAGACGATTCGATAGAAGGAATAACCAAAACCAAAACAACGGAAGAATGGCTGGATATTTATGAAGGCTCTGGACTTCCTTACGCAGCGGTGAACGATGTTCAAGGCACTTTGAATCACAAACATGTTCTGGCTCGAGACATGGTAAAAGAGATGGATCATGAGTTTTGCGGAGATATCAAAATGGTCAATACGCCTGTTAAATACAGCGAGAGCAAACCAAGTATTCGGACAGCACCGCCTATGCTGGGGCAGCATACAGATGAGGTTCTTCGAGATTTTCTGGGATTAAGTGAGGAGGAAATAGAGTCACTCAAGTCAGAAGGTGCCGTGAAATAGTAAATAGAGAAATACAAACGACCAAGATGATATGGATTTCAAGCTCTATTTCCCTTTTTTGTCGAGTAAATCAGTCCCTTATTGGCTGACACCAGACCTGCAACCAACTGAACCTTACTTTCACCATGAGTAGAACATTTGGTACAAATACTCTGGAAATGACTTTAAATCGTTCAAAGGGTAGAAATCAAGATTAAGTCATCCTTATTCACCAAAGAGTTTGGAACAATGATAGATGGGAAAGTACCTTAGTTTCTACTTGGTCTTCACCTCAGCCTTGAAGTTGTTCACGTGTGTTATTCCACGTGATTTTTGATGCGGGATTCTCCTCCACGTAAGGTTCGATTACTATCTTCCTGTATCGCAGACCATCAATTCGCAAACCCTGCAATCTATTCAGGGTGATGTTTCTGCTTCCAATGGCAATTTTTGAAGCTTCTTAACACTTCCCCTGCCCCACGTCGCGTATCCGACGACTCGATCGATCGATACATTACGACCTCAATCTGAATCGGCCCAATTCGTACTCCTGCCCATAAGGTTGCTCCCCTATCCTGCGTGCTCTCTGGCTGTTTCTAATTATCATGCCAGTCTGAATAGGTTCCGGCGCAAAATCGCAAATCCCAACCGACTTGTCGTGTCGCGATAAGATGGACTCTGACGCGCCCCCCAAGTCGCCGAATGGCAGTGGAAATCAAGAGATGCCACCCACTGAATCGCCTCCCAAATATGTGCCTCAATTCTCTGCCACGACGGAAATGATTCTCAAGCGCATTCAGAGCGGTGCTTCTGGCACAATGAGTACACCCTCCAACCTCTCCTCATTGGGCATTACGGGCACGCCTCCAGGCTATGAAGACATGAGGCGCAACGTCTTGCTAGGCATGAAGACAACGTTGAACATGGAAGTTCCAGATACGCCTTCTCGCCCTATACAATACAAATCAAGGTCTGGGAAGGGTTCTGCGAGGGAAGGTGCGCCAAGACCCTCTTCCACCCCAAAGAGCAGGAGCAGTGCTGATGGTGGCTCTGGCACAAAAGAGAGAAGGAAGCCGGGCCCCAAATACAACCGCGCAAAGGCAGGCTCAAAGCGGAAGAGAGCAAAGTCTGAGAGCATGAGTGAAGAAGAGGAATCGGATGCCATGTCGAAACTGGGTGGTGATTCTGATTCTGACGATGCTGAGAGTGTCACTGAATTTCCTAAAGTGACACAGTCTGGACGACAAATCGTAAAGCCTGCACAATTTGTTCCAGCAGCACAAGAGCCCAATACCAAACGCAGGGCACCTTCAAAACGAACCCAGGAACAGGCTCTATGCAAAACATGTTCACGCGGGCACAGCCCCCAAAACAACATGATTGTATTCTGCGATGGATGTAATTTGGGATGGCATCAGATGTGTCACGACCCAGTTGTTTCTGAGGAAATGGTAAAGGACGAAGATGCCCCATGGTTTTGTTCAGACTGCAGTCGAAAGAGAGGTATCAAAACTGCTGGTGCTGAGTCAAAGCCGACCAGCTGGCAAGGTCGCAGTTCAGAAGAGGTATTTCCCCAGATCACCCCCCAATACAACATCTACTTACCAAATTTAGAAACGCTCGTACTTCAACTCCCTCCCACATCAACAGCTCGTATCCCTTCTCATGCAAGCTACAGTCTTACACCCGAATATTCCGATTTTTCCTCAGACGTTTAATCCCCCACCCACCCAGGCGCAACGAGCGCAATCCTCAGATCGTCGTACAAACATCCACCCACAACAACCATTCCCGCCTTCTGGCACCACAGGTCTATTCACTCGAGCTGAATCACACCCTCACGCACCCATAAACTTCATTCGCAAAATCCCACCAGGTCAAACACCACCAGCGTCGTTCTCACCCTCCCAACCTTCATTCAACAACCACGCTTCCTCGGCACCACCGACTGTAAACCCCCAAGGTGACGAAAGTAGGGAAAGTACACCAGCTAGTCCCCCTTATCCCAAAGCAGGCAATGGACTGATGTCCAAATTGGGTCCAGATGAGGACGATGCTGAGTGGTTGCTTGATAACAATGATTTTACGGCTTTCAGTCATACAATTTTCGATGAGAACGGAATGAGGATGGAGGAGAATGGCTTGCCGGTTTAAGGGTCTTGAAACTTCCGTAATATTGATAAGTATGATTTGCATTGCAAAAATGTACTAGGTTTTTCTTGGTGGTTAGTTGAGCATCATCATTGATAGAGATTAATGTAACGCAACTTGCAAATATTTCATGAATCACATCAGACACATTCCTTCTGCGATTTCTTTTGTCAGTTCATGAAGTCTATTTAGAAAGCTCAGAATAGCCGCCTTCCATGTTTCTCCGTATTTTTTGCGAAAGGTCTTTTTTTACCTTCTGGCCACAGCGGATAGTACTCATTCATAACGGCCGCTAATTTCTTTGTTTTCCTGAGAGCCCTTGGCTTCAAGTTTGCCTCTCGCTCCTATTGCTCTACGAGAAGCGAGTAGAACCTGGGAAGCAAACCAGGAGTCACATCTCAACACCAGTCCCCACCTCCATTATCAGTTTAGGCTACCCGTACCTGGCATGGATTTTTCTGTATGAATACTACCTCTAAACTTTAACATGGCGCCGGTGGAATTAAATTCTCTTTCTTGTATCAGTGACATTGCATTTGGGTTCCATTCAATATCAACATCGAAGAAGTATCAATGCCGAAATCCAGCTGTCCCCTCTGGGGGTTTCCTAGCAGAAAAGAGAAATTTCCAGACACCCAATAGCTAGCGGATGGAGACTGTAAGATTTTAAGGGGACTTTTGGGAGAGCCGGAACTACTTTAGAACCATAATCTGAACATCAAAATCGACAGTATTGGAATGCTTCTTCTCCCACAGGCCAGCAAAGTGTTTAATTATCCTAGAAATCTAGCATAATCGTAGTAAATGTCAGGAATAATCTCTTGGATTGTCTCAAAATTCTGAGTGGACTGTTTTAGATGTCCAAAACATACGATAAGATTTGAAATTGTGCTATGCAAGTAGAATAATGAATTAAATCGTGTTTATTTGCAAGAAGCACGTTCATTCGCTTTTCTATCTGTCGTAAGTTTAGGTGACTCATTGAATTCTCCTAGAAGTTTGGGACAATCTCTCGATTTTCAGGATAATACAATCCTCAAATCTCAACCAAGACAGAAATCCCGACTTTATATAAACAGACTTCTTCGCTGCTTCACTACCAGCCCCAACTCCCCAAAAGCCCACGTCTTCAAGACCTCAAGCCTCCTTCAAAGGACCCCCCTTACTCCCCTCCCAGAACCTCGTCCCCTCCTTGCAAATCCCATCAGTAACACCCTTAATTTCATTCTGCACCCAAAAGTGCTCCCCTCCAAAATCCTTCCCCGCCAAAGCAACACCATACCCCTCCTTCAGTTCCCCATTCCCATCTCTCTTCCCCACAAGAAACTCCTCATCAAAAGTCCCAACCGCAAGTTCCCAATCCCCACTCTTCCCCTCCTTTCTTTCCGTCCAACCGAGTGTTGAACCACATGTACCACAGAAAGCACGATAACAACCCGGGGAAGAGTTGTATTCTTTGTAGGTGCGCTGGGAGAGCCAGGTTAGTTCTGAGGCGGAGGCTGTGTGGAAGTTGTAGATTAGGGAGCCGGTGTTTTTGCGACATTGGGTGCATTGACATGTATGTGGCTGGTTGGGGGGTTAGGACTTGGTTTTTGGAGAGGGGTTTGAGGACTTACTCCTGTTTTCCAATCGTGGTCTGGGGAGAAGTTGATTTCGAAACGGACTCCTCCACAGAGACAGCCACCTGTGACTTTCTCCGGGTATGCCATTGTGAGTAAAACAAGTTTAGTTTTCTTTTTAAAAAAAGGTTATGAAGTATGAGACGAGAGTCTTGATACTTCTAGAGATACAGTGCTTCTTACCGCGGAGGATGAAAACCTGATGTAGGAATTGATTTTCAAGCGACATCATCAGGTATAAAATGGTCCAATCAGACATACAATAGATTGCGCCCTCCCGTTTGCACTTGCAGACGAGATCACGGGGTACAGGAAAAAGAAATGTAAGACAACGGAGAAGACATCCCCCGCACGAACAAACTTAAGGATCATCAACCAGTGATTTCCTTCAGCTTTCTGCCTCGACCCCCGAAGAGTCTAAGACGGAGAGATGTCAAAAAGAGAAGGGCGTGGGATCGTCACAATAAGGTTGGAAACTTGGCGACCAATCACAGTATTGTACCACACACAATGTAAGAACCAGTAAGATTCAATTTTTGCTTAATTTATTAGTAACACCTCTTTTCCATTTTCCCATGTCTCTACCCGAGGAAGTCCTGATGCCCAATACCTGCCAGCAGATCATATGCATATGCCATCTACCGATGTATGATGGTTTTCCGAAGCCCCCCAAAACGCCTTTTCCATCCCTCCTTTGCGCCGAGAGTTCATATCCCGAACCTGAACCTCCAAAACCCAGAGAGTCCCGTTTTCCCTAAACACCCAATGAGTTTTGCATCATTCTTCGCTCTCCCAAAATAGAGTTGATCATTTATTCGTCACCGCTTTTCCGTCTCCGCTCGAATTCTTGGCAAAATCTTCAAAGTTGATTCTGTCGAGATTCCTTTTTGAAATAATATTTTTGCATGTAGTTGTTGGCTTGTCTGGTATCGTGCAATCTAATGAGAGGAAGATGTTTCGCGGAAATGTTGCTGGTAATTGAGGGTAGCTGATGGTGTGCTGGCTTGCTGGTTGTGTGACTTGGTAGCGACAAAATAAGAACTGCCAGAGTTGGAAGCAGGTGACGAGGTTGTTGGTGAGATTGGTTGGAGGGAAGAGATAGAAGCATGGTTTAGTCGGGCGTCTGTTTGAACAGCCTTTGGAAGCCATCGGGGCCAGACTTGGGCAGCGCGAGCAATTGATTGCTGAGGGAAAGACATTTTTGTATGGTTTTGAGAGTTTTGAGTAGGCTAACTGATAGTCTTTTGGAAGTGAATGGCGGGATGAATAGCAGTAGGAGATGGATGAGAAGATGATTGAGATTGAAGAGGAAAGGGAAGATCAACACCTCTTATATGCTGACTGACCTGATGCACGATCAGGCCTGTATCAGGTCATTGGACACACGATATGCAGCCATGAGTACATATGCGGGGGGGCATGGCTTTACTCTTCCCTTGATGTAAGAGGTTGATCAGTTCGAAGTTGACTCAAAGAAAAATGGATCAGTCCACAGTGGTGGGATGCATCGGACTCTTCCGCGCGTGGGGTCAATTCCCTCATAGAGAAATCTTGAGTTGCAGAAATACCGCACTGGCCAAAATACCTCCAAAGCAATCCTCTCTAATGGATTATACCAAGCGATTAACAGGCGCAAAAACAACTCTCTCACAGGTACCATGGTAAAAATGGAGCGAGCCAAGTCGCCTTGAAACTTCTTTGGCTGACCTCGGTCGCATAGCTCTCTTCGCTTGGCTGCTACAAAACGACCACCTTGGCATTTGCCGCGAGGACTCTCCAGTCTCGAGGCGTTTGAACAAGGCTGTGATAAAGAGGGAGAGAGAGCCAGTTTGCGGTCAATGCTTGACTTCCAAGCTCTCTTATCTCTACCATAAAGTCGGGTCGTTTCCACAGGAGGAAAAAGAGACTCTAGAAGATGGATCCGACTATTTCATCCAAACTATCTAGAGCTGGTCGAAAACCTTGGCTTCTGATGATCTGATCGGGCCTTTCAACAAGGAACCAATGCACTAATGCATTGATGCGAGTTACCAAACTTTTCCATTTAGAATCTCGAGAGACGAAACCATCACTATCTGAGATAGTTTGAATCACAAAAACTCCACTTCAAGGGAGGCAAGATAAGAAAAGTTGGTGACAAGGACAAGTTCATTTCTTTACTTGTGCTAATCTTGCATCAACAATCCGCTCGACCATCTTTTGAAGGATGGCAGACTCTCCACTTGTGCCTTTGGAAAAGTAACCTTCGACTGCTTTCTCGACGTATTTTCCAATCTGGTCCACTTCGACATTGACCTCATCCCCAGGGACCTTGCCCGCCGTGACGACCTTCTCTTGTGTGTATGAGATCAACATGACCTCCCACCATCCCTCTTCTTCGTCGACCTTTGTGACTGTCAAGCTTGCGCCATCCAGAGTCACATAGCCCTTCTCAACCACGTATCGAAGAACCGTCTTATCGCGAGGTTGGAATCGAAAGGTCATCGCATTTCCATCTGGCTCCTTCTTCAAGATTGTGGCGACAGTGTCGACATGGCCTTGCACAAAGTGCCCTCCCATCCGAGTACTCGCAGAGACAGCCCGCTCCAAGTTGACATTGCTCTTCTCCTTGAGTGATCCCAAATTTGTTCGACGCAGCGTTTCGGGTGCGACGCCAACCTTGAAGGAGGAATTATCGAACGCGGTGACTGTCAAGCATGTGCCATTGATACTAATGCTATCACCGAGATGGCAATCGCCTAAGATTTCGGAAGCGTTGGAAATTGTGAGGGTTGTGCCTCCATCGTTGGATTGCGCATTGAGTTCGGAGACGACTGGACACAGTGAGCAATTGCAGGATGAAAGGAGAAGAAGAGATCCAACCTCCAATGATCTCTACGATGCCAGTGAACATGATTTTGGCCTGTGTTGGGTGGAAAGTCACATCTCGAATTGGATGATGTAAGTCTAGTTACACCTGCTTGGAGGTGGGGGTCTCGGACCGTTACGGCCCGGCCTGAATCTCCGTTATTGAAACAATATCCATGTAAGTAAAACAGTTGCACGAAAACGCCTAGAATAATTAATAAATAAATGTCGAGCTTCATTTGTTCAATTATTCTAGGTCTTCTCATAAAGTTTTAAGAAATCCGATATACATATGGTACCCCGCAAACGGAGTTGATAATCCAAAAGAGGTTAGGGCAATTGATATTCGTACCTCATTTTTGCTAAGTTTAAGTAAGTAAGCCATTCTACTTCTGGTAAGGTGTTCTGACGTCGAGTAAGCTGCGCGTAAGCTGCAAGTAAGCTGCCAACTTTCTTGCTACATCTATACAGCCACCTGCTTAACTCTTAGCCACACTCGAGCCACGTATTTTGCGCACCAGATATTTATTGCGGAATTCCTCAAATCTCCTATGCCCTGTATCTAATGCCAAAATAATATCAATAGTGTTTGGTATTCAGGCAGATTTTAACTTATCTTACACGATCTCACACAACTGAACTTCAATATTTTATGTTTTCTCAGATTTCATTTGTAGAATTATTCGTCTCAAATTATATGAGAAAGTCTAGAATAAACAAACTTGTCGATGCTTGTTACGGGGGTATTCCGTTTTAAGCTTCACTTTATTTGATTGTTTTAAACCTTCTCAAATAATCAATAAATCAAATATACTTACGAAAAAATTAACTGGTGCATAAAGACTAAGTTTATAATGAATAAACCAACTGCTCCAGATGACTTTTTGTTACTTTTGCACCATCTTAGCTTGGCCGTTCCTCCAAAGTCTAAAAAACTGCCCCACTTTAGCACGAAAATAAAACCTTTTTTAAACCCCCCTTCTACCTTAGATTGTGTAAAAATTCAACAAAAATGAAACCATTTGTGATCATCGCTCCCATGGGCTTTGGTGGAATAACTAGGGCGGCCGAGGATGAAAATAATAGAGAATAATCTGAAGTTTTTGAGAGAAATATAGACGAATTATTAGGCCTATAAGTATGAAATATTCAAAAGGTAGACTTCCATACTCACTTCTGTAGCAACAGGTAAGATCTATACAGCATTCAACGAGGCGAGAAAAGAAGAGTGATTTCACTCGCTAAATGATATTCGTGAACTAATGAAGGTTGGTAATCATAGCTCACCTAAAACATTAACCAGGCTATGTAGCTAGTAGACATACCAATAAAATATATCGAAACCAGAGACACGGTCCAGTTGAAAGAGAGTTGTTCTCTTTGTTGAAATGCACCTGCTGTTCTCGGCTCATCTCTCTTTCTTTGTCTAACCGAGACCAGGTTTACTATCTTCTAGAAAGAAACCAAAAAAAGATTTACATCCTCGGATCAAGAAATGGATCTTTGATTATAAACAACATCAAGGTTTCAATCTCTTCATTTTTAAATATCAACTCGAGTCTTGTCGGCTACGCGAACTTTACACAACACAAATATACACCTTTGGCTACACCATAATAAAACTTCTAACCAGAAACCACGACGCACAAACACACACGAAAAAAAATGCCTCCCAAAAAGCCACCTAAGAATCCGCGACCGCCCCCATCCCCCTTATTAAAACGTATACCCCGCGCCGCAAAAACAGCCGCAATCGAAAAAATCTTCAATATCTACCAGAAAAATACGAGAAAGCCAGCAGCAAGTAAGAAGCAGCCTAATAAGAAACTAGCCAAAAAACCATCCAAAAAGCCAATTGAAGAATCAGACGAGGAACCGGACAAACCAGTTGAGGAATCACCTATCAAGGAATCTAAGAAGAAACCAGTGAAGAAACCAGTGAGCAAACCAGTGAAAGAGACGGTGAAAGGATTAGACGAGATATCAGACGAATCAGTTGAGGAACCAATCGAAGAACCAGTGGAAAAACCAGTTAAGAAACCAATTATACCAAGGAAACCAAAGTCCAAAAAACAAAGATCTGAAACTGTCTCCGAACCCGAATCCCCAAGAAAGAAAGGGGCAAAAAAGACACAAGCAGCGAAACCCATGAGACCACAAGAAGAATCAGTCACACCGAGCACATCAAAGTCCAAAAAGCGAAAATCGGAATCGGAATCGGATCCCGAATCCCCGAGAAGTGTGAAAAAGGCAAAAATAATCAACGAAAGCGGAGATTCAATTACACCGAGCCCAAAAGAACCCAAAAGGCAAAAGCCAAAAACAGCGAAACTTAAGAGGATGATTGTCGAAAGCGAAGATTCAGGTACACCGAGCACAATGGAGCCTAAAAAGCAAAAGGCAGAATCTGAGCTCAATTCCCCAAGAAAAAGTCCAAGGAAATCATCAATCAAAAAACGCTACACAACGTTTCCCGAGAGAAAGAAATTGTACAATAAGGTTCCAAAATTGGAACCAGTTCCCCAAAAGAAACCTCGTGCTCCCAAATCTACCCCATCTCCTCGAACCCCCAAATCCAAATCTCCCCAACCCAGAAAGTACGCTACAGATATCGAAGAGGCAATAGAAAAGGCAAAAGAAAAGAAAAAGGAGAAAGAAGAAGCCAGAGAGAAAGGGATATTCACAGGCTCAAACACCTCAGCCTCCCTAAACTCAGAAGGAAAAAATATTATAAGGCAATTTGCAAAAGCAAAGTGGCGAGAAGAACAGGACTCGGATATGAGCACGGCGGAAATGCAACCTGATCCTGTCACAAATATAATATTTGACAGGAACAAAAAGAGATCGGTACGACCGAACGGGCAAAGACGAATGTCGTCGCGTGAACAGGTGAGGGCCCACAAAGAAATTGGTCAGCACAACGTTGAAAGGGAATTCGTGGATTCCACTCTTTCCATTTCACCTATGACATCTAGAAAGGCGAAACCTAAAAAGGGAAAAGAGAAGGAAGGAGAGGGGAAAGGGAAAGAAAGAGAGACGGAAGAGGAATTATCGCCAGGGAAAACCCCATCGGCCAAATCCTCAACGAAATCCTCACCAGCTAAATCTTCACCAGCTAAATCTTCACCAGCTAAATCTTCACCAGCTAAATCGTCACCAGCTAAATCCTCGCCAGCATCTTCATCAGCCAAATCTTCATCTGCTAGATCCTCGTCAGCAAAATCCACACCAGCTAAATAATCAACTGCGAAATCCTCACCAGCTGAACCCTCACCAGCGGATTCCTACGAAATTATCTTTACCGACGGCAGTTAAAGATAGAGGGGACTAGAAGTGAAATGGAACCCATCGAAGTGTATGGAGCGAGTGTCTTTGCTGAGTTATAACTTGAAGTCAAAAGATTCACTTCTGCTCCAGATGAGTGATATAATATTTGCAAAGAGAAAAAACACCCTTCAATCGTGAACAAGAATTTGAAATGTCGTAACACTAGTTGCCAGACTCTACCCCAGTGACCCCAAAATTCATGAAGTGAAGCTGAGACTGTAATAGTAAGAGAACCCTTGAGTGGATTAAATGCCCCAAGGGCCCTAGTATTTTGCAACCAAAATCTACTAGGATAACAGTACTATGCTCTCTAAATGTTCTGTCTCAGAAATGCTCTCTCAATTTGATATAATTACCTGTTCTTCTCTACGACTACTTCTTCCTCCACCAAAAACAGCTAAAGCAAGTTCTTCCTGAAATATGCTTCAATCATCAATAGCCCCTCTAGGAGCTACAATTGATTTGGTATATAGTAGAGCTGGTAGAGCCTCGTAATATTCGAGAACATACATGCCTCTCGACAGCAGCGTAAATTAGCCGAGAGCAAGGAGCAACCTAACGTATCCCTAGTTTACAAGAAACAGTCCTATTGCCTTGTCAAAAAGAGATGTCTTGATGATCTATCAAGATCGCCGGGCCAAAGACTTAGAGACTAGACCAAATACTGTGGCATTCTGAATGCACCAAAATTGGTACGACAAAATTTTCCTGAAGTTTTGGAAGTTGTATTAACCTTTCCTACACTTTTGACTTGTAGCTTCTATTGTCGAATATTGAAGTACAGTCGAAGAACCAAATACCGTTGAAGAAGCAAGTATTGCCGAAAAAGTGATACACGTTCGAATAAAACTCAAAAGAAGAATAACCCTCTCTCAGTTAGTGAAATGTCTTCCAGCCTGCAATATTTGTATGATTGTAGCGCGTAGGCGTGCGACATAGTAGTCTTACCAACAATATAGGCCAACATCATCTTGTCAAATGCAACTTTCCTAGTCAAAAGTATTGAGTCCACGAGAAAAATGTTGGGAGCCGGGCCCAAGTAAGAATAAACTGCTCGCAAGAATGCGACATTATATTCCTATCACTCAAATGAAAGGTCCGTCAGTTACCTCGACAAACCCGAAACTCATCTCCAGGAAAAGCGTGGAAAGGGAGAGAAAAGATACACATACCTTTACAAGGAAAGAAATCCGAAGACTAGGAAACGACAAACAGTGAGAGAGAATGAATTAATACCCCCTTATTGCGTGAACACTTCTCAGTCCAACTCTCAATTGAAGACATTCTCGTACCGAGAAGTTTGACAGAAAAGCGGAGACCGAGAGTGTAGCCTCCAACATAAAACCCAGGGTCTCCCGAGATCAAACTGATAATGAAAACCACCATCACTAAATTACTTGCATGGCGAACAGTTTTCACCTTTTGGAACTCTCTGAAACCATGTTCAAAATATTATCCTGGTTAACTCACTTTTTACAAGCATGAGATCTGGAAGGGAAAATCTTACCGTTGAGGCTTCCACTTTTAGATGTAACTTTTGCCCTCGAATATTCGAGTACTACCGAAGAAAGCACATACATTTGAACTCAAGGAAGAGGGAACTTTGGATATAATTTTTTTGCCTGATTTTTACAATTTTACAAAACTACAAACAACTGGACAACCAAGGCTTCTCAGAGGTAACCGGATATGTCAAATATGAAACAATAGGGGAGGAAGAACGGAAGTCTTTATTTATTGAAGCGGGAATCAATACACATAGAAAACTCTCAATGCAACAAACCAATAAGTCCATGGCAAAACGATCATATGTAATACTATGCACCGAATAGCTATCTAGCCAGGTATCAAACCTAAAAAAAACATCTCCAATGCATCAAAGTTCACCTCCCATATCCCACAAATCAAATCCTCAAATCTTCAGACCCTCCACCCCCTCCACACCACCAACACCAAGTTCCCCCTTTCTCCACTCCCAATACCCCTTCCTAACACGATCATACTTCCCAGCCAGTAACCCCAAGCCCCAAACCACTTTCTCCTTCTCCCCCTTCTCCCCCCAAACATCAACCAGAAATTCCAGCGCATGACTACTCCTCACCTCCTCACCCAACCCCTTGGCATCCCCCTCAATCACAAACTCCCTCGCGAAACTCTCCAGCGTCCTCAACTGCCGCCCCCCCTTCCTCAACACACCCCTAATATAATTCCACGGACTCTGATTCTGGGGCGCCTCAAAAGTAGCAGCCTTCGCATATTCGAGCTCGCGGTCGATGATTTTATCAGGAATAGCAGGGTCATGTTTCGTCGCAGGTGAGTCGGGGGTGGTGTAGGAGGGGTTAGAGAAGACGAGGAAAAAGCGATGGGACCACGCAGAATTATTCCTCACATCTCTCCTTAGTAAAGCCTCCATACTACCCATCTCCCCCGCTTCATCCCAAAGTCCCATTTTACGAACGAGGTACTGGCGATAACTCCAAACATGGTAATTCTTCGCATCTTCATCGAACATACTCCCCATAAACTGCCTCTCCCTTTCCCCAAGTTCTTTCTTTTCTTGTTCATTCAGCGAAGGGTAGAGGTGATCGATGAGGAGTTGTCTATGATGCCAAATCTGGTAATTCTTCTGATTCTCCAGCGCAATCTCATTCACCCATTCTAGTTCTTGGTCTATCGGCGAGGAGATGGCGAAGATGGTTCGCGCGCGGTAGAGCCAGACGGTGTAGTGTGCGGGATTGAGGGTTATGATGTGTGAGGTGAGGGAGAGGGCGCGGGGGGAGAGTTCGTTTGAGGACATGATTGCGCGGAGGTATCCCATTGCTATTCAAAAGTCAGCATGACCCAAACCATACCACTCAATTCAACCCCTAGAATTGCAAGAGAAATAAGCAGAAGGGAGGGGAGAACAAACCTTCAGAATACTCCCCCGAATAAGCAATCTGTGCCAACGCCCCCTCCCCATCATCCTGTTCAATAGGCACAACATCATCCCACATCGGATCACCCTCATATATACCACACTTCCTCCCCCCAAGTACACCAATCAGTTTCCTCCGCCGCCTCTCCTCTTCCATATCTTCTTCCGTTATTTCCTTCCCTCCCTCCCTTCTTTCACGGAACCTCTCACTTTCCCACTCTATCTCCGCGACCTCGTTCTTCTGCCGCGACTGTGCGTCCATCATTGCGAACTATATGCACGGTACGAGGAACGACACGATCCTCTCTAATTCCGAGGTTTTGATCCCTTTTCTCAAGCTACTCCCGCCCGTCCAATATCTCCTCTATCTGCCTTCAAAGTTCCAGTAGCTCTTCTTTCTAATGTATGCGTGCCAGAAGAAGGTCGAGAGTATACGTAATATCGCGTCGCAAATCGTCGAGGAGTTTCGTCGTTTGTGGGTAGCTTGGATGTTGGGTGATGGTGGGGTCTGAGGATGCGGGGTCTTTGGAAGTTCTGCAAAAGAAAGTCAGAACATAGTCAAAGGGTAGAAATTATGCAGAAAGTGAATGACAGGTATAGTAGGTCCTTACATTACTCTCCGTATTTCTCTAGATCGTTGTCGTTTGCAACTATGCTTGTCCTCGTCTTTTTCCTAAACCAAAAGCTTCAGGTGGAGGGTCCTTTGACAAAACCCCCCAGCCCTGGAATGACCACCCTCAGCCTCGTCCTCGTGGCTGAAGAACAATATCAAGATTGCGAGCTTCCACCAAAGACAATACCAAACGAAATGACCTCACCAATCCGAAAACAGCACTTAACTAATTATCAATTAAATTTGCCTATGATGCTAATTTACAAGACCGATCTCGGTCCCTCACCTAGAAAGGTAAATTGTCAAAATATCTACCCCAACTAGTACCTCTGATCTGATCTGAACCTGATCCGATTTTGGTCCCAAAGTTGAAACCACCTGCCGTTGCCAGCCAATCCTATTATTTCTTCCACTTCCTGTTTCTTCCTGAAAACCAAAAAAAAGAGTGTTCATCTAATTTTCCACCCTCCAAAACTTCCAAGCCTCTCTATCACCATGCTCACCCTGAACTCCCACCAGTTCCTCAACGCCCTCAATCCCATCCGCATTCAAGAATTTCTCCTGATCGATTTCCTCCCCTCCATTCTCATCTTCACACCCATTCATCAAAACAGCCGGCCAGAGAACCCCCACACCATCACAACCAAGTGTTGCCTCAAACTTCTCATACCCCTCCTCCTCCAACTTATCTTCTAATTTCTTTAATTTTTCGTGATGAACTCCCGGTTTGAGCAGTGTGATGGCACATCCTCCTCCACCAGCACCAGTAAGTTTCGTCCATCCAATTCCTTCATGGTCGACCAATTCCCGTATTCGATCCAGCCGTGGATGGGAAACGCCCAAAGCGACCAAAAGTCCGTGGTTAACAGTCATTAATTTGCCCAAAGATTGTAAACTCGCCTCTTCCTCACTATCAAAATCTTCGCGTGCAATAAGTTCAGCCGCACCCATTGCCACCTTATCAATGGCATTTAATATCGATTCCGTAATTTCAGGGTGTTCATTCTTCAGTACTTCGACTTTTGCGACTTCCGCCGCAGTAGATTTCGATTGTTTCGTGTCGACGATTAGGAGTGGTAACTCGGGAAAATTCCATAAGGGTTTGACACTAGGTGGTTTTGAATAATCGTGTCGTTGGAAGACAACTGCCTTTCCTTGTGTCGCAACCGTATTATCCACCCCAGATGGATTCCCATGTATACACATCTCCCCAACAAACGCCCACCTGTTTATGCGTTCCACCTGCACTCGTGCTTCCTCGGCCGGTTGGTCGGGATGAGGTCCAGAGAGAGTGCGAATTTGTAGTAGAAGAGCACCAGCCAGACACACTGTAACGGATGCGCTACTGCCTAGGCCAGCACCAATTGGAATCGTGGAACGAAGAGTATATAAACATCCAGGGAAATTTTGATTTCCCAGTGAGAGCAATAGATAAAGAAAAGCAGAGGCGGAGTTACGATGGACCCTACGAACATCCTCAGGAGCCCCCTCCGAGACATTCGCAAGGTGGGGTTTCATGGCATCGACCAGATCATCGTCGAGTTCGGTAACGAGGTCGTAATAGTGTTTCTTCTTGGATGGGTGGGAGAATGTACTCCATGGTAGCTCGTCGATATTCCATGTATGCTCGAGTTTAATATCTGGAAATCGGAGGGAGATGGTTCGTTTGGATTTGGAGAGTGCGGTAACGAGGAGATATGATCGTAGAGAAATCGCGGCTGCAATAGCTGCCTGTAACGAAAACAATTAGCTTCGTCCCAATGAATATTGAGAGTGTGCGAACCTTTCCGTGCACCACCGCATGTTCTCCAAAGACAATGACCTTGCCAGGTGCCGAGACCATAAAAGGAGGCATCATCGGTGATGACTGTTTCCTCTTGGAAGGCATCCTCTTCCTCAGGGAACCATTGAGGCTTGTAGATTCCATATCGGTGGCAACGCCATTCACTGCGGGGTGGCCGTTGGGTGGTGACATGTCGATGGAGGGAGAGGTCGAGGTTTCGGAAGGGGTATCGATGGTCGAGGTGGTGCTAGAGGCTCGGGAGGTCTGGATCTTCTTTCCACCAAAGGAGCTTCTGCCTCGATTGTTCATTTGAAAATTACGAAGCTACAGGTAAGGAATTGTTGAAAGAGCGACAAGATGCTGAAAGAGTGTTTAAAAGTGTATAAACTTTGGGATTAGTACACCAATGAGCGAATGAGGTCAACGATAGGAGCGATTTACCAACAAGTCAGTCCGGGCCAGTCCAGTCTCTAATCTCTCTTGCCAGGTACTCGCTCAATGGGGAAAGGACGAAGAGTGAACCCCTGTTTCTGCCATTTCCTGCAGGGATTGGTGCCATGAAGCCGGGTTGTTCTACGCCATCGCTGCAAGCCAATTACTCGAGATATCATTTGTTGTCGGTAGAATCTCATGAATCTCAAGACAGTCAGGAGACAACACCAAGAATTCGGCATATCCAGCTCTCAAGATGTTTAGTAGAAATATCTTCACTTTTCAGCATGTTTCTGGTAACCCCAATCTATCACCCAACGGTCCGACGCGCCGTTGCACCATACAACGCTACACAAAACCTTCGGGATATCATTTTCAATTTCTATCGGTGACTCGGTGACGCAACAGGTATCGCCAACTCATCGGCAGTGTGAATGAACTAGCGTCACCGACAAATCTTTCAAGATTCCCCCTATCAAGTTTGTGTCACGAGAAATACAATCAACTCCATTGGTCGAGAGCTAAACCTGCGGTGACAAGGAGAACCCCGGAATCTCAATCCCCAGATACCTCTATGGAAAAATGGTGGAAAACTAACTGCGAAATATATTTTACCCCTCGAAAATCTAACTAGTGTAACAACTGCCTTTAGCAATGGGAAGCCCGTCCATTTAGTCCTTGTAGCGAGGTCCATTTGTTCCCCCCTAAACCCTATTTCCCTTTTTAACGCCAGTACCTTGGTGATACAACACACATGATCAGACAAATCCTACCCCTCCCCCAATAGTAATTCCCATATCCCCTCACTTCTCCCCATCTGGCATTAACAGGAGTGCCTCAGAACACTGCCGAGGCGACAGGAAAGCCTGATACCTCGGTATCAGATTCCATACCACTATCATCTTGTTCCCCATCGCCATAATCCATGGCATGGTCCGACTCCGTCTCATCACCGGCATCAATCCCCAGCAACGCTTTGTCGACATCATCAAGCTCCATTTCATCCTCATCACCACCAGCTTCACTGCCGAGACCGAGAATTTCCTTGTCGAGATCATCAAGATTTTCTTCGCTTCGCTTGTGACCATTACGTCTGTCCTTGATCGGTTCACGAGGCGCCTCATCTTCTGTCTCGTCATTATCTCGAGCATCATCAAGCTCATTGGCACCTCTGTTCTGTAAAACCCGGTTGGTGCCCATAACTCCCAGATTCAAGTCCTTTTGGCTATCCCATCGATCAAGGCGTCGTCCAACTCGGCGAAATGCCGCTGCATAAGCCGCCATTTCCTCGCCAAAATCGTCTTCCTCGCTTCTGAGTTGGACTAGGCCCCCAAATCCACGTTCTCGGAATGAAAGGGGATCTTTGGTGAGAGTTTCCTCGCCTTCGCTGTCTTCGCAGGGGTCCGTAATCTCCTTGCTTCGTCTCAACGCTCGGAAAAATGCACCTTCCTGCTTTCGAATCTTCCGGGAGGTGTGGTGCTTCTTTCTCAGTCCTCTACTCAAGATGTAATCAACTCGTTGATTACGGTTCCGTTCAACAGCTAGTTGGTGTGCTGTAAGAGGACGAGAGCGTCTCATGTGAACCTGTCCGTCCCCATGAGGGACTGGCGAAGATCCTTCAACGAACTGATGAGCCATACCACCCCTGGCCCTACCTCGAGCAGAAGTGAGACCCCCCAATCTACCACCGAGAGCTCTGGGTGGTGGTGTAGAGCGGGTGCTATCGAGATCGGATTCATACTTTGGCCGGATTCGGCTGATGGGACTTCCAGCAATATCAGCTGCCAAACCCGGTCTTCTTCCAAGTATAGCAGCTTGAGCAGGTGTTCCATCGTCAGGAGGGAGGTGAAGTTTTGGTTTGGGGCCTCTTTTTGGTGGTCCTTGCTCGGCTTGAAATGCGGCTTGATCTGCTTCGATGATTCGTTTTCTTTCTCGCATCTTGC
This sequence comes from Calycina herbarum, assembly GCA_001414485.1. NCBI lineage: Eukaryota > Fungi > Ascomycota > Leotiomycetes > Helotiales > Pezizellaceae > Calycina > Calycina herbarum. The sequence continues at coordinate 149,886 of LLEY01000126.1, forward strand.
TTTGACCATAATCGATTTCTTCCTCGGTATCAACGTTCTCTTTCGCTTCCTCTTCCTCCGTCAATGTGACAAATTGCGGGACACCTTGGTTTCTCACATCCACTCCGTAATCCACTCCGGCCCCAAACGGGTTCTCTTCAGCACCCTCTTCCGTGAAGTCCGATTCCAAGTAGAACCACATCAGCCAGAGAAACGCGTCTGCTCTCGACTTGCTTGACAAACTTGTTCGCATTATGAGATCGTAGAAATCGCGGGGGGGGGGGAAATGAAGTTCTGTAACCTTTGGGGCGAATTGTGCAAGCACGAATATGAGATTGACTGGATTCGTTCGGGGAACATCTTTGTTCTTGATCCTGTCCAACGAATTGGGTTCGGGTCGATCTTCAGAAGCTCCCTTGAGAATTGATTTCAGCCTGGGCGCATCTTGGAGCTGTTTGTAGGAATTTGGATCTTGATGTGCCTGTAGGGAGGGGATGGCATGGTATGTTCGTAGTTGGGCTCGCATTTCGGGAAAGACTGTTTTGATTAGTATTCGCTCAATCGGGTATCTAGTAGGGGGAGGTCACAATTTAGAGTGGTATTCATTCTGCCCAAATTGACAAGCAGGCAGACCATCGCCATATTCTTTGCAGGTTCATGTTCCGTCAAGAGCTTATCCCTCAAGATCTTGCTCGTCTTGCTGCTCCTGGCCATTGCATCGATATAGAGATTGGCAAAGGTCTGCTTGCCGATCGTACCCGGCTCGTAGGTGTTCGTGAAAACGGCTCGATCATCCTCAAATATCGTCCTCAGGAAATCGAATTGTATATCCTTCCGCCATAATGGTTCCCCGTCATCCTTCTTCAGATGGCGCACCTTATTCCCACTGTAAATTGAGGAATTCATTGGCGTACCTCCCGCTGCGGGATCTTTCTTTTTCCTCCCACCGGTAGCTGTTGGCGCAGATGGAGTCTCTTGCTTCACGTTGCGTGGTGTGCTGGCCTCTTCGTCTTCGGTCAAATCAGCGTTCAATTTCGATGCGCTCGGGGTATTCTGGCGTGATTCTGAATCATCCAGGACATGCTGTAATGAGGTTCTGGGATCTGCTCTTATGGGGGATGAGGGCTGGGTGGCATTTCGATCATCTATGGAGAGGCCATCATCCATTGACAAAGGCGATGGTGACGGCGCACTGCGTTCTGTCATCTTGTTTGCCGTCGCTCCTTCTGCAGCAATATCATGCGATGGTCTTCTTCTCAGTCGCGATTGCTTGCTGATAAGAAGACAATGGGAGTGTAACAAACAGAGTTGGGTTGTTTGTTCTCTGGGGGAAGGCGCGTTGGGTGTTTGTGGGTGTGTTGTCACGATGGGCGGGTTGCTGTTGAGGTTGGAATCCGGGCCAGGCCCTGTGCCTTCCAGGTAGCTTGTAGCTTGTAGCTTGTTTAGAGCCTGGGGAACCGAAAATGCACCGATCAAACAGTGACCCCCACAAAGCTTAAAATGGCGTTTCGTTCTTCAGGGTCCCTCGAGCTTAGGCTTGCTAGCTAGCTTGCCCCTCCTTTTCTCACTCCCCCCTTCCCCCCTTCCCCCCTTCCTGGCTGGGCCTGGCCATCCGGTTACACGCGAGTTGCCAATGGCAATGTCACACCAAAAGGATTCTTATTTTAGATAGGGCTACCTACACTCCACGGGCAATCTCCAGCTTTCCGCCAAGAGAGAAAAAAAAAATGACATCTGAACCTCTGAGCCTCTCCCAGCAAAATTATTCTCCTTCTGTCCATTTAGAAGGCCGGAACCCCGATGGAAGGATCTGCCGTCAACGCTTCCCAAAACCCAGGTCTTACTTCTCAGATCATCACCTTAAAAAGAAGACCCCGCGGAAGCTTCCAAGTGGTCACTTGTTGTTCTGAAGTATGGTACTATTAATATTCCCCTACCCAGACGAGAGACACAGAGAGCCAGAAATATATCGAATAGCAAGATTTCTATTTAAGTACTGCGCAAGAAAATCCATCACCAGCAAGACTTCAAAAACAGGCGAAGGAAAGCCTCTGATTTGATTTCTCTTCAAGCCACCAGAGTAGCACAAAAGACGTTGATACGCCCTTTCTCGGATGTCTCGACCTCAGAGACAGGGCAAGGGGGGTGCATCCTGAATCCTACGGTACAGCCCCCCTTCTTTGTTTTGCCGAGTCACATTGATCACCAGAAGAACAGCACAACCACGTTCTTCTCCAGCCCGCGTACAGTTGCAGTTGCATTATCAAGTACATTTGCATATACACATGCCCCCTTTGCAACCCAAAAATCCCTGCTTCACGTTTCTTCGACGGGGGGATCTTAACCGGGAAATCCAACGGACTTCACCTATTGGCTTTCCAAGTTCCCAATAGGTGGAATTGGAAAAGCTAATAGATGCGTGTTCAGCCTCTCCCTGTCGTCTCCATGACCTTATTGTAGTGTGGAAAAGTAGGTGGTTAGCCCGTTCCCGCCCCCTGGTCGCTGAAACGTTTAGTAAACGGCATGCGCGCTATACAATCATACTCTGTGGACATTGGTTGACGTGGGAGGAGAGGGAGCAAGAAGGAAAAAGTCCCGCATCAGACGCGGCTCTATATTTCCACCGATGAAATGAAGATCTTTCTAAATTACAAGCAGAGCTGAGCTCTGGGATACCCCCATGTTCCAAGTAAAGTGAACAAGCCCCCGAGAAAAAAGGAAACCCGAGTTAACGAAATAGTACATGTGCCAATCCCACAAAAGCAAATCCCCACTAACTGATACAAAACTGGCCCGTAAAAGGGAAAAATAAGAGGTGTGTTGAAACCTCGTAACCAAGTGTTTCGAAGAAGTGAAAAAGGGGGTCATCTGAACCAAAAAAACAACAACAAGCAAGTCCTGCCTAAATATGCTCTCCCAAACCCCAAATGGAAAAGCCCGCGCGCTCGCTGAAACCGTCAAATAGCATGAAATCTATGCCTTAGCAAAAGTGAAGACTGCGCTGGAAATGAAGAAAAGAATAAGAGAGGAAAGTAGTCATGAAAGCCGTAAAATCGTCAAGACCAAGCGGGAGAGTTATCCAGCATATCTGCTCCGCAAATGGTCGTCTCCCCGAACTGTGTATCCCACACTATCTTGAGTGTCCACTGCCACTGCCACTCGCGTAATCGTAGTGCGCTCGATCGTTCTCCTCGTAGTAGGTGGTATCTTGGGTGTAATACGGATCCCTATCGTCGTAAACTGGTTGTTTCGAATCATAGCCTGCATCGTAACCAGCACTTCCACCACTTCTGTCCTTGTCTCTGCTGGATCCTCCACGGTAAGAATCTGATCCTCTCGCTCTCCCTTTTGCAACTACGTGCTTCAGCGAAAGTGATCCCCATGGCAGCCCAGAGGGATCATGATCTCCTCCCATTTCTTGTGGATCAGGAGTATGATATGAATGTCCTGCGTGTGCTTGATTCTCAGCATCTCTTTCCTCGCGTTCTTTCGCTCCTTTGGCCTTGTCTCCTGTAAAACACAGATACGTTAGTTTGTGTTTAATCTCAACATTTTGATTAAGGTGTACTTACGAAACTTTCTCTGCGCGATTCGATTCTGAACGCGTCTTCTCTCTTCAGGGTCCGTAATCTCGGACCAATCGTCCTTGTTTGAGGACTTTGACTTGGAAGAAGAGGACGAGGAGTGGTGTTTTCCCTTTGACGAAGAAGAGCCCGAATGGTGGGATGATCGGTGGGAGGAAGACATCTCGGTTTCGGTGTCTGAGGATTCTTCTTTGAGAATTGGATTTTGATCTGGATCGTTGATGGTGATGCGGGGTAGCTCGAGGGTTGGTGTTGTTTGATCTTCAGCGATTTGTTCTGTATTTTCGTTGTCATATGACTGAGGGTCCCTGGAAAGCTTTAGTTTGGGAGTTCAGCAATGGAGAGAGAAGTTAAGACTAACATCTACCATTGGTGATGGAATTAGGGGGTGCTGTAATTTGATGGTTTGCTTAGGGGAACTAACGACTGATCTTAAAGGACTGAAAACAGTGGCCTAATAGCCAGTGAAAAGTCTAATGCGGATGATATTGAGATGACTATATCCGTGATAATAGAAATGCATCTATATTTCAAGAAAACTCGAAAGGAGATCAATGGAGAAGTGTTGTTTGTAAAAAGAGAGAACTTGTTGGAAAATGGGAAGATATATATAAGCTCCAGTCACCACCTGAAGTGGGACAGATAGTGAGCCATAGTCATTCTAAATAGAATCTTAAGCACTGCCTCCATCCTGTTTAAATTAAGGGTAGCCACGAAGAACGTGACGCAGGTTGTCCTCGGATTGAGCAAGCCCATACCGCCATTACCATCATACCGCTGTCCACCAAGGCAGCCTCACCTTAAACCTCAATCCACTTGAATTGTGATTGGACCAGAGGACCAAACCTATGACTTGTTCTTTAAGAGTCCATTCAGAAATACGGGATTGAATCCGATCATCCTAGCACGCCGAAAGGCTGCAATGAGGCACGAGAACGTTGTAGGGGGTCCAGGGTCCATAAAGGGGGGCCATTTTTAGGTTGGGAGGGAGCTAAGACGAAATGCCGGGAATGTCGCACACCAGATATCGATGCGGCGATCTGAAGGGTCTCAATTGGTACTAATGGTTTGTAAAGAAGAAAGTGGTCCCGGAATTTCCAATTGCAACCCAGGCAGATGTTCCTGCATGCGATATTGGGAAGCGGGCAGTGGTTGGAGTAGCGAGCAGCGGCAGGGGGCTTGAGTTTAACGAACGCCAGTCGATTAGGCATCCATTTTATCCGTGCATTTGGTGATGGCAGATGCCCACGAACGCGGTTCCAGGCTGGTCGGCGACGACAGGCCAGCATAAGAACAAGTTGATGGATGAAGCCTTAACTGCAACAGAATCCTCGAGATGAGTCTTCTAGACCGTCGAGAGGTATGCTGCAGCATAGTCAGCAGCCAGAATGACGCATCCCGCCAAGGTGACCACGGAACGCAAAGTCCCTAGCTGGGCCTAGGGTCAACGGGATATGGCGCCTCGACACATGGAGACCCTGCTGTAAGTTGCAAGTGCCTCAAGGGCGGTTAGTCACAGGCAGAGCATCAAACATCGCGATGCCATCATTCTTTCAGGTGGTGTCTTGGAAAGCAGAAGATTCTTTGCAATTGTTGGTTGATCGCACTGCTGGCGGGCCGGCCAATTGCATTGTGGGTTTTGTCCGTAGCTGTAGATGCCAGGACGGGAGAACCCCAGGAGTGGTATTGCGTACGGTTGCTTGTCAGGTGCTAATGGTACCACATAACACATCGTCGTCCCGAGGTCGTCGTGAAGGAGTTGGGATGGGCTTCTCTCTAGGCTCTTCGCTTGGCTCAAGGAGAAAAAGGGGGGTCGTGGGGTTCTCTCCGGTTCTGTGCAAATAAAATGGGGATATCTAAGGAGGGTTCCTGCCTGGAAATGCCTCGCGGAGCTTAGGGAGCTTGCTTGGGCTTGTTGTTGACAAGGTCGCTTGCGAACTATTGAAGCTATCGGTACTCCGTATGAAAGGCCGAAACCCCACATCATACTTACATCCTTCAAACCACAATTTTTCAATTCCTTTGACAAAATATTGATCCTGATTACAGATTGAAGTTCTCCAGGTGTCGCGTCTTGTTGACGAGTCCTGGCGTTCTGGCAACGTCTTAATCGTCGTGCCTAATTCCCAGGGCGCGAGCTGAAGGTCGCTGTTCGCAGGTGCGCACATGTCTATGTAATCAGTGGAGTATTATCACCCCGACTCCTGAAAATACAGCCAATTCCGGCCCTTTAATGATCCCAAATCTCCCAAACGCATCTGCTGATTGGATATACCCAGGTTCTTGCTCTCTAAGCAGAAGGTATGATTCATTTAAGAGCCTTGTGTCCTTGTTTGGTGGTCGATATAAGTCACGAACCTTCGGCGAGAGCGAATAAGTGTTGCAACTTTTCAGAAATGGTTGGGGGCAGGACAAAAAGATTGTCTGATATGCATTGAATCGAACCAGGTTAAATTCCTGTCAACACTCAATTTGAAATAGGAAACTCGAGCAATAAGAACTAGACATGGTATCACGTCTGGGGTAATTCGGTGATGAACCAAGGATGTTGGAAACCCGCTGTCTCCATTGGACTTGACTCTTCGCCGGTCTTGTTCTTCGCGCGTACAGGTGCCCTTTTGAGAAGAAGATCTTTCTTCATGGAAACTCGGGATCATATCCGGAATTGGATGTAACTGAATGTAACTGCCAATGATCCTCCCCTCAAACTTAAAGGACGAAACTCTTCAGCTTATGCTCAGGTGCGTGGCACAATGAGCTGCAGCCCTATTACCTGGAGACAAGTTGGAATTCCCTGCTGGAATACACATGGGAGGTGGATAGATTGCTCGGTTGTCGTAACGTTTCACAGCTCATATCAATAAGAGTCAAATATGCACGCGACGCATAGCCCCATAATCTTACATTGACGACCGGCTTACAACCAAGAGTATCTTTGAACTCATCAGTTGACACCTGGCTAGAGCTGGTGTCCTTTTGGGCATCCGTTCTCAGCTATGTCTTCAACTCCCAACACTCGACATCACTGGAACTCAGGGACTATTAGCATACGATATTTTGTATATAATGAACTGAGAGTTTTCGGGAGACGTTGATTTCCACACCCACCGGTTAGTCTTCGAAGGTAACCAAATTGAGGTCTCACATCCATTAACCGTTGTAACTTATACCTGGAACGTTGGCGTTCATCAAATCAATAAATACAAATTGTGCATCAGCATGTATTTGGCGTCCCGCAACCCAAGTTTTTCCTTGTGTCTTGTTTAGGATTGCAACATAACTCACTAACCACCACTATATACATAGGGAGTTGAGAAAAAGAAACGGCAAATATTTGGCTTGCAGATTGTCACTATTCTATACGTTTGCGATATCTTATACGCAACCTCGAAAACCGGCATGTTAATTAAAGGCTGGCATGAAATACTGGCTGTTTACGCTTGAACACAATACGACAACCGAATGCTGTTGAAAATATTTGGATATAGCAATACAAGTCCTCGGATGGCGAAATCTGTATATCGAGGCATTCTGCAGAACTCTTGATTAACTACCACCTTCACTTTGTCGTTTGCTTTTCGAGAACAATTTGCTCGTGTAGAGACCTCATGAACTCCACCCTATTCCACGTCAGATCACTTTTTTGACGGCAGAATGACATAATTCTCCGCGCCGGATCCTATACAGACCATGTAACCAATAGCAACGCGTTGTTCTTTGTTTGCATCAAGTGGAATTCCCATAACTCGAAATGTCTCATACAGTCAATTGCCAGGTTGAAACCCCCCTGTCTTATAATAATGTTGCATTGTTGCCTCAGTCTTCTCAATTCGGAATATTTCTTGACTTTTACTACTTCGCTTTTTCAGGTGTGAGTGAGTCTCAATAGGAAGCTTGCGTGCTTCGACTAACTAAACATTGTCAAAGAGTCCTATTATTTCACAACATATCGCCTGAGGATGACAAAGTGCCAGTTTTTACTGTCTTTTAGTTCTAGGCTAATGTTTCTGCCAAAAAATAGGGGGGTTCTAAGTTAATATTGAATGAGTAATATTTCCGACAAAGAAGGGAGCTTCCTGGAGGACCCTTGGGCATTCAGTCTTGCGACTTCTGGGAAAATCTTCTAAAAACTCGTACCATCTCTTGTCTAAATTTGACTTGCCTTCTTAATAATTTATCGAAAATTCCCCCCTGTTATCTTCCTCGAAACCTTTCTACCACTCCCATTGTCTTTTATGGTGCTGGTATTAAGGCCGGAGTTGCGGTTGTACGAAATCATTTCATCATACGAGTAGTTCTGCCAAATATATGATCAAAAAGTATCTACTAAGCGACAGACTTTTTAAAATATGTTTTGCATTTACTAACAAGATTGTCAAGATCTTATTAAAATAACCCAGAAATGTAGAAGTTATCTGACATTAGGTTTTAGCTGCTCCTCAGACTAACTTTTCTACAAAACAAGCGGGTTTACGAAAGATCATGTGATTTGCACATCACGTTTATGCACTTTCACTCACTAAACTGGCCTACAAAATAGCTTTCCCGCTACTTGGTTAAAAGTTAATTCACGATATTGAGGTGTATATATTACATATCATTTATATGTATGTCATGTCTCTTTTGTAATTTACGTCACGTTTAGGAAAATCTGACTCAAGTGGGGCACCAGGGCTGTAACGGAGAAGAAAGTTTTACTGCGTAGCTTCATCTTCGTGGGTTAAAATAAGCAAAATTTACCATAATTCAATACAAATGTTCTTGAATTTCTCAAGCTTCCGTGGTCCAATGGTTAGGATTCCACCCTTCCACGTCTTGACAGACAATGTTAGGTGGAGGTTCGGGTTCGATTCACGGCGGTTGCATATTTTTCTTTACTTTTCTTTTTGTCTGATAAGAACACCTGTTGTATCTTTTTCGTTATGTTGTGGGATTGGAGGAATATTTTTTTCCCATTTGGAAAGTTTGCACCTGACTTGTGAGGAAGCTTGTGTGATTTTAGTGGAGAAAGTGGCTTAGTTTAAGCGAATATCGAGTCCAGTTTTAAATGGAGATCCTCCCCCTTTTCATACCCCTTGAAAATTTCGCTTGTTGTATGAGAGATATGTTATTTTTCATACAATCACATGGCTTTGGATTTTTAACTCTTTTACAGGACTTTCTAGCTTTCTTCCAATCCAAACTTAGAAGTGTCAAAAGGGCTTCATTGGCAATGCGGCTGGTTCGATGGGGTGGATCATCCAATCTCGTAGGTTTCAGAAACCAAACTCAAAATTCACATTGGGGATATTTTAAGCTTCGCACCCCTTTTCGGATCAAAAAGAAGCACATTCCAAGAAAAGATCAGTTCAGGCACACTCAAAATGACTGTTTCGAGACGAACTTAATAAATTCGGACTTGGTCGGTCAAGGATCCGTGGCATTCGAAGGCATCCGAGAAGTCCGGAGAAGAAGTATATTTTGAAGAGGAAATGCACATCTAGAATTCTTTTCTCTCCACCCTCTTCAGGTTCAAGCTGAGCAGTCTTCCTTCAAGCTAAGCTGTATCTCATACAAGTCAAGGCAACACACATTCGTTTTTCAATTCGAGACTTTTTCAGTAAATTTTTTTGTATTCGACAAAATGGTTCAATTCACATTCTCTACATTGGCACTTGCCTTCCTTGCCTCCGTCCAAGCCTCCCCAGTTGCCGTTCGCGCGACTGCCGCTTGGGAGACACTCCCCGCAACCCCAGATCTTCCATCGCCTATCGGTACCGATTCCTTCACCAAAGATGGAGCTGCATTATGGTTCCAGAAATATAACGAAGCAGCGGGTGGTGAACCCCTCGTTTTCATTCACGGTGGACTCGGTTACTCAGCCTACTTTGGAGACGTGATTACCATCCTCATGAAAACACGTTATTGCATTGCAGTCGACCGACGTGGTCACGGAAGATCAACATACAAAGCCGGCGAAAGCTTTACCTTCGACAAATTCGCCCAAGATACCCATGCTCTTCTCCAATCAAAAGGTGTTACCAAATCTATCTATGTTGGATGGAGTGATGGAGCTGCTACTACTCTCGCTTCGCTACTAAACACCACCATCTCTGCCACCATCAGCAAAGCCTTTGTCTTTGCCGGCTTCCAGAAACCAGAAGATTCAAATACCACCTTCACAGATACTGCAATCTACTCGACATTCCTCACTACCTGCGCTAAGGAGTATGCAACTCTCCAACCCAATGCCAACTTCACAGATTTTGCAACCAGAGTGGGTACTTTGGAAGCTACACTTCCTCAGTTCACGGATGCGCAATTGGCAACTATTGATGGCAGCAGGGTACAAATTGTTGGTGCCGATCATGACGAAGCTGTTAACTTGGAGGTTCCAGCTCATTTGAATAAGGTGATCACCGGAAGTTCGTTGGTTATGTTAAAGGATGTCAGCCATTTCGCTCCCGTTCAAGATCCTACTAGTTTCGCTGCTGCAATCGAGGCTTTTGCATAGTCAGGGGTTCGTTGGTTTTGTTTGGGTTGTGGCATATAGAATGGAGTCATTTTGTTATAGGATATATTTGGAAAATTTGCTTGAACTAGTTTTAAGACCTCAATTAATGAGATAATGTGGGTAAAGTGTTTGAGAGTTCTATTTTAGACTTGGATGTTGAGCCTTGCTTTACGAACTGAAATTTGTAAGTGACCGCTCCCCTTTTCTTACCCAAAATTCAACCACTGAAAATTATCAAGAAAGGTTTCGTCTTGGTGATCCTCCTAAGAGAGCACAAAATACTTTCTATGATATAGATTTAGATGGTCATGGAAACTTCGATAAGGTAAAAAAACAGCTTCACGGTTTACTTCTGGCCTGTTCTCTCGTCATCTCTGGTTTATTTAAACGTGACTTACCCTAAATTTTTAACTTATTGAGAACCATCAAGCGACCTCGAATCACTTCTTCTTTTATGGATATAAGTTACAACAATTGAAAACCCAAAGGGTCAAACCTCCTCTCTGGTCTTTGACAGTGACTCAGGTGAAATTGTTGAAAGAAAATACCGGAAAGCCAGAATCTTCCAGAGCATGACACTCAAGGTTATATCAACATGAGCTTCCTGCTCAGAATATATTTTCAAACTGGCTGTACTTTGAACGCAAAAGTTGCTATTCCATATCCACCCAACGAACCAGCCTCAAAAACCATGGTCCGAGGTCGCAAACGCAAATTATCGGACAACTCGAGCCTGCCAAAAACCCCTATCTGGCCGCCGGTTTCCGAAGGAGCTCGTGGGGAGTATCACAAGTCTCAGTATCCATCAACATTCTCGGCCGTTGAAGACGCTCCCAAAGACCAAGAACAAAATTTGCAGCTTCGAAAGACTGATTCCCAGAGTTCAAAAATAGCGACATTTAGGAAGCTGAAGAAACATATACGCGAAGTCGTGACTGAACAGCTGAATGGAAAATTGGAAGAAGACAGCTTTTGGAGAAAAGAGCGTCCGGGATATACATGGGACGTGTTTCCTTCCAACGAAGAGATCGGTCATCTTGTCCAGGAAACTCTTGACGATATACTGAACAGAGTAAGGTGAAGAATCGAGAGGAGATCTAGGATCAGGGAAGAAAGAGACACCCATGGTATGGACATGCCAGATGAATCCATGAAGGTTCAACGAAAGCGGCAATGTGTCAGGGTCTCTACAACCGAACATGACGTGGGAAATTCGCCGTCTGAAGATGAAGAAAACGCGGGAGGAAAAACGGCGCAACATCTTACGCAGGACCACAACATCGAGACCACTAGTTTGGCGTTGACTACTCAGCGAGAAGACACACTTTTCCCAGGATCTCCCCCTCGAAGCCCGAAGTCTCAAGAATTGCTTAGTCAAAAGGCAGGAAGTCCCAACCTCCAGTCAATGGTGAACTTCCATGGAGAACCCGCAGAAGAAAACGGAAATCCCTCATTTTGTTCAGTTAAGGTGCATATAGGTTCAAATGAAGGCGTTGGACAGAAACGTGTGGTGGATTTCGAGACCCGGAGAGAAATTAGGCGGGAGGCACCAGTTGATCGAGCTTCTTCATTTCTGCTTGGTCTTCTCGGAAAATAATGCAGCCGTAGTAGACTTTCAATAGAATGACTACTTGTCCTCTTTTCAGGCCCCTATACCATTCTATAGTTGTTCCCCCCCTCTATTTCACTAAAATAATATCAGCGGCAAACAACTTGAACCACTTCTGTTTATTGACGATATTTGAGCTTTAGCTCAAGCATGAATCTTTTCTTCGAAACACACAGAGTAGAAACATGATCTCGGGGGTTGCAAGTTTTCTGATATATACATATTGACCCAAAATTTTACATAACCGTCACAAGTTTCCAAACACGCATCATCGTCCCCTCTCACTCCTTCGTTTTCAACCCTTAAGCGGTGACATTCAAAAGTGGCCAATTAATACCCTTATCCGCAGCCCCAGTGTTTCCCAATCCAGCACAACTGTACAATCCAACGGGGTTGTTTGCCGTAGCCTTCATGTACTGAAGATCAACACATTCCTCTACAAAACAATCAGTTTTATTCTTCCAAACCAAAAATCCCACTATGGAAAAGAAACTTACGAGGACTCGAAGCAATAAGAGCAATACGACCATCCTTCATGACATTCCACTTCTGAGCAACCTCGGTAGCCGAACAATTCTGCACATAAATATTCCCCATATCCTTCCAGTTGGCTATATCCCAAATATTATTATCGCATTTCCATCTTAGCCGTTGGCCAATTTGGGAGAGACTCACTCTTTGGTCCCGCATCCATGCAGTAATTGGTATCTGCCAATTGAATCGTAGAGTTTCCTTCCTTGATATACCATTGTTGCTCGGCCTTGTTATTCTTCGTTTGCCTAACCAAAACCCATTAGCGGTTTTTCTAGCACACTCAGAAGCAGTGAAACAAACACGACCAAAGTTGTGCCAGCCTTCAGAGGAGTCTTTGGCACGACCACATATTTGGTATCCACATTCGATGTGATATACACAGCTCTCATCCCCTCAGGAACAGCACCCTGAACAACTCCAGCCGCCGCAAGAGCAAGTGCGAAGAAAGAAGTACCCAACATGATCAAAGAATTGTGATTTAAAATGAGGTGATGTACTCAAAAATATCGCAATTAACCCCCTAAGAGTCGGGACTCACTTATATATATCTCCACCCCCATCGTCACATCTCTCCTCCTTCCCCGAATTGGTCCACTTGATCTCTAAATCGCACTTCGAGGCTAATCACTCGCACATCTTACTGTGAAATACCCCCAAATTAAGCCTCCCCCAACTGAAGAAACATTCATCTATCGGAAGTAGTATAAACAAATATCCACACGAGTACCCTTCAATCAATCAAGATCCAGTCATGGGTCCCACCGGCAGATAATTCTGACGTATACAGACACCAATGGCGGTGCGCAGTCTCTTATTATAATGAGGAGTAAAATGTGGATGCCTAAGTTGGGGGATATCAGGCTAGAGAGGTGGATAAATTCCTCGGGGATTCGCATAAACAATTCTTCCAGAACACCCATGAAAGCTCAAGCTGTGCATCGGCACTCTGTGTATGATCATGTAAAAAGATCTAGATAGGTGTGCTTTAAGAAGGTAGATTTGAGTCTTCAGGAATTCCCCTCTTTCGTTGAACCTCCCTGAAAAGAAGCTCGTGCAAGCGAGAAAGCATCCTACACGATGGCCACCACAAGTCTACTGGCTTACTTAAACCAGAAAGCACTTCTCAACTGTCTCCGCTGTATTCATGAAATGACAGGGCTCGGCAATGCGCCTATTGATTATCTCATGTCAACGAACTGCTCATTCAAACTATCCGTGCCTAGATTTGCTGCTATGGCAAGTAATCAACCACATTAAATGTGGTAAGAAGCACATCTTCCAGAATACTAAATGTTTATTTTGGAAGAGAAAACAGAAAAATAATCAGCAGAGAAGTATACAACCAGCAAGTAATTATATAACCCATAACTGCAAAATCCAAAAAGGAGTAGTAGAAAAACGACAAAAATTACGAGGAAGAGATAGTACTCACACGTACTAGAAAGTTGACCCCTTCTCAATCGCACTCATCAACTCCGCCACCTTCCTACACACGTTCCTATACTCCTCACCTACTCCATCCTCTCCAGCGACAGCTCTAAATCCATCTCTCCAAAAATTCCACCTCTGAAGATCAAGCAAAGGTTTCCCATCGTACAACTCCCCCGCCTGCCACACTTTATTCTCTTCTTCTTTAACATCGCCAGGATATAAGATCTATGTAAACAAACGCTGGCCAATCCATAAAATATACTGCGCAGAAGCCAAGACATAGACATCACGAACAGGACCTGGTTCTTGTTTCCTCTCAAACGCTCTGCGGCATGTCCAAATTGCCATGTTTGGAGTCATGGTGTAGATGCGGTGTTCGTAGAGGTTTGCTATGAAGGCAGATACACTGACATATTCATTCATATCTTCACCTTCTTCTGAAGGGACTAGGGGGCATGTTAGACGGGGGGGAGTCAAAAGTAGTAGAGAAAGGGTGAGGAAATGAACCGACCTTCGTCGAACTTATCTATCGTGACATCGTTAAATTGCGCAAATCTTTCATCAAGTGTCAGGACTTTTGTCTATTTCAGATTAGTTTTCGTTTCGTGAATTGAATTGGGAGATGAGAAAAGAAGGTTTTGCTACTCACTTCGTGCGGTGGGGGTTTTTTTCAGCTTCAGTAGCTTCCCCAGCTCCTCCATCAAGCGAACAAGTTTCAACATGGAGGGATGATGATAAGGTATCTGCTCTACAATATCGAAACACACTTCTGCAAATTCGCGATTCTCATCATCTTTTGGTTCTCCGGGAAGGTATGAGGTAATGGAGTTTGCGGTTTCTTGCAGTATTTTCTTGGAATCGGGCTGGAGAAAGTCTTTCAAAATGCTGAACATTGCGTCGGCTATCTTAGGGTCACATCGTTTGACGTCTGCTTCTCCCCCTTTTTTGGGCACATCTCTGGAGTTTTTTGGCTTGAGACGACCGAGAAATAACTTGGAGAACTTTGCTGGGACGGGTTGTGGTACTTTGTAATCTTGTTCTTTGAAACCATCCCTTTTGAGGTCGAGGTATGCCATTTCTGCGAGATCGCGGTCCGAGTAAAATTTCGAGTGGGGCTAGGGTTACGTGGGTTGAGAGGCAAACAAAAGGGTGTGATGCTGGGAGAGTTGCTGAATGACAGAAAATATGATGAAGGTCTTTGCTATAAATTGGGAAAAGGAGTCACTCAGCACGTAACACAACAACATGTATTTGTGTAACAATAATCAATCATTTTGTCATACAGGTTGGTTGCGCATCAACTTCTTCTGAACATTCTTTACTTCTACGACTCTATTCACACATGACGTTTACCTTGTGATCCCATTGGTGATTGCAGCTCACAGAAGTTCTCTGGTTTCTTTTGGTTTCTAAATACTATGTTTGTCCATTGAAAATCCCACACTCACCCACATCACTCCAGCAATGTGTGTATCTTTAGAAGGAAAGACTACCCTGATGCTTCACTTTTTTCCTCAATAAAACTAAATTGAATATCATGCAGCAGTTAATCCGAATTCCACGTCAGTTATTTTTTACTGTTATCTTGCTTTCCCTATAACTCCAATTTAGATTCATTGAGGAGAAACAATCAATTTTAGGGGACCGTTTTTGGGTAACGACTCTCAATAATATCTACAGCTGAGGTAAGTAATTAATCCCTTCATAATTTTCCCCGTATGCTCACCACTCGCCAAAGATTGGTGAAGAGGACTTTCCACTCTTTCCACTCTGAGCACCTCTCCACCTCACGACAGTAATTCTGGTGAAGGATTGTTGCATCCATAGGACCCAGTTCTCCATAAATCTGCCACATCTCATTATCTCGTCTCTCGGCTGGGTGCTCTATCGTACTTTCCTCAATATTCTCGATAGCATTCTTATCTTCAAACCCAGCCCGGACGTTTTGAATTGCCAAATACAAAGGCAGGTCAGGTCGGTCCAGTCTGATTCCATATTGCCCTTGCTGACTGAATAATCGATTGTAAATGAACAGGATTATGAACGGCCGTAGCAACGAGCTGGCTGTTTTCCGGAAGAATATTGTGTCTTCATCCGTTTGTGCGTACTCAGGAAGCAATCTGCAGCTTCCATCTAAGCGTTGGAATAGTCCTTCTAGAATTGGAATGAGCGTGTTGCATTCATCAAATGTCAAGTCACCCTCCTCACTCAGTATTGGTGGAATGCGTAAAAAGACCTTCTTCCCCTGGGTGCCATATGTAAGAACGCTTAATTTTCAGAGCCAGTATTAAGCATTTCACACCGACTAATACTTTGGAGGCTAAAAGTCGGTTCCCCTTCTCTTGCGCTATCGCTAAGAAAGGAGGTGAGCTGGCTACTATGTAGGAATTCGTGATACGACAACTTTAGCACTGACCTCAGCCCTCTCTCCACGACCCAAATGATCAAAAGTTGTATTTGTTGGTAAAAGAGGGTACAGTGAGTTACGAATTAAAAAGCCGAGAAAAGCCGAGAAAAGTTTTAAAAAGTCCGTGCCTTTCTTAAAAATCTACTCTTGCCCCTCTACTACCCCTCCTCTTTATCTAAAGTATTATAATATATATTAAATACTCTCTATTACTCTTTATCTTCATCTTTATTATCCCCTCTATCTATAGTATTATAACACTGCTCTTCAAGTATAGCTATTAAGTACGCTCTATAGAGCTTCTTATCCTTCTCTCTTATCTCTACCTTTTCTAATATCCTTTATATCTCTTATACTTAGAACTTCCTCTCCTATATCTACTCCTCCTTCTTTCTTTTCTTCTTCTCTACCTCCCTCCTGCTCTCCTTTGCCTCTCTCCTTCTCTTTATCTCTCTTCTTCTATCTTCTTCCTCCCTCTACTACTCCCTCTCCTCTACCCTCTCTCTTCTCCTCTTATCCTCTCTCTCTTACTTCTCTTCCTTCTCTTATCTCTATTATTATTATTACGGATAAGTAGTTTATTAGTTTTTAATAAATTCTTAACTTAAAAGGTTAAAATTAGTAAAGTATTTATTAAAGATAAAGTAAATACACTCCGTACTTCTATTAAAGTTATCTATAATTTCTTAGAGGTTAAGAGTATCATCGCTATCTAGAATAGTATTAAGAATTAGGTTTTTCTTATATTAAGTAAGTTATAATAAGTTACGAGTTAAGCTTGAATTTGCTTACTTTTTTTATAATCCGAGCTTTTAAAAATTCCTTAATTCCCCCTCTTTTTAGGTACTCTTTTACCTATTAATTAATAATAATATATGATATACTATTTATAAGAATAGGAAAGAAGAGGCTTATATCTCCTCTTATACTCTATAAACTTTATAAGACAAAAACAGATAATTTTATATCTATCTTGATTTTTATAAGGTCTTAGCATAGCTTATCGACCTTATAGGGGTAGTGAATTTTTTTTTTAAGAAAAGGGGTTATTTTAAGAATTATTTATCTTTTAGTTTACTTTTGTTATACTTAACGTGGTTTATCAGGACCTGGCGTACTTTTCCTATCTTCCCTACTTTATTATTTTAATACGCGTTATCTTAATAACTACTAATAGAAATTTAAACTTAAGAAGCTCGAATTATCTTAGCTATTAAGGCTATCTAATTATCTAAAAAGCTTAGTCGTTAGTCTGTTATAAAAATCTACAAAGTCCCTAAAACTAGCCTTCGCCGTAGAATAAACAGCTAACTTCCCCTCCTAGAACGACGGCTAGCAAATATTAAATTAACTTAACTCGAGGAGGAAGTGATTCTTTAGAACATACTTGACTTGGATTCTAGAGGGTTTGTACCCTGGCTAGCTAGTATAGAAGATATAGTAAATTATATTCTCGAATCGCGGGGAGGGAAACGCGTTAGTAAGCTTTGGGTATATCGATTTGTATAATAATAACTAGGGTTAAAGACGCGTTTTAATCGCGTTTACGACTTCTAAAGGGCCTTATACGAAGATCTTAACCTAATTAGCGCGTAGTTCTGACTTATGTAAAATATAAGAGCGAAATATAGCGTTTTAGATTACGATTTCTATAACTTCGATGAAACGGGCTTTATAATAGATATGATTTACCTTGCAATAGCTGTTACACGTGTAGATCGACGTGGTAGAGGTAAGGCAGTTCAGCTAGGCAATCGGGAATAGGCTATAGTAATTACTTATATCAATGGCGAGGGTTAGGATGTCCCTCTATTTTTAGTTGTCTAAGGGAAGAATCATCTTACGAATTAGTACATAGACGGCGGCCTCCTATACGACTGGGTTATTAAACCGATAAGTAACGGATAGATAAATAATAAGACGGGTCTAGAATAGCTAAAACACTTCGATAAATATACTACTAGTTATATAAAGGGTCTATATTAAATACTGGTGTTAGATAGGTATAAGAGTTATGAATCGGCTGAATTTTAAGAGTATTATAAAGCATATAATATTATAACTCTTGGACTACCTCCTCACTTATCCTATATAACCTAACTACTTGATGTTAGGTGCTTTAGTATATTAAAGCGAGTATATAGTCGGCAGATTAAGACGTTTATCAAAGCCTATATTAACTATATTACGAAGGTGGAGTTCTTTTTAGCTTTTATAGCAGTATATAAAGAATTAATAACGGTCTAGAACGCTTAAGCTGGATTCTGTAGAGCTGGCCTAGTGCCTTTTGACCCGTAAGTAGTACTTTCAAAGCTTGACGTAAGGTTACGGACTCCAACTCCCCTAAGACCCTCTACTGCCAATTCCAACACTTGAATCTCCTAGACTCCCTTAAACCTTACTAAAGCGCTCTTATAATCGACTCTTATTTAGAAACAGATTACCTGTTACTAGGGGAGCTTGCCGACTCCACTATTTAAGACAGTTGCTGTATTAGCAAAAGGTATAGAGCGAATAGCCCATGAGATAACCTTGTTGTCTACTGAAGTACGTACCCTTCGAGCAGCGAATGAAGCCTTAAGCAAACGCCGTAGAGCCAAAAAGACTCGTGTATGTCAAGGGAGGGCACTTATAGTAGAGGATGTCTAAGATCTTTTAATTCAAAAGGACGTTAACGAGCAAGTACGACGCGACTTACGTGTGGAGGGGGGTAATAAGAAGGAGGGGCAATCGTCTAGACGGCGTTGTAGCACTTGTAGAAAAGCTGGTCATAATACACGAACTTGTCAAATAGATGTAGATATGTCTGATTCTTCGGATTCTAAGTAGTTATAGTTAATTTAATATGTTGTGGTTAATTTATTAATATTCAAAGTTGAATGCTAAGGAAAAGTGCGCCAGGTCCTGATATGCGCCAGGTCCTGATAAACCACGTTAGTTTAAATTAATAAATTATATAGAAGAGAGATAATTAGATATAGCGCTTCTTTCTAGCTAGGCCTCGTCTCTTTTAGAGTACTTTTATTTTCTGTCTTCTAAAGAAAAGAGGGAGAAAGCCTTAATAAAAAAAAAGAGCTCGGATTACAAAAAAAGTGGGCAAATTCAAGCTTAACTCGCAACTCACTGTATAAAGCTATTATTATAATATTAGAGAAGAGATTTTTAAGGCACAGACTTTTTAAAACTTTTCTCAGCTTTTCTCGGCTTTTTTAAACCAGGGAAGCTTAATTCGCAACTCACTGTAGTGAAACTAGGTATTTCGCAACAGTATTGAAAAAAGCTAAAATTAGGTTCTTCCACGCCCGTACCCATAGTTTTCAACCTAGATTTAGCGACTCCTTGCTGGTTATAGAACAAGTCTTCTATATTGAAGCTTTCCCCTTCGAAACCGGAACTAGACAGCGAGTCCACTCAACCACGCCAAAGAAAGAACATTTTCGTCCCCTCGGGCTCGTTTATTTCAACATTAAAACAGTAGAATTGACAAATGACCAATTAATGCACCTTTCCGCTGAATTGTTAGGGTATTTACGCGCCGTTTGTTTATCTACCCCCATCTCTGTCCCACTCAATCATGTCACGTAGCTTCTTGATACTATTGTGGAAGAAACTGGTCAGCAATCATATTTCCTTGGTAAGAAATTCGACAATTGTCTGCTAAGGATTGTACGAAACAGTCATGAATATTTGGAGCGATTGTTCGAAGCGCTTCAGAAGAATTGAAAACTAAATTTCTTGGATCTCCCAGATCGTTTGGATTAATGGAAGCTACTACTACCCGAGAGAGTTCGGAGTGATGATTTCAAAGAGCATTGGAGATTAATGATCAGACATTTACTCACGGCAAATAAACTTCCAAGTAATAATCCGCCAATATCCCTTCGTAGACCTCGGCACGCTCCTCAGCTGTGTGTTTCACCGCTCGCCTCCAGCTTTCCCTGCTTTGCAAACACACTTTCACTGAGGTTGCAAACAGACTTCCCATCTCCACATCAAGAAGATTTTGAATCTGTGCCCCGCTGAATAGTGTAGCTTTTGCGGGAGGATTTGTTTGGGGTGCGTATAATGAAAACCCTTGCCCAAGCCCTTTCACACAAGGAGGAATCTGATGGACTAGTCGTCCAGTGCCGATTTCTACTAGAAGCACTCCAATAGTAAATGCTTGTTCTGCAAATTGGCGGAAGTCATTATCTTCGTACTCCCTCTTCGAAGCTTGAGTCTGTAGAATAAAGCGGCGTGGCTCACCCAAAACTACTCGGGACCGTTGGACTTGGATGGAATTACTTTTCAAACCAGAAAACCATGAAGTTCCAGAGAGGAAGAGTCCACACTCAAGAATCTTGAAGGCAAGGCGGATTCTTTCAGATCGTGGAAACTTGTCTGCCGGCTCCCCTGAAATATTTGTGTCCAACTTATAGAGTAGCTTCGCGAGAGGCTTCAATTGCTGGAGCTGCTGATGGTTTTGAATGAAAGGATTAGTTGAAGAAATGATTCTTTGATTGATTGGGGGGACACAAGCACGAAACCAGGTCGCACTTGGAGCACCCACAATTGGGAACAGTTGTTTTTCACTCGACGAGGCCTCGATGCAAGCTCTATAAAAGTCGACAACACCGTTCTCGTACTGATCAGGGGCCTTTTCTGGGTCAAAGGGACCCTCCACTAGTACTTCTAAAGTCTTTCGCGGCCATGCAATCAGGAGCTGATATTGTAAAACCATGGCCTGGAGTGTTGTGACGTTGGGCGAATCGGCCACATCCCTTCTATACAGATCCATCTCCAACATAATATCTTCGATGCTTTCCGGGTATGTTGTTTTGCTCGCTGCATGGCAGGACTGGTAGAGACCTTTGGATGCAAGCCTACTCTCATACGCAAGCTGGAACAATATGGAGTTCCTGACTTCCTCGAGTGCTTTCGTCGTCACGATATCATCTGAAAGGGCGTGTTTAGGTTGGTTTGTGATCAAATAAGCCTGCTTTGCTCTTGCCTTCATGTCGGTAATTTGTGTACGGGCCGTTCCAAGTTTCTGCAGTAGATCGGGACACTTGGACGAGACGAATTTGAGTGTTTTCCGTATGGTCATTTTGTGCTCATTTTGCGAGACTCTCCGGAGTATGACCCCGAATCTAGCCCCTTGTGTTGACGATTCTCCGGCGGTCGACTGCTTTTGCGATTGGTGAGACTTGAGCATTCCGGATTGTTCGAGGAACTCCTTGAGAGTCTTTTTTATTTCATCGTGGAGGCGTAGGACCATGGTAACATGCTGAGAGATGACCCGGCTGCCACTTTTGCCCCATAATTTGGTCTGGTACTTCTCAGAAACATTCTTATCAATTCCCCACATCTTTGCCCACACTTCAAGATCTGCCTCGGATGCTTCGCACTCATTGCGTATTTGTTGAAGTGTCAATTGTGCTTCTTTGGCCTCTTTCAAAAATTGTCTGAGCTCGGTAACCCATCCTTTGATAATATTGAGTGCTACAAGCGAGCCGGTTACCGCCCCCCATATCGCAAGAGCCGACGACATTCTGGCTAGTTCTTCGTGTCACTTAGAAACCCTTCCAAGTGTGTCGCGATAAGTGCCTTTCGACCTCAAGGGGATAGACCTTCCCCCTATGGCCGCAAATAAAAAGCAAAGTGTTGAAATGCGCGGTGATTCGCCAAGCGAGTACGCCACATCTCCTATTTAGGTTGAGGTTGCATAATCGTTCCAGCCTCGCCGATGGTCGCAACTCCAAGCTTCCATTTCTTCCAGCCTTCATCGCGATACCATCTTCTCCTTGTGCTTCTATTTTATGCTGCACTTGATTTACACACTCATTGATAGAACGAGACAACCCCAGAATGGAAATGCAACGACAGAAGCCCAACGAGTTGGGCAATCAACCTCGGGCGGCTATTTTAGATCGTAAAGAATCTCAAGGTACGAGTTCAGATCATCCTCGTTGCCCACCCTTCTTATTTCACTATGATTCTCGCATAATTGCTTAAATTGCCCGAGGGTATTTGGAAGAATCGCGAAATTGAGTTTCTGATTCTCCTAAATCTTCTCGGTTGATATTTTTCATCGTCTGTCTCAAGAGGTTTGCTTATATTTCTAGGGAACGATATAAAGCTACTGGCTCTCATCGGAGACGAGAGTTTAACTACGCAATGCATAACTTGCTCCGAGAACCTACGCTCTTGCATCCAATACGTATCCAAAGCAGCTGAGGTGGACTACCGTTATACGAGTACAAAGCTTAAGCCAATCGAGAAACGATTGGATGAAAATCGGCTGCGGCTCGATATTTGGATGGCTGACTGTGGTGTTGACAAAAATAATTTGTCTGACTTGAGGCTACGCGAGGAGAAACTTTCAACAATTCTTCAAGGCTTGTTTCAACGTATGGATATTAGCAATCAATCAATCTTCGAGGAGGTTCGAAAGATCGAGGAGTTGGCTGTAATTTCTATACGAGACCTTGCAAAACAGGCGTGAGTTCAACAGCTGCCATGTCTCGTCTCCTGAGCTAATACCACAAGCGAATTATTACCCTCAATAAACGGTGCAGAAATAGGAATTCTGGAGGAATGCGACCGTCTTACAGCGACTATTCATGCTCTAGCGCTACTGCAGTCGACAATCCACACGGCAATTGCTATTCACCTTGGAAAAGGGCCAGAAGCGGCTTTACAGTCAAGCATCAATGAATTCCAAGTTTCCTTGCAGGCCCGTTCCCTTGATGTAGAGAACAGCAGTATTTCGGCCGCAACGGAAGAAGAGACTTGGTCTCACAAGTCAAGCGAGGAGCGGTGCCCCAATTGCGACTTATGGATGCCCTGGAATGCTCTGCCCCTTCATAAAGAGTACTGCCCTAATGGACTTACCGATATTCTGCCACAAACAGCTAGCATCCCTGTGGAGTGTGAGGAGAAACCCGGTGCTGCTGAAGTTGAGGTCGAAAGGATGCCTCCACTTCCTAGCAGCACAACATCCAACGCTTCTGAAATCTCACAAGTTCAACTATATGGTTCTGAACCCCACCAGCCGGATTCCCAAACAATCAACAATGATGACAATCGAAGGGAAAATTCCGAATACCTGGGGCTTGGTAGGTACGAGACACTGTGGAAAAAAGGCTGGATGTTTTACTCGGCAATGCCATGCAATCAGAAGGAAACCTATTTTGCAACCTTATCTGAAACCATGAAGACTGCGATACATGAGACTCAATCTGAAATTGAGCGCAAGCTGGGCGGTGAACGAAACTTATCACGAGCTCTACACGAAAAATTAGATATGTGGTTAAAACGAAAAAGTCCAAAAGACATGAAACCGAAGAAATATGGAAAACTGGAAGACAATGTGGATGCCAAAATAGAAGTGGTTCTAAAGGGACATCTTCTAACAGATTCTGTGTCCTTTAGAAACTCTACCATGTCATCTCTACTGGACGGCAGCCTTTATGAAGAACTAAAGTTCACATTCGGGTTCCCAAGACCACTTGAAAGAGGGAAGAGCTTTATATGGTATCATATCCCAGCGAATAACATGTCGTGGGTCGAGGTAAGTAAAATATCCATCAATTGTTATATCCTTGGGTCATCGAATCATCGTTCCACGTACCCCTGAATAAATGCTTGGATAATCGATGAATTTGAGCTTCGGTTGTCCCAAGATTTCCGAGACAATGTCTTCTCATGGGTGTTTGTAGAACCATGACTTCGACTTCGACACCACTTTCGGGCATTCCGGGATATTCGAAGTATTATGCAAGGAGATTTAGAAGAATCAAGATGTTGTTTGGATTCTGGATACTTTTAAACTTTCTTGTATAGTATTTTTAATTGTCCTACACCTCGTAATGCACATTTGGATATAGCACCACAGGGAGAAGAAATCTTGTCTCTGACATTCTAATGTTTTTCTAGGCTATATTTCTCAACATGGTTCACGAACAGGAGCCGGATGAACCCACTAGGACTCGCCAAATTCGTTCAATAACAACACACGGGTCTCCTCTGTGTAACAAAATGTGGCGAGGACGTTTGTACGAGTCTCAAGAGACACTTTCCGGTCCAAGCAGGTTCATTCGGCCGGGCTGTGTCAAGTTTGACGAGCATCAAAACAAAGGGCTCGGCATTTTCGTAAGTCGAACATGAATGACTAGACAATGTTTTAATGGGTTTCCAGATGCCGTTTATCCACTGGGAAATGAAAGATGATCACAAGTTTCTTATGTTGCCCCCAGAAGACAACAGAGCCCAAGAGTCGGGCTTTAAATATCGATCATCACACAAAAAAGGACCCAAAAGTGTTTTCCTTCTTGGGAACATACTTTTATTAGCTGCAAAATTATACCAAGCCCTCGAATTCTCAGATGACAAGCGAATGATAGACGAATACATACACTCTACTCCTCCTTTACACCCTAGGAGAACACTAACCCAGTTCAAAAATTTGGGCTCCACGCACACAGATAAGGATCTTGGTAACTACATGAAAGGTCCACTTGGTAGAAAACCAACTAAAACAGAAAACCAAAAGCTTATTATGGTAGACCAGTTATGGTTGTGGATCATTGACGACCGTGAGTTCAGTAATCTTTTATAGTGTGAACTTCCACGAGATAAAAACTTTTATTCTTGGTGTCTTACCCCTTCTTCTTGTTTTAAGAGCTCATGGAGAGTGAGTTTTTGGGAAAACGAGAAACCTTGATTCTTCAAACCCAAGATAGTACTTACAATCATCCTCTATATTTTGAGCAATGAAAACTAGAGTAGACATATAGAAAACAAAGTTAGCGTCTTTTGCGTGTTCAGAAACTGACATTCCGAGAAGATACCCTCGTCACCGCTTTTCCTAAACGCCACAATATCCGAGAACAACAAAACGGGGAAGATAAATCCGATGTTCTCAACCGAATCCAAAACTACCTTGAGAGCAATCATTCGATGAATCTCGACCAAGACCAATCAAGGGATCTTGACATTTATAACCTCGCAAAGATTATCATAGATCATTGTTCAGGGGTTTTGATCGACGAATGTTTCCAATCAGATCCCTGTCCAAATCTTTTAGATATATATCCCCGAGCTATGAGTTCATTGGTAAGAGTTCCGATCCATCTGAAGAGTGGATGCTGATCTTTCCAAGACGGCGTCCATACAGGTCGCTGAAAAACGCCTTGTTACCTTGAAAAATGCGACTTTTGATTTCAACGATGATGAGTTGATGACGAGTCTTCAATCAGGAAGAGAACGATCGTTGACCAAAAGGGCTAAATCACTGTTAGAGGAAATTGACAGTATGGGAGAGGTATTTCTGGAGCAATTAATTGTAGTCCGTCAACTCGACAAAATCCTGTCCCGCCTAGGAACTCCAAGTGATAACGAGACGTACGATAATATTCAAACCCGCCAAGAAGCAATAGATTCCCTCAAGCGGAAAGCAGAATATGTACTCAAAGAGGTACGAGTGACACTGAGAGAATTTCTTGTTTTCAGACTAATTCCAGACTAGGCGAAGGATTTGCAATCTTTCAAGGATTCTTGCCTGGATGAACTCACTGTTAAAGCATCTATGAACGCAGCTGATGTTGCAAGAACGCAGTTTTTGCTGCAGAGAAACATGGGACAGCGAGCTCGTCTTATTGATTAGTTGGGAAACTACTTTCAATCCAAGTTTATACTTCATATTTGCTCCGTTCTACGGAGTCACCAACCATAAAGATTTCGGATTTCCTTCACTTGACTCGATTACTCTATACGCATTCAAGAAAATGTCAACAACACCCTTTCAAGTCCATACATCATCACCATCACCCTCCTACTCACACTTCTACCCTCCTCACTAACTCTTTTTTCTACCGTAACATCTCTAAACCTATCCCTCCAAACCCTCCATCTCTCAAGATCAAGCACTAGTTTCCCAGGATACAAGTCCCCAGTATTCCACGATTACATATCTCCTCCCGCGACAACACTAAAGTTTAAGATCTGTGTAAACAGACTATGACCACTCCAAAGAATATACTGTGCCGCCGAAAGAATATGCTTTTCCCTCAATACTGGATCTGGGGCTTTTTCAAAAGCAGTGCGGAGGGTCCGGATTGCGAAGGTGGGAGAGGTGCGGAAGATGCGGTGTTCGTCTAGATGGGCAAGGAAGGCAGAGAGGTTGATGTAGGGATTTGGCGATCTTCTTCTGATGGACCTAGGAAGTTGTTAGATCACAAGAGAAGTGGGTGGGTGGGCAAGGAGGAGAACTAACCTCTATCGAAAGCGTCGAACCCGTCGATTATTGCATCACTAAAGGTTTGGAACCTGCTATATATAATATACCGGAAAATCCGTCCATCTCAAATTAATCTTCATCTTGATTGAAATTTACGTTTAAACGAGGTTGGATACTCACTTCATACACAGGAATACGTCGCTCCTCCATAAATTTGTTTACCCTCCCTAACCTGCCATCTCCTCCAACAACTTCACTAACTTCAACATAGGCTTCGGATTCGAATAAGGAATCTGCTCTACGATCACAAAACACACCATCGCGAACTCGTGGTTCTCAGAGCTCTCCGGGTTTCTCTCTGGAATGTATTGACAAAGATAGTTGAGAGCTTCTTTTACCCTCATGGTAAAATCCGGTTGGAGAAACACTTTCAAGATACGGAACATGTTGTGGCTTACGACAGCTGGCCATGGCTGTGTATTCGGTGGTTCTTTCTTTTCTTGTTTTTACTATTTCGTTCATTTTTGAGTTAAGAATAAACAAGAGGGATGGAGATGGTAGTGCGTGACGGTGAGATTGGAAGTAGGGGTGAGAAATCCAGTCTTTTGAAACCATCCATTTTGCGATCGAGGATTACCAGGAACAGAGATGAGGATATGACGAGTGGAATGGAGATGGAGATATTAAGGCAAGATGACGAGAGGGAAAGAAGTAAAGAGAGACGACAGTTGATACTATCAAGGTAATGTCCAAAGGCAACTTCGTCAACGACCTAGAGGCCACAGGGTGTACGCGGAGAAAATGACCGGCGCTCTTACAAGGAATAGAAGAAGCGCAACGAACAAAAATCTCTTCGATGATGAACAGCGACTATGTCGACGTAAACCTCAACTCAACCCAGACAGCCCACTCTCAATCCCCCCAATCAACCTCGCAACCCTTCTACAAACATCCCTACACTCCTCACTAACCTTCTCATGACCTAGAAAAGTGTCAGCCAAGATATCTCCCTATCACCCTCCCCAACAGCAATTAGAAAAAAGACAAAGACTCACCACTCATCCCCTCAAACCCCTTCTTCCGAAACCCCCACCTCTCAATTCCCAAAAGCCTCACCCCTTCCCCCTCTCTAATTCTAACCCCAACATATACCCCATCCCCAGCACCCTCGCCAGCACATCTCTACGGAACAAATACCCAAACTCCCACATATCCCACTTATCCACTCCCTCTACAGGATACCACAGAATATGCGTAAATAACCGTTGTCCGTAGAAGAAAATCCATTAAGCAGCAGCTAGTACATCTCTTTCACCATCTTCGATACCTTTCGAACAATCAATTTCCTCAAAAGCCCTAATCATCGCCCACATCGCATAAGTCGGTGATGTGGGGAGGATGTGATAGGCGTAAAGGAGGGCGACGAAGGCGTTGAGATTTATCATTCCTCGGGGGGAGAGACGAGATGGGAAGTATTGAATCTTGGTCATCTGTAGTATGTTAATTTAGAAGGAAGAGAGAGGGGAAGAGAGATGGGAAAGTAAGATCTTACCAGGGGGAGAAACTTCTTATATGAGATCTTCGAAAATTACCTAATATCTGAGGTTTTATGATCTCCTCCCTGTGTGGAATCAATATATCACCTTCTCCTTTATCTCGAAGAATAAGGAAATACATCCCCCCCCATCCTCTCTCCTCCCCCGAAAACCCGAGAAATATTACCCTCCAATAGTCCGACGAACTTTATCATCTTCCTTATATCCTACTGGAAGTTGTCCTGCGAGTTCGAAACAGACGTGGCAAAGGACCTTCATATCCCTATCTCTATCCAAATCCATACCTCCTTCTCCTTCTCTTTCGCGAATAAACACCTCATTCAATCCCTAGTAGAATTTCATACCACCTACCCTGCTCATCCCCCAAAAAACACTTTAGGAGAAGAAAGACGGAAAGGGATACGGTTTCCTCTCTTCCCTTTCTTCTCTTTTCTTTGCCATCCTAGGAGGAGGGCTTACTTCTCTAAGTTTCGAAATGAGATATGAAATTTCGAAATTGAATTTCAAGAAGCAAGATCTCCCAGAATGATTTTTTTCCATTTCAGACGGAATTCATCTAGAAGCTTTAAAGTGTGAGGTTTAAAAATGCCATGATGTCGCATTTCTTGATGGGATGAAAAGAATCGAGAGGGAGAGAAACGATGATGGAGGTGTTGGAGTGGGTTTTAGCTTCTTGCCCTGAGACCTGAGTATATTCCTTCAACGACACGTGATACCAATATTATCCTATCAGTTATATAAAGAAAAGTCACGACCTAATGGCCATTAAGCCTCTAGGCTGGGGCTTGGAAGACTTCGGAATACTTCGACGTAGCCACCATCTTCGGGATACGCGAAGGAGACAGAGACAGAGAGGGAAGATCACGAATCTGACGAGGAGAAATCAACGAAAGGACGAAACCCCTATGAAAAATAGCACGCAAACAGGTTCCAGTCTTCCCTTCCCGTTCGCCAAAACTATAACACCGAGTTAAATGTCATTAGAATTCTTTGGCCCCCTTCCACATCACGCCCCGCTCAGTCACCATGCCTAGCGCCCGCTCATTTTCTCATTCAAATCGTAGAGCCATACCCTTATAACGAAGGGTAAAAGAACGAGAAAGCAAAAAAAAGTCATAGCAACACCAAGGAGAAGTGGCAGGAAATCATGACTGGCCCTTCCTCACCCCACCTCGTTGTTTGAACAAGACTCGGAAAATCAAATTCAATCATTCTAAAAGAGTAGAACAATTGACCTCGATTCTCCGAGAAGTTCAAGACAATTATGAAAAAGGAAGGAACGACGCGCAAGCAAGACAAACCATGACAAACCCCCTTGGAAGAGATGAAGAGTAAGGGTATAATATAAGACGCTAAAATTTCATCCTCTCCTCAAAACCAAGGAAAACTAGAAAAAATCGTACAACGACTGGGATCATAACTCGTCCTTGAAAACCTCCTCGCTGCCTTCAGCACTCTCATCCTCCCTTTCCTGCTCGTTGCTCTCCTCCCCACTTGCACCAGGACGCTCACTCTCCCCAACAATCCCAGCATCCTCCAACAACTCCCCCTCCTCCTCATCCGAATCCACAATCCCTAATATCTCCCTCTGCTCCCCGGCCTGATCCACAACCCGAATCTGCCACCCCTTGTCCTTAGCCATCTTCTGCACCTCCCTCCTCAACTCCTCCACCACCTCCGGATCCAGATCCAACTTCTGCAACTCCGCATCACTAGCCATCTCCACCTGTCCGCCCTCCGCCTTACTCCTCGCTTTAGCGATAATCTCCACTTGTTTACCAAAGGTCTCGGTTCCGAAATTCGGAGGGATAGCGAGTTTGGAACCATCTTTTGATGCCCATTTTCCTGCTCCGAGGATGATACCTCCGACGTTTATTTTGGGGGGTTTGGACGAGGTTTGGGACTTGAATTCTGCTTCGATGTCTGCGAGGGCTGCTTTGAGGGCGTTTTCGGTTTCAATTTCCGAGGAGGGGATGATGGGGCGGCAGTTTATGGGGTGTGCTTTGTTGTCTTTTGGGGGCATGAAGGCTATGTCGTTGCAAAGACGAGGGGTGTAAACCACCATCAGGTAGGAGCAAGTAGTGACTTCTTTGATATATCCGATCCGGTCGGTGACCTGGGGATTGCAATGGAATTGGATTTCTACTCTTCGTGGTTTGCCTGTGAGATCGCAAGTTGTTCCCCCTTCCATTTTCTGCACTAGGTAACGAGTGTCACCTTTGACTTGGAGTTCCGTTTTCGGAGATTCGTGACGGGAGGGTTTCTGGGGGGAGACTGAGTTACTCCATTCGTCTGATTTGGACTTGGATTTCTTTGCTCGGCCGAGGACGAATTCTTTGGTTGTTGTATCGCGGACAGGTGGGAGTGCTGGCTTTCCGGGTTGGGGAGGTAATTGGTGGAATTGAGTGATTTCTGCATTGTAGCAAAAGGCATATGACCACCATCCCGAAACATAGTATAGACAGTTCCCTTCTAAATCTTGTAGTAGCTCCCATCCTCTGTCTGTGGCTCGAGCTAGTTCCTTCTGTTCCGCCGCCTTTGCTTCGGCTTCTGAGGTTTCATTTCTGGGAGGGGTATCGACAATTGGGATTGTACATAGGTACTTTTCGCCGTCCAAGTGCATTATTTCGTATGTTTCCTGGGCGGGGTCGAAAGGTCGATCTTCTTCTGCTTTGTTTGCTTCTTTGCCTGCATGATTGCGAGATTCGATGCCAGTACTCGAGCTCTGACGGGGTTCGCGGATGTGGGAAGAGGCTTGTTCGACTATAAGTTTCGCTGCTGTGTCCGAAATTAGAGATTCCGAAAAGACCACTTCATACTATTCATTGTTAGTGAGGCGCAAACCGAGGGGGAAGTTGGACATTTACTTGTGGAAATGCTAGCAAGTCATCATGGACACTGAAGGATGATTGACTTGCAAAAGCTACTGGGGCTACCGCCAACAAGGCTGAAGTGAGTGAGCGCATGTTGCCATATGGAATTGTGAAGGACTGAAGCTATATTAGCTAGCATTCCCTCAAGCGTTGGAGTTTCCATATGTCCAAGCTGTCATCAACTGCTTATCTGATAATCCGACAGCCACTGTGGCGCAAAGCACGAGCTGGGTGAATCTCGGCTAAAGTGAAGGGGGAAGTTCGGGGAAGTCGGAAGGAATATCATTGATCCAAAGTATATCATCTGAAAACTACCAGTATTTACAGACGGAGTGAGGTAGCTTCCGAAGGTTGTTTCAACCTGGAAACATGGATTCGATGAGTCTCAACATCCCAAATCAACAATATCGGCAAGTCTCCGAGCTCTGTCCTTCCTTTAGGATTCTCGCATTGAAAGCACGTGCAGAAGAGTTCTTAAATCACAAAGGCTCTGGAATCGGGCATCACCCAAAACTTGGTCAGGCAAAGTCAATATTTATCGGGTGCCAACAATAGAAGAGAAGGGCAGAGTTCGGCATGCATCGGGCATCGGGCATCAGGGCATTATTGACCAAAGTCAGAATCTAGCCATGTTGAAGGATAAAATGACTTGTTGACACGACGTCGAAGTAACCTGAAGTCCCAACTCGGACAGGTAGCGTCTGACCGACCTTTGGTATCTGGGCTGCCTCTTTGCAAACAAAATCTCAGACCAGAGAGGAACATGCGGACCATTGCCCGAGATGCCTTCTACCTGCGGGCGTCGCTCGAAGCAAGCATTCGGATGGCATTACTGCACCTCTTATGTTGAAGAGTCGACTCGGTCAGCGTCGAGATAGCATATGGTTGGCGGGCCATGTTTGACACAACCAAAGCGTTATCCTCATCAATTCAGATGTCGTCCAGTGAAATGAATGGATGGGTCGACGTGACGGGGAAATGCTGACGGGGCGTCGAAATGCGAACCATTTTCCCAATTATCGCGCACAACGTGTTGCATCGTGAGCCAGCCCTCACCGTGGTGGAGTGGTGGAGTGGTGCTTGGTGCTTGGTGCTTGCTTGCTTGCGTCCAGTGCTTTTGCGAGAAGGAATCCTTTGGTTGCGTGGTGGTCCAGTGAGAGGAGGGCATTTCGGTGAGGCGGAAAGAGCGAGGGTGTGCCTCGTTCGCCTCACTTCTGTTTGCCTTTTCAGTGGAAGAGAGGAAGAGAGAGGAAGAGAGAGCTTGTCGTCGGAGCGAACCGTGAGAGATGCAGGGCTGCATGATTCGTCGCTTCAGTCCTGGAAACAACACATCAACATGGGACAGGGTTGGTTGGGAGAGGCATTTGTTTTTCTCTTTGTTTTTTCTTTTTCCATGCGAGCTCTGCATTGCATACACTCGGGAGTGAGTAGGCGGTGATTCGTGAGGGTTGAAGCGTGGGGTTTCGTATGGGTTCGTTTCTGTCGTGGCACTGCAACTTCTACGCCCGACAGCTTCGTCCTCCCAAGACAATTGGTTTTTTGGGAAAAGGATGGCTGCCTGCAAGCACTTTTCATAGGCTGGTCATTCCACTGAAAAAGCCCAAAACGAAGGACTAGACTGGCTAGACTCGGCATGTCAGTCGTTTCTAGCCTGGCCTGCGTTGGGTTCAAGCCGAAGAGACGGCATGGCGGACAACGTTGAAGACTCGCCCGCCCGCCGTCGTTAGCAGGCTTAGCACGCCATGTTTTGGTAACTAATCCCATCATCTCTTATGCTTCTGCTCTGCTTCCTCTTCTGCTTCCCTCTTCTGCTTCCGAAATCAGGCTGCCAAGATCAGCTAAGTGAGCAAAACAAAATCTGTGCAGCAGGCTTCTCTGTACGAGATGGGCCATGCCATGCCATGCCATGCATGTGCCTGTGTTGGACCAGCATCTTTTCTAGCGTCGAAGAACACACACCTCACACCCAATCTTTCTTTCCCTTCCCACCCCTTCCCACCCCCCCCCCAC